>OY365808.1:30088558-30514699 GCA_959347315.1 Bimastos eiseni | reverse complement strand
CTGCTGCAGCAGACTTTAGAAGAGGAGCCGATGGTAACCCCTTCAGTCTCGGTCTCTTTCATTCCGAAGGGTCTGCAGGCTTATGGGTTACTGCAGGTCACGCCGGACGTTTGATAGATGGTCAGCTGACACAGGTCGTGGTCTTGATGCGATTCGTATGAAAGCAGGGCTACAAAAAGACGGAGAGAGAGAGAGAGAGGGAGACAGAGACAGAGAGACAGAGACAGAGACAGACTGAGATAGGTGTTTACGAAGGAGAGTCTGGCACGTGCTTCTGTCTATTGTCGTTTAAGAATTAAGCCAAGGCTAATTAATTAGTTTATTCGTTAACCATTAATTGCACATCTGTGCGGAGAGGAGGAGGATGTGAAGGGGAGGCAGATTTAACTGATGTCCAAACTCTCCCGAATATGCGACGAGCCTTATTCGCAGATATCACTTATGTCCAAGCAACGTCGACTTCCCTAAACTGACCACTGGCCTTTCGCTGACCGGATAAGGTGACCATCTGTTTGACCACGGCTTCGACTGAACATCTGGTTGTCCAGCGACAGCCATCGAGCACAATGACAACTGCCAGGCTAAGCGTTCCACACATGCACTCATGGATGCCAGTCTGTGCATGACAGACAGACACACAAACACACAAACAGACACACGCATGCAAGCACACACACGCATGCACACACACATGCACACACACATGCACACACACACACGCAAACACAGCAATACGCGCACCTAAACACACAGGCAGACACATGCAGACGCTGGTACAGAGACATTCAAGTAGATAAACAGGCTGTCTAGAACAGAACAGACTGATTTACAAAGAAAATGAATGAGTGAATACAACGATCAAACGAACGAACTAATGAGGGAAGTCGCAAAAAAGTACAAGTAAATTCACGAATGAACGAAGGAATTAATCAATTAAAGAACAAACGAATGAATGAATGATGTGACTCAATTTGTTTCATTTGTTTCATTTTCATATAGCGCCGCTTCGAGATAACCTACACATATAGACGCTCCCAGCTCAACCCCGACGTTAACGAACAGTCTTCAAATGCCTGTGAAATGTGTGTGCAGAGTTATTCCACATGGTCGTTGTGTCTATGAATGAGCACAAATGAAACTGCAGGTTCCCTCTTAAAGAAGCAGAACAAAGAACTTTGCGATCAGCCCACTACCAGGTGGGATGAAAACCTGCAAGTATGGCTTAATAGGCATGCTGGAGTGTCCTTTAACAGCATGGTACCGCCAGACCCAGACAGAGATCCTAAGTGCGCTGAAAGACAAGAAGTCAGACAGAAAATGTTTTGGAAACCACCACCTGCAGCAAGTCTAAACAGAGGCTGCACGAAGCATGCGCTCAAGCTGTGCAATATGATACAAAAGGAGGTCAACATAGATGGCACTGCAGTAGTCAATCCTATTATACCGACAAACGCATAAATAGGAGAAGTGCAGCATTGAGTTAAAGTTAAAGGTTACAGTTGTGGCCGCCGCTAATGGTTAGTTTTGGAGTCGAGTACTCGTCGAGTAGCTTAGCGAGTACTCGAGTACTTGTTAATATCTGAAGAGCTTAATACAAGCTAGCTGCATGGCTTCTACTAGGACTATAGTCTATAGAGTATGGTTAGACTAAGCAGACCATAGCATAAGCTCTAATTAAATTTCTGGCGCACCAAAAACTTTTAATCTCCGATGTAACAACCAGCAAGCTACTGAGCAACCAAATAAACAGAATTTTTTAAAGTTTTTTTTACGCAATAAAAAATAAAATATAGTCTACAGAAAGCCGTCTGGCAGCCAACAGACTGCCGGCAGAAAAACAGACTATATGAGATGTCATGATGTCAGTAATTGGACAACTGGGACCAGAAAATATCATTTTTCCAACCAGAAGTGGACGCATGCGAGTACTCGAGTAAATAAAAATTACTTCGAGTAAATTTTGGAGTCGAGTACTCGCGACTACTCGTTTACTCGCGACAGCTTCAGTTAAAGTGAACGGAAATGACCAGCAACCGCCGAAACTGAAAAAACAAGTATGCCATAAAATATTTAGGTGTTCAGATCAATTTCTGATCAATAGCAGATTTAGTGACCCCTAGATTGGGGACAGATGTCTAGAAGCCAAAGGCAGATGGTCTGCGATTGTTAGATCGGAGACGAGACATGACTTGAAACACATTAGGCCTAATAAGTCAGCCGCGATGTCGCGTGCAATCGGTGACCGAATGACTGACGCACTGACTGACTTCACCGAACTCCCTTTCTCCCTCTCATCGTGCCAGTCGGAAGGGTTGGTAAGTCGTGGGTTGGTACACCTGGGCCGAACAAGAAACAAACGGTACTTCCTTTAGATAAAGACTAGAATGCGCTATCGTTGACATTCACTAGTTGTAGGCATATACAGTGGCCTCCGTTATGTTTAGCCTCGGTATATAAATAAAAATCCATACTATAGGTTGGATGGCCAGTCCTCTTCCTCACCGCCTGATCTTACCAAAACAGTTATGGTGATTGTGGTCACTTTCCATTGAGTTCATCAAGGAGAGCAAATTGAGCATAAAGTTAAAATTATTCTTACTTTGCGGGGATTAAACCTTCGACCTATCGGCCGACTGCTATACAGGTAAGCTATCCTGCGCATTGCCATTACACATAGACCTAGCTATTAATTATACAAATTGTGACTGTAATATACAGAAGCTACAGCTGATTAAGTAGCGCCAGGATAATTAAAATGGCGATATCGTTGCTTTATAAATAGTCAAACTGAACGCAGATTTGCCACCTCTATAGTTCAAAGAGATGCCTTACAGTATGTTCCCGGCGCTGCCATTGCCTGGCAAAGAGAGAGAGAGAGAGAGAGAGAGAGAGAGAGAGAGAGAGAGAGAGAAAGAGAGAGAGAGAGAGAGAGAGAGAGAGAGAGAGAGAGAGAAGAGAGAGAGAGAGAGAGAGAGAGAGAGAGAGAGAGAGAGAGAGAGAGAGAGAGAGAGGAGAAAACAGAACGTGCAGGTCAAGAAGATTTACGTCTTAAAAGCGAGACAGTAGGCCCACAAAAGGCAGAATGTGGAGTTGTGGATGATAAGATAGAGAAATAGAAGAAGAAATTGAAGAAGTTCGTCAGGTAGAACTCAATATGCTATAAAACAGCAGTTTGAGATGCAATCAAAACTGTTGAATGATGAAATAGAAAGACAAGAACGTATACAATATAGTTAGAAACAAAAATGACATTGAAAGAAGCTCAACTTCTCAACTTAAAGACGAGAGACAAAGCAGAGAAGCAGAAGCACAAACATTGATAGAAGAACGAGTAGAAAGTAAAATAAAGAACGAAAGTGTAACGTTGGTATTTAAACTATAAGAGAGAATATATATATACGGTGATCATGCAATTAGGCACGTGTTACCTAAATTGGCAAACGATGTGAAGGAAGTGTCATTGAAACAGTAGCCTAGAGAATGCGTTTCGTAGTTTGAAAGCGATTGGACAGTTATGAATAAAATTATTGTCATCGTTGATGACGCCATAGCTCGAATCGTTCTAACTAACCTTTAAATGATTAATAGATAGTGAAAGTGAAAGCGAAAGGATATAAGTTGGCACTGCTAGAGCATAGATCAAAGTTTGTGGATGCGAAGAAGACGGCTGCAGAAACATCATGTTTACGATGTTCATAGCTATAGGCTAGCAAAAGTGCGTGAACTACAATAAGAAATCGAAACGTAGATAAGGATTATTAAAAGTTATTAGATTTTTTTAGTGAAGGGTAAGTTGAAAGAGACACTCCTTCCTTCCAGGTCCAATCCAAATTGTATTATCGAAAGAAGGAGCAGGAAGTCATACGGCTAGTATTGTAGCAGGTTTAACAGACTTTCATATCGATTGCCGAATTGGTTTGGATTTTCCATAATAGGACAAATGATGGTGTATTACCCAAGGTAAAAAAACAAAGCGAATGATGATCAGACATCGTCAGGTACCGTGTGGCACAGTGGCCGATCGGTTAAAGCGGTCAGCCCGTAACGTTCAGTGTGCGCTGAGCGAGCGGGTTCGACCCTCGTCTGGGGAGTCACTGTGTATATAGACCTTGAGCAAATCCTTTGCTGATAATAATTGCTCTGCGTGTGTGTGCACTTCGGAGAAAAAAAAATGTTGAAAGAAGGGCGGTATCAAGTTTCGGTAATAAAAAAAAGAGAGCGAACAGACATTTTGCAACAGCCTGGACTTTCAAATTATATCATTGTTATTATTTTTATTATTATCATTATTACTTTTATTATTATTATTATTATTTTTTGCCCTGAAGTACTTCATTCCCCAAGGACTTAGAGATTACTAATATTATGTTAAAACCGCTGTTGTTGTTGTTATTATTATTATTATTATTATCATTATCATTTTCATTATCATTATTATTATTATTATTATTATTATTATTATTATTATTATTATTATTATCATTATTATTATTATTATTATGGTATTCAATGTTAATTAATGGTGATGTCGTCCGGAGTAGCCGTAGCCCTGCTCGTCGAAAGTTCCCATGAAAGCAACTGCGTTGTAGCGTTGAATAGCATCGAGATGCGCTGGTAGAGGAAAGTCGTCTCCCTCTGCTCCCCAGTGACGGCGCTCAGTCTGTGTCCCAGTTCTGAAAGGAAGCTTTGGCTTTCGGAATTGATGGGGCCAAAGGTTTCGAATGCCACCGGTGTGAAGACGTACGTGGAGGCTAACTCGGCGTATTTCTGAGTGTTGAGGTTCACCGCCCTCTCGGCCGCTGCGCCCGCTCATTGTGATGTTTCTGGCAGATACGATGTTGCCATTGTATCTGAGACTGTCGCGTCCCATATCAAACACAGCTCCGCCCGCCATGGTATATGAGTGAGTCCGTCTGGTCTTTCACCATCAGATCGGGTCAAGCCCACTGGCTCTTTGACAGTGGGGATCCCTGAACGGATTAGACTCCTACAAATAAGGTCGTTCAGGCTACACGCGAAACCGTGATATCCGTTTCTCTCGACCAGGGCACCGCATGGGCAGCAATAAGGTAAACAGACGGGTAACCCACCTCAGGGACTCGTCGTCAAGTCTCAGCCCGCAGTTTGTAATCGGTAGGGCTAAGAGCCAGTCGCCTGCGTGTGGTGCTGCCACAGCTCTAAGACGTGCCTGATTCTGGGAATCAGGCATTCTGGAGGCGAGGTCTGCCACTCCGAGCTCGATCAAATTATTATTATTGTTATTATTATTATTATTATTATTATATTTTTACTATTATTATTATTATTATGATTATGATTATTATTATTATTATTACTATGCTGCTATCGCCCATGTGGGCGAGCTAAGTGAGTGGTGGCAATGTCCCGAAGAGGCAGGCGGCGTTCCCACGCTGAAGAACAACCGAGATACGTTGGAACAGAAATGACGTCTCCATTGGATCGTGGGTTGCAGCACTCGTTCGACTACCCAACTCTGAGATGAACTGCAGTCCTTCACTGCTCCAAGCGCCGCCGGATTCCAAGGAGAGGGCTACGAAGTCGGGGTGTTGGTTATGGTGGAATACTTGGCCCTCTTCGTCTTAGCTGCGCGTTCGGCTGCTTCGCCAGCTCTGATAAATGTGTCGACAAGATGTGACTTGGCGTAGGTGTCGGGCGCTGTCACATCCCATGCCAGACATCGACCACGTGTCCAAGGAATATTATTATTATTATTATTATTATTATTATTATTATTATTATTATTATTATTATTATTATTATTAAGCATGCTGCGTAGGTCCTACTTACAGCTTTCCTTTGAAGGCCATGGTTTAGGTTCATATAATCTTTTCGGCTGCACACACTGCCACTAGCTGCCCTAGCGTGTACAGATTGGGGTCACGGCGGGTCGAGCATTAATTTACTGGTCGAATTAAAGGCGAGACCTGCGTCGTTGGGGCGTCTCGTCTTTCCGTGAGATGCGCCTCATCCACCTCCTCCCTCTCATCTCTTCCTCCTCCACCTCCTCCTCTTGTTCCTACTCCTTCCGGATTCAGATTCCTCCGTCGTGTACATCGATAGATGACGATAGGCGTCACTGACCAAGCGAGTATTCCACCCGTCCGTCCATCCGTCCATCCTTCGGACTATCCCTCGATCCATTCCTCCGTTTCGATCTTCCCTCCCTCTCTTCCCTCGCTCCTTCCATCCCTCTTCCTCTTCCTCCTTGAATTCACCCGTCGTTCCATCGACCGATAAAGGCGAACACAAATATGAATAAATTGCCGCTGTGGTCGTCTGATTATCGGCTGACTGGAGGGGAAGGAATATAAGAAGGGAAGAAGGAGGAGAAGGAGGAGGAGGAGGATGAAGAAAGGAGGAGGAATAGGAGGATGACTCTGTGGAAAATTAGAAAGAAAAGCATTGAGAATGAGAATACGAAGAGTGATGGAAAGATAGGTAATAGAATGGAATGAGTGCGAGGGATGGAAGAGGAGCATTGGATGATTGGAATAGCTACAGGCGGATTACCAAGCCATGCACGTATATAGAGATCTACAGATCGTGCTTGTCTGCATGACTACTTCTCTATCCGCCTTCTGTCCGTCTGTCGTCTGATTGTCCGTTTGATTGTCTGTCTATCTGATTGTCTGTTCGTCTGTCTGTCTGATTGTCTCTGTCTGTCTGATTGTCCGTTTGATTGTCTGTCTGTCTGATTGTCTGATCGCCTGTCTGTCTGATTGTCTGTTCGTCTGTCTGTCTTATTGTCTGTCCGTCTGTCCGTCTGTCAGTCTGACTGTCTGTCTGTCTTGGAAGACCGCGGCTTCATAGGCGTAACTATCGCATCGCAGACGATTTGCAAATGAGTCCCGTGGAACGTGAAATTTTCATTAATGGTCGCGCGCGAGATTAGTTCATATTTCTTCGCCTGACAAAACTCGACGAACGTGCGAGATGGAGAAGAAGAGGAGCGAATGGGGAGGTGGGATGAGTGGGTGGTATGGGGCGGGAGTGGGAGCGGATCTATAGACGCCGCTCAAGACGATGCCTCTCCCTTTATAGCCGGACGGAGGGAGGGACGGAGGAGCGTCCCTCTGGCGACGAACGGTTCGCCTGTCGATCGTCCATCAATCATATGATATGTCTGCAGCGAGATATGAAATCGTCGAGAACTATTTGAATTAGACCTCCATCTAAGCAGCGACAGTGCAATCACTGCTGAGGATGTTGCTGCTGCTGCTGCTGTGTTCGAAAGATGTGCATGCGTTGCACGAAGTATCAATCTATATTATACTATATGCGTCTCTTGTTATGAATGTTGACTTAGGACCTATAGTGCTATGGTGTTACCCAAAGTCCTACAAGCAACAGTCATCATAGACGTTTCATTTGAATATTATGCAATTCAGAATTAATTAACATGATTTACGTGTTGATTCTGTCTGTCACAAAACTAGCTAAGTTCAATCAGTTTCTTTCCTCGTTTGTTCTGCTAAGGGATGCGTGACATCGGAAATCGTAAATGTAATCGTGATATCCATCCTTCTTGATTTCCATGACTTCCCTGCTCCTCCTCTTCGTCTGTCGATCCAATTCTGTTGAGGCGCTATGGGTCATTCGCTACAATCAATATGATTAGGAGGGACGATGAAGGAAGAATCCTGTGCTGGTCTGTGGTTCCGTCCGATGTTCTCATCTTTAAGACGATAAACGACCTCCGTCCATTTACTCGATTGCTTACACCGATCCACCGATGCAGAACACGCATCTCGCTCGCTCGTTCGCTCGCTCGCTCTCTAGTTCTCTGTCTGTCTCTGTCTGTCTCTGTCTGTCTCTCGCCATGTCTCTCTCCTAACCCTCTCTCTCTCTCTCTCTCTCTCTCTCTCTCTCTCTCTCTCTCGCTCTCTCTCTCTCTCTCTCGCTCTCTCTCTCTCTCTCTCTCTCTCTCTCTCTCTCTCTCTCTCTCTCTCTCTCTCTCTCTCTCTCTCTCTCTCTCTCCTTGCGCTAACGATAATCCATGCCCAACACATCATGCAAGACATGCATATAAGTAGCTCTATAGGCCTAGAATGGTATATAAGTGAGGTTGTCGTACACGGCGCGTAAGGAGAGCGTCCGTCTCTTAACAAAAATGTTAAATTTTTAATGTGAAAATTATGAAATATTTTAGTTTGAGGCCTGTGTTTCTATCTTCGGAGCAGTGGCGTAACCATGCGCGGGCAATTACGGGCAGTGCCCGAGCTGCAGTTTGTTCTGCCCGTGTTCGGCTAGCCCGGAATTTCATGAAATTTCAAAGCTGCATTTTGAGTTTTTCATTGATTCATACGCAGCCTGTGTAACTTATGGGATTTGTAGAAATCCGTTGAGAGCCTTTGCGTTGGGAGAGGCGTTTCCCACACTTCATCGCATATATCGCCATATATATATGGCAGACTTATCGTATATACATAATTTTATATATGTGTGATGATTGTAGCCCAGATATCGTTAATCCCATAATGCACTGCAGTGGCATTAATTACCTTCGAGCCGAAGGCCGAGATCTGAAATCATACGTGACGAAGCCTCTTCTGACTATATCGGATAGGAGGGATGAAATACCTTATCTAGGAGCATGTAACGCAGCCACTCTTCCCTGCCTTTCGCTCCCATTTCCTCTCCTGCATCCTTTTCCATCTCATTCACTCAGTGTATCCATATATCCGGTTCTCCAGTATACGCTACCTTGATGATCGCGTAATATAAAGTTTGCGTGGTGAGACCCGACCTTCTGCACTTGTGCGTAGGGTAATTTGTCAATTATTCTGATAGCCATGAAAGCAGTGTGGGTCGCACAAAGGGCTCTTTCATTTACGCCCACTGAAACCTGTTTCTCGCCCCACAACAAATTGTCCACATATAGGGCAATGTCTAATATAATGTGCATGGCATTATATGCGACACTCGAGTATACATGTATAGTTATTATGCCAACTGAAAAGAGTTGCACTTCGGATTAACTCTTCACGACTCATCTGCAGGAAGAAGTAGCTTTCGATTCGTGACGTATATGATGAGATACAAAAATACGGCCTCAGTGGCTTTATAACTAATCTAAAATGCTGGTTGTCTGGAATGGCCTTTCTAATCGGTCTCCTGAGCGACGAAAGTTCCTTTGAACGCTATGGCGCTGTAACATTGTATGGTAATCGATAGACGTTGGTAAAGATAGGCCTATGATGTTTCCCGTGACTCCCTCGTGACGCAACTGAGCCTTTTCCCCATCTCCGACAGAAAATTCTGGCCTAGGCTGTTAATCGAGCCTAAAGTTTCAAAAGCGACTGGGGCAAACAAGTGTGTGACTGCATGCCAGGTCACTGTATTTATCTGTCTCTCTGTTTTCTGCTTTTTCAACCGCGGCTCCTGCTGATATTATTATCATTTCTTGCCTGGACTATTGCAACTCCATCCTTTCTGGGCTTCCTGCGTCATCACTACAGCCCCTATCGTCAGTCCTACACTCTGTTGCCGACCTAATAAAAGGCCTTGCTCATCGCGACCACATCACACCATCCATAAATCAGCTACACTGGTTTCCCATCCATGCCCGTATTGCCTTCAAGATTTCCCTTCTCATGTACCACATTCATAACGGAACCTCCACCTCGTACATGACGTCCATGGTTGCGTCATGCTCTACCTCTACCTCAAGGGGACTCCGCTCGTCTATACGCTGGGGGACTTTATCATACCTCGCACCAACAAGAAGTTTGGGAACCGTCAATTCTCTGTCGCAGGACCCACATAATTGAATAGCCTCCTAATTATAGTCCGTCAAGCCACAACCTTTGCACTTTTCAAGACAAAACTAAAGACCTACCTATTCTCCCTGATCTATGACTAAGAATGCAACACAGCGCGCTTTTGTGCAAGCCTTGCCTTGCCAAAGCGCGTTATAAATGCCTATAGTTGTGTGGTATTGTATTGTTGTATTTAAAATTTTATTATTATTATTATTATTGTAACACTGAGTCAAGGTAGTTGGCTTTTTCAAATGTTAGTTGATAGTCGGCCTAGGCCTACTAGTTTTTAGTTGGTTTTGCTATTAGGCCAAGCACTTAGGCCTAACTGTTAACAGGCGCATTAGTAATGTAGCCACGGTCTGATTCGGAGAAGGAATACCACTCGCCATCAGGGTGAATTTCATGGCCGAAGCAACGCACACCCTGCGTTAAAAATTCGATCCCAGGCGAAATTGGGGGGTATGGCAATCGCGTCTTTATAAGGGAGTCGTTGTGCGTTGACCATAGTATGATATGAATAATCGGTCAATGATCAATGCCTTTTGGTCAGTCAGGTATGGTTAACGGACGTTTTCTGGCTCCGCGTGGCTTCTGCTGAGGTGGGAACATCAGCCAGGGTGGTCGTTAACGCATCAACTGATATGAGAAGGCTAATTAGATCACACAGCCGTCATTTTTCAACGCCAAATATCTTCCAAGGCTTCGGTATTGTAGTCATTGTAGTTCAGCAGAACAAAAACGGCGGCGGTCTTAAAACAAACGCCCCAGACAATCACGTCGCCTTTAAACTCTACGAATGACCAAATTATCGACGCGTCACTAGCTTCCTTACGTACGCGTCTGGGTAATCCTTCATGAGGTAACGCTTCAGTGAGCAGCACCCATTTACACAGCCACTTCCGCCAATCAGTCGTGCGGAAAATGGCGCTAATCATTTCTGCATTTATAATGCGCTCGACCATGACAGACACTGGAAACGGCGCTGGTACTTAGCACCCGGTGTGACAGCTGTGGATAGAACGCCCCAACCTAATCTGGGATGGGGCGTCGCTGGGTAGAGGGAAAAAGCGAATGTCACCCGACGGACAATCAGGATTTATTCGACGACTTTCGTTTAGTGAATTTGCGACGACCGGACGACGTTTCATAATATTCTATTAATGACGGAGACGACGATAACTGCAGGAGGAGTCGGTTGCCATGCATCCTGCCAGGTGGAAGATTGTCTGCCATGGAAGAACCTTTCAGCTGGAAAGAGAGGATTTCATACGCGCAATATGCTTCCCCTTTATTCGAGGGGGAAAGAGGCGGACTTCAATCCGCCCATTTAACACCGTATTATCCGTATAATAGGCCTACGTCATTTAAGTTAAGGGAATCTCTGCTTCTGCAGAGCTCCGATCCTTGCATCTGAAGTATGGACTTCAAAAATGAAGATCTATCTTCTTTATTTTGCCCTATATGCACGCATAAGCCTTTACGACTTACACGCATTTATTAGGCAGTAGTTATAAACCGCGCTATCTGGGACACAATTGACCACAACATAGCTCAAAATCACCCACCTAATAGGTTGCCAAAACGTATTTTTAGCCTATAACCAGGTTAAAAATAACCAATTCCTACACAAACCTAAACCCTTAGGTCAAACATCAACCAACAGACTAAGAAAAACGCCAGGAAATTTCCAATAGTTTCGATGACGAGCCACAATTCATGCACAAAGCCCCTGGTCAAAACGTCCGCCAATAGGTCAAAAGTCATGGGAATTTCCAATAGTTTCGATGATGAGTCAGCAATTTCGATGATGAGTCATTGTTCAACAAACAAACAAAAATTCTCTCATATATAAAATGGATGAAAATATTTTCTTACTTCGACTTAAAGGAAGGCTACTCCAATATATAATGGAATACTCGAAGCAGACTGTGATCGAACTAAGAAAAATTGCGAAACAGAAAGGTATGGTTGGTTATACGAGACTGCGTAAAGCGGATTTGATTGCTAAAATTGAAGCTAATGTGTCTCAAACACTCATCCCCTCACATTTTGCGCCAATCTCATCCAATGCTAGTTTGCTGGACGCACCCGTTCCCGAGATTGGAATCCCAACACTCGCTCCCGTACCGGCCTCAGCGATACGAAAAGTCCTTGATAATACAAAATCCGGGATTAATACGTTCGCAAAGTGGATTGAATGGTACAAACCTGAAGAATCAAAGAGTAAGATGAATGAGAGGATAGAAGCACTGAAAGCCAAAGTGAATTCTATATTCAGTAAAATTCTTATGAAAACACGCGAAATAAAACAGACGGCCGCAGCTATCAAGGGCTTCACGAAACAATACACGGTGAAAGGCGCAAACGGAATTGACGCCACATCTTTTCGCAAAGCAGCTCAACCACAACTGGAAGACCTTTTGTCTAGAAATCGACAGACTAAGGTCAACTTTGTCCTCACCTGCACAATGGAGCGCGTTGATATGAAATCCAGGCAAGTAGATACCGAGGATTTTCCGTTCGTTTCAAAAACTGAGGTGATTTTAGACTCCACCGACACGAGCGAAATTTATAAAAACGCGAAAGATAAAATGTTAGAATCAATGGCTGCCTTCCAGATGCGTGGTAGTAACTGGAGACTTAGAGCGGTTCAAAAATTAAAAATCAACACGGTCGTTTATAAACTGCTGAAGGGTAGTTCTTACATTCCACTACCGAAATGTCTAGCGAGTAAAATGGCTATTGTTAATATGAAGAACGACGACGAAGAATGTTTCAAGTGGTGTGTAACGAGAGCTTTAAACCCGTTGAGGAACATCCGGAAAGAATTACGAAAGAATTAATCAAGTAGTCTGAGGAACTTGATTGGTTCAGCATTGAATTCCCAGTCGCAGCTGAAGCTAATGTGATAAGTAAGTTTGAGAGAAATAATAATATTAGTATTAATGTGTTTGGTCATGAGAAAGATGTTTACCTATTCCCACTCTATTTATCGAAACACGAGAGCGATATCAGTGTAGACCTATTACTCATTTCTGACGAACAAAAGAAGCATTATTGTTGGTTAAAGAACTTCAACAGACTCATGGCGGTTCATAACGCAAACTCATACACTTCGATGCACTATTGTAAGCGGTGCTTGATAGGATATAGAGAGCTAGAGTCATTAAATAAACATACCGAGTACTGTTCCCAACATACCGCTCAAAAGATAGAACTTCCAGAACCAGAAACTATGTTGAATTTAAAAAATTAGAAAGATGAGAGTTCCCTTTGTCGTGTACGCCGATTTCGAATCTTTCATTAAACCTATAGACACTTGTCAACCAGATCCCAGCATGTCTTACACCAACAGATATCAAAAACACGTCCCAAGTTCTTTCTGCTATAATATAAAATGTATTGACGATGACCTATATTCACAAACTCCCATAACTTTCACAGCAAAGAGCGAAGACGATGATGTAGCTCAGATATTCGTAAACACTCTTATAGATAATATAAAAGATATTTATGATCGATTTAAATTTCCAAAGAGAATGATATTCGGAAAGAAATAACAGGCGCTATTCGATTCCGCTATCGTTTGTCACATATGCGAAGGCGAACTTGGTAAAGATCGAGTTAGAGACCATTGCCATTTAACTGGAAAATATACAGGCGCCGCTCATAAGAATTGTAATCTAAATTATATAGTTCCCAAGTTTTTCCCAATATTGTTCCAAAATCTATCCGGTTACGACAGTCATCTATTCGTAAAGAAATTACGAGATTATGATAACGAAAAGATTAGCTGCATTCCTAACAACGAAGAAAAGTATATCTCGTTTAGCAGAGAAGTCGTAGTCGATAAATTTACGAATGAAGAAAATAAGGAAATATTAGTTAAACGAGAATTACGTTTCATCGATAGTTCATGGCATCGAGTCTCGACGCTTTATCGAAGAACCTGAGCAAAGATCAGTGTAAGAATATAAGCAAACACTATTCTGGTAATCAGCTCGATCTCTTGCTTAAAAAAGGATCATATCCTTACGATTATGTTGATTCCGTCGAGCGACTGAACGAAACAGAACTACCACCAAAGTCAGCATTCTACTCAATACTTAACGACTCAGGTATTAGTGACGAAGACTACAACCATGCGCAGATGGTATGGAAAGAATTCGGATTCAAGACGTTGAGAGAATACCACGATTTATATAATGTGACTGATGTTCTCCTGCTTGCTGATGTATTTGAGAATTTTAGAGTTATATGCAGTGAGAACTATGGCCTAGATCCCGCCTGGTATTATACTTCGCCAGGTCTTGCTTGGGACGTAGCATTGAAGTTGACTGGAGTACATTTGGAGTTGTTGAGCGACTATGATATGATACTAATGGTTAAACATGGGATAAGGGGAGGTGTTAGCACCATTTCGCAACGTTATGGACAGGCAAACAATAAGTATATGGGAGAAGCGTTTGACGATAGCAAGCCTTCAACATTTATAACTTATTTAGACGCAAACAACCTGTACGGATGCAGTATGTGTAAAAATCTACCAAATCATGGGTTCCAGTGGATGAGCAACGATGAGCTAAACGATTGGAGATCTTCGCTATGTATATTAGAAGTCAATTTGGAATATCCTAGAGAATTGCACGATCTTCACAACGACCATCCTCTTGCTCCTGAGAGTGTAAAAGCTAAAGAATCGGATGTGTCAAAACTCATTCCAAACCTGTGTAATAAAGTGAATTATATAGTCCATTACGAAAACTTAAAGTAGTATGAAAGTTTTGGTTTGAAGATAATGAAAATTCATCGCGGAATTAAACTTGAAGAAAGTGCTTGGCTGAAAAAGTATATAGATCTAAATACTAATCTGAGGACCAGAGCCACCAACGATTTCGAAAAAGACTTTTTCAAACTGTCTGAGAGTAGCGCTACCATGGATATATATCATATATCATACTAATGAACAATAGTGTGTTTGGTAAGACGTCAGAGAATATTGAGAATCGTGTAGACATAAAATTGGTTTGCACCGAGAAGCAAGCCCTCAAGCTAGCAGCGAGAACGAGTTACGATACTCGAACTATTTTTGACGAAAACCCAATCGCCGTTCACACGAAACGGACGAAGCTATGTTACAACAAGCCCATATATCTTTGTGTGTGTATTTTAGACTTGAGTAAAACTATAATGTACAATTTTCATTATAATTACATCAAGAAAAAGTTTGAAGATAGAACAAAGTTACTTTTTAGAGATACAGATTCTTTGGCCTATGAAATTAAGACCGAAGACTTCTACGCCGATATAGCACCCGACATTAGAAGTAGGTTCGACACTAGCGACTATCCTAAAAACCATCTCTCTGGTATAGAAACTGGCATCAACACAAGGTCATTGGCATGTTCAAAGATGAAGCAGCTGGCAAACAGATCGAAGAGTTTGTAGGTTTAAGATCGAAGTTGTATTCGTACAAGATGGCTGGAGTTGACCATAAGAAATGTAAAGGCGTGAAGAAGAATGTCATCAAGAAATATATCACTCACGAAGATTACAAAGACTGCCTGTTCACTAAGAGAGAACAATCGAGAAAGATGAATGTCATTCGGTCGCATCTTCACGAAATCTACACCGAAGAAGTCGACAAGGTAACGCTCTCAGCGGAAGATGATAAACGAGTGAGTCAGTAAGATGGTATTCACAATTTAGCATATGGACATTATTCACTAATATAAAATGAGTGTTAAACAAATCGATGTCGAAGGCGTAACGCTATCAAATATTGCTTTGTCGAACGTTGATCTAATCGAAGCGGCGAGGAAACTAAATATAAATAATTTCAGAGGGGTTTTCCGACGAGGCCAAGAGCGAGCGAGTGCGGCATCCTTAATCTAGACGATTCTGGCGGTAAAGGAACACATTGGACGTGTTGGATCAAGCGCGCCAACGATAAAATTTATTTCGACAGCTACGGACTTCCTCCTCCTACTGAATTGATAAATTATCTACAAAGGCCGCTATTCTACAACAGCGAACGAATACAACCAGACGGCCAAGTGTTTTGCGTTCATTTATGTCTATATATAGTGAAGAAGACGATCAACGATGGTTGTAAATTTCAAGAAGTCGTAAACGAACTGTATTAAATAATAATATATATATATAAAAAAGATGCCTGTTGATAAATTTGGACGAACTGATACTGCATCAACTCAAAGAATAATTTCTGGAGGTGTTACTCTATCTCAGCGAGTAAATACTATTCCATTGTTACTAGCTTGGACTTTCCAACTAGTAATTTCTTCGTCAAAAGAACGGCCGGCGATGATGTATAATCCCGACATTGATAGAGGAATGGGGTGCTTCATCTGTATCCAAACATTGGAGACCCAAATATCGGGGTAGTGAGATGCGTTTTGAAAAGCTCTCCACGGGCCGAAGTCATGTCCAGACACACTGTGATGTTCGCTAGCACTAGCTTCGTAAGTTAAACCGTTTATTATCGTCACATCAGAAGTCATGGTTGGAGCCGCTGCTACGAGAGCTCTCAGGTAATCGGTGGTAGAATAATTCGTCATCGCTTGGTTAATTAATGTTTCAACTTGTCCAAAGCTCGCAGCCTGGCTGGCTAAGACTGGTGAATGAATGTCGGTCGGTAAACCTTTATCGAGTTGCCGCTCATTTCCAAATCACCCTCCATTTCGTTCGTTCCATCTCTTTTTAGTTCTTTTGAGGAAGAAATTACTAGTTGGAAAGTCCAAGCTAGTAACGATGGAATAGTATTTACAGATATTCTAACCCCTCAAACGGATATCCTTCAATTTGGATTTATGAAGGAGTTTACATTTCCCGCTTCGTCTGATTACGCGTATTGGAGATTTCATGTTATATCCGCGAGTCCTAATACCGAATACGCTGCCGTTTGCATGCTACAGTGGAAACCAACGCTGGCCATCTCACACAAGGAAGAAAATGTCACGGCGGTTACGTGCCGAGATTAACTTCGAACACTAGTAATTATGGTTTTCAAGCGGACGCCAGTGCTTCAGCTACGCATAACAAAGCCTGTCATGCATTCAAAGATGAAGGAGAATGTGTGTCTGAGAGTAGCGCTACCATGGACACGTGGATATCTATCGAGTGCCCAACCGCAGTGAGAATCTGGAAGATCGGCTTGAGGGGGATAAAAAAAACACCGAAAGAATTGCCGAGTGGAGAATAATCGCTCACAATTATGAAGGACAAGAGGTTATTATTTACACGATGCCTAATAAAACATATTTAGGAAATACTTACCAAGAATTCTTAATCGATTCAGTTGGAAAATATCAGACCTATAAGTTAGATTGCCTCCAGGCTGAACCGGGGAAGCCAGGATTAAGCGTGATGCAGTTATTCGTGTACGATGACTAAGATTTTCAATGAGAAAAATCATTGAAAATTTAAAAACCACAAGATCAACAACTTCGTTATCTCCAGATGCCACGATACACGACGTGTTGTAACCCGGTTCCGTTTCTATCCTCGTTTTTGTAAAAGTAAGTTTCCAGCTGGTCGTGAAGGGCGTATCCTACGACCCCTCGAATACGCTCATGTAATATTCCGTCTCATCCGGGGAAAATACCGTAATCAGGTAGAAATAGCCTACTGTACCGTACAGATATTGCTTCGTTTTAACCGTGTAAACTACGTCTTCTTCCATTGTCGTGAAATCTATAAATTTACGAATACCCCTTTTAAATATTATGAATAAAACTTTATGTCAACACACGGATCTCGTATCTATTTCTCCACACTTTACCGTTGTTATCCTGTATCGTGTTCGTACCGATTTTAAACGCCATACTTGCCTTATACAACGCTGGGTAAGTGGTGGTTTCGTTCGTCAAAGATTTCAACGCTTATCGGATTATTACGAATCGTTTTTAGAAATTCGTATCTGGGTAGTATTTCCTTTTTCTCCTTCACCAGCACCTTCTCTCCTGGTAGTTACAATTCCGGTAAAACACCTTTCTCAACGAGTATCCTTAACATATCCGGCTTGTTCATAAATCTTGCGCCTTTTATACTGTGTTCCTTCATTAGCGATTTCAGTTGTGAGAGTTTCATTTTTATAATAGAAAATATTTTCTTTAATATACAACGCTCAACTTCTGACCGTCTGATTGGAAGTTTAGCAATTTATCTGAAATGATAACTGCATAAGCTTCCGTTCCAAGCGGCACCGCAGCATTGAAAGTAGCCTTGATCTGGATGTCTACGACAGATGACAGTAACCGCCCTGATTGTTTACTTACATCGAAAACGAACAGCGGATATAAATCTTTGTAATCAACCGGCGTAATGTTGCTCTGAGTCACGAGTTGGTCCATCCCATAGAATTTCTCGCTAAAGGTCGAGGCATCTCTGTAAGCTCTTGAAAATTGCTGATTCGGAAATGATAGGTTGTAATCGACTGCTGGGTATCTTTCTTGGTTCATAATCACATACATGTTCTTAATATCGCAATGATCGAAAATTGATGGATTAGCTTCTTGACTAAGGCTTCGATTCGTTGATTCAACGATAATATACCTCGGTTTTTCTGGAGCTGTCTTTACGCTAAGTCGCCAACTGAATGTAGTAGATCGAGTAACCGCTATGAGAACGCTATGGTATCGCAAAGACGAGCTCGCTAGGCTACTGGTAATGTTGCCTTTGATTTGATCGTATTATGCAGCTGCACTCTTTCCATTTCGGCCGCAATGACATGAGGCATAAACCACGAAAGTTTATTGATGTTGACTTTGCCAGCCGCTGCAGTGGCCAACCTGAAGACGGCGTCGTTGTCGGATTTGCGAACGAGCGTCAAAGTCTGCTTCATGCCGTAGACTACCTTATCGTAAACCTCACAGAATCCAAAAATGTGCTTCAGAGGTACTATGAAGCTACATGTGCCCTTGGTAGTTGGTTTCTGAATGAGATACGCCTGTCTGATCGCGAATTGTCGGCTGTAACGGCAGTCGTGGCTGTGTCTTTTGTCCATAATTGCTTAAGTATTTGTGCGAGAGCAAAGTCGTTGGGATATTTCAGCAACCCTAGCATAGTTGTAGCTTGTCCCGGATGAAACACGCTTTCGATGGCTTGATTCGACAGGGAATACGATATTTGGCTGAAGCGATGCATGAGCCCGTTGTTGGTAAAAGCCACAGCATCGGCATTAGCGTAATCTTTTCCATCTGCTTTAGTCAGTCTACCTTCGAAAAGCAGGTATGACTCGGAGGGGTGGCTGAAAAGATCGAAAAGTTCGATATTTATGCGAATTTCCCCAGGGCTGTTCAGATTCGTCCCCGCTACCGGCTCGTACTCGTGCCATTCGTATCTTTCAACTCCCTCGTCTATAATAGTATTTTCAGTAAATCTTAGAATATCAGACTGCAATTTTGAATATAACAAGATTTTATTTTAAGCCAACTTCATTCCAGATTCACGCACAAAATCTTGGATCGACACGACGCCGCCGTTACCGGATAGTAAATTATTTACATTCGTATTTCCATCGGAGGATATTAAACTCTTTAACGCGTCCTTGCTCTGTTGGCTGAGTACGGCTGATTGCGGCGGTGGTGAGTTAAACATTTTTACCGCAGCTTTATCAACCAATCGCTTTCCTGCATTGTTGGCAACGGTCTTACCAACATCTATAGCTTTATTTCCTATCTCAGTTGCAGCGTCTTTCCCAGCACTTAATACAGTTGATGCTACCTGACTCGCCGCATTCGAAGATAGCATTCTTTTGAAAAATCCTGATATCGTATCAAATATTCCGGCGCCTCCTACGAGGTATCTTTTAGCAAATCTTCTCTTAGTTACGACAATCATTTTATAATTGTATCATTAAATTTGTATACTCTAACACATTTATCGCATTTTGTCGAAGTAACTCATCGCAGATACCGACTATCTCGTTTCTTAATCCTGTATTTCCCGTTTTGAAGCTAGCGAATCGAAGAGTTAACATATGCACTAGCGCATTAGGATCTTGCGGAAGAACTACGACTCCCTCGCCTGTTGAGAACTTCCCTTGTCGCGTCGAGAGCTTTCGTTCGAGCAATGGCTTAATGGTTTTTAAATATTTTGCACCTCTCGACGATTTGGGTTTATTCGGCTTTTTCGGGTTATGCAAAGCACCCGTCGAATCAAGAATTTCCCAGTATTGCTCCAGATCGGTTTGACTGTATATCGACTCGTTTGGTTCCTTCATCGTCAACAATTCCCATAGCCCTGGAGTTCCCTTGTAGGTTGTATCACCCACCGTTATGTCATCTCCTTCGATCGAGATTTGGCTGTTACCGATGTGAATTCGACCATCTTTAGAGCATATTCCAAAGGTCGTATCCGTCGACTTCTTGTTTGTAGCGTATTCTTTTAAATATTTTATTGCTATATCACCTAATTCCAAAAGTCTAATATCTGAAACGGAATCGTCCTCAAACACTTCTAGCGATGGGTATTGTGGGAATTGAATCGCTTTCAACGATGTCGATATTGATGCTGGCAATGCTCGAAGCGCGGCAGTTGTCGACATATTTCTCTTTTATAGTACCTAATTCTTTGGTTATTCCAGATTGCGAGTCGATTATCGGTGTGTACGCTTTTGTTAATTCTCGCTGAAGCCCAATGTCCCCTATTTTCTCGGATAACGAGTCTTGTCTAATATTTTGCTTCGTCTTGAGAAAGTTCTCAACGATAAAATCACGTTTGGCTGGGTCTTTCATTTTTAGAAACGGCATTTTTAACTTGGAAACATAATATTTAAACGTAAAATGTAAAAAACATAAAGCGTAAATTTACGTTAACTTTGTGTCCAAAACGTTTTTGAATGCCTCTTCCCTAATGAACGATTGTTTCGTCGCTTCATCTATGTTGGCATTGCTTTTACTTCTAACCCCTTCCTTCATTTCATTAAATTTCTCGAATTCACTTAGAATAACAGAATATTCCAAGTCTGAGATATTATTATAATCTAAAGCTTTCGAAACAAGGTCGCTGATCGAATTGAGTTTCCCTTCGGCTATAGTCCTGATCTTTGCATGTTTTTCTTGCCGCAGCGATAATATTCGGCGGATTTGGTTTCCTATCAAACACAATGCTCCAGCACCAGCGGATAAAGCTACCACGATTGTTGCAGCTGGTGCGGCTACGACGGTACTTAGAAAAGTTACGCCTAATACACCGAGTCCAGAAGATGTAAGGGCAAACAAACCCCCCAACGCATGGACTACTTCCCTTGAATTCTTTTGATATTTTTACAGATTATTTCTCTCTTTTCGCGTTCTCGTAAGATTTCCTGTTGAATTTCAGATATTTTCTGAAGGCGATAGGCGTTTGTATTGTTCAATTCCATTTTATATTATCGAAGAATATTTTTTAAATGGAATTCAAGTTTTATTCGTTTTATTCGGCAATCCACAAAACATATCGAATCTCCTTCGTTTATGGTGACAGTTCCAAGATCTATAAAATTCTTAAAATCGAGTAAAATTTATTCCGTATAGTAACTAAGTAATTATAGTAACAATCCGAGAAGTGGAATGTTTTTAAACGGCGAATCTGGTCCAAGGATAAGTCCTTCACCGTTTACGAATCCAGAGCCTGTTTTCAGAGACAGACCTTAACCCACACCATCGAGTCCAGAACCTTGCCATGGCTTCAGGTAAAGACCATGCTTTTGTTGCACTATCTTGTAGTTTTTACCTCGACTTTTGAGATATATTGCACCGCTCGATCTGGTGACTTTGTCTATGACTTTTGATCCGGCCGCTGCACCTATTCATGTTAATGCACCCGTTGCTAAGCTCGGTAGCACGCTCGAAAGCAGAAATTTACCGGCAGTTGCTAGAAACGGTAAAATAGAGCCGATAAAGCCACCTTCGACTTTGGCATTATGTATCAATTGCGTTTTACTCATTTTGATAGTCGCGCCTTTTCCACGCCTGTGTAAGAGCTAAAACGTGGGTTCCATTTAACTCGCCGTGCTTTAATCCAATGCTAACGCCGGTTCCCGCTTGTAGAGATCTTTTGTTTTTGTCTTTTTTTCCTTCCAAAATATTAACTTTGACATTTGTGTATCGACTCATTTTATATATAAAAAACTTCTAAGCCTCTCTTATATGAAACCTCAGCGCTATTTCCTCACCTCGTAGATTAATTAGTTGGCCATTTTGGTCTGTGAGAGACGTTTCCATCGTCGAAATCGTGGATAGGGTGATTGGAAGATATATCAAATTCCTAGGCGTTTCGATTATCTTAGAGCCTGGACCTACATTCGAGAAAAAGGAATAAATTATATTATCAGTCGTTCCGTTGCTATAGGAAGTCCCGATGATATCGCTCGTTACTCTCAGATTACTGACACTCATTATGTCCACTATATTTTCAGATTCCTGGTACCCCGCTGAATAACGCCGCCTGTCGAAACCGAAGGCTTTTCCGATAGAGTTCAACGCCCAAAAATCGATCATGTAATTATCCGCTAGATGTACAACAGTCTTTATCGTACTGCTGCTTGCTTCTATCCTAATATTGTATTCTTCGTTAACCATATCATAATGCTCGTTTTCTTTCCTGATTCTCTGGACGTATTCGTTAATGTCTGTAATTTCATAGCAGCCTTCGGGAATGGTTATAGTCACCCACATACCTCCACCATTCGGCGAATACGAAAAGTTGTTATTAGTCTCATCGATGTTTGGGAATTAAAAATATGTTTCCAGATTGACAAGAGCTATCTCGTACTTTTTATCTTTATCGAACTGAATCAACAAATTGAATCGAGTCCTTACTCGCGAACTCTTATCACTCAATAATATGTAAAACGATGAGTTTGGCTCTGTGTAACGAGCGATCCTTTCGGTGTAGTCTGCAATCTTTTGCAAATGCGATTCCATTTTTATAATATAAAAGATTTTTTTATATTGAAATGTAAAATTCATCGAAACCGCATCTATACTTGCCGTTATTCTTATTACTAGTCTGATCTATCACCACAAATCCATGAGGTTGCTCCCAGGCTGTTTTACATAGTTTCTTAAACTCATCCTTAGACATGTCTGAACTTACATGATCGTGGTAAATGTGATTAATATTTTTCTGGTCTTGAGGAAACAAGCAGATAAAGTTTGCATTCTCTCTGATCGTCTGTCTAGGTAGTTTGAAATAATTTTAAGCGAGGTAGAAGCAATCAACGTTACTATGCCTTCCCCGGATGTAGTAGGTCTCACATTTATTTTGCTTTTCTAACTGTAAATCATCGAAAATCATCAAGTTTTTCTTGTCACGATTCAAATCTCTCGGGTCTGGCACGTCTTTCGATGATTCAAAGAACTTACAGCAGATATCAGACTTTTTATACAAGTGTTTAGCCATTGCCTCAACTACTAAGGCCGGCGGAACATTTAGTCTCATGGTCTCGTCTTAGCAATTGAATAGCCCGATGATGGATTCTTTCGGTATTTTTTCTTAAAATGCTTGCTTGAGTATTTTATACTCTGGTTGAAAGAGAGATCTTCCGCATACTTGTAGATTGTCGTAGTCTAACCATCCAGGTCTTAGAAGTAGGTTCAACAATAGAGTCGTCTTACCGCATCCAGACTTTCCTACGATTAACCCTCTTATACTTCTACGTAAAAGAGGATTATTGAATCTCTCACATGACACGTCGTTCCACGAGAAATCTTTGACTTCCATTTTAAATATATCTAATTGTATTTTAAAAGGATGTATTGCGTAAAGTGTAAAACTCGTACTGAAACTAAAAATATCCAGAATGTTACAACGATGAATGGAAGGTCAATGCTTAGAGGCACATGTGATATATGTGGACAGACAAAGACACAATTCATGAAGTCTTCTGAAGGTGGTGATTTAGTTGGATCTTTAAAATCGGTTACCGGCGGTATTAAGCTGCCGTGGGCTAAATATCCAGGTGAGATGCACTTTCCGGGACATTCGTTTACTGGTCCTGGTACTAGACTTGATTTGAGGTTGAATTCCGATGGAACTCCTAAGGATTGGTCGAAGCCCGTCAATAGAGTCGACAACGCTGCATATCATCACGATTTGGCGTACGGTCAGCACTCCGATACAGCTTCTAGGAATGTCGCCGATAGAACGATGGTTAATGAATTAAATAATATTCCTAATCCAAGCTTACGAGAGCGTATAGAAAAAAGTCTTGTCAAACCTATATTATCTACCAAAGCTAGTCTCCGGTTAGGTTTAAAAAAGCCTAAAATTACAATGGACTGATGAACTAGCTGAGGAGTTGCATAAACCCGTAATAAGACGTTTTAGGAAGAGGAAGGTGTACGTTGTTGGAATAGATGAAATATGGGCTGCTGATTTAGTCGATATGCAGGCTTTTGCCAAAGACAACGATGGCGTGAAATACTTAACTAACCGTAATAGATGTGTTTTCCAAGTACGGTTGGATTATGCCATTAAATGATAAGAGTGGAAAATCTACGGCCAGTGGCTTCGTGAAAATATTCGAGAGCGGTAGAAGACCAGGCAAGGTTTGGGAGGATAAAGAATTTTATAATAAAGACGTTAAGAAATTAGTCTAGTTGTATTCTACTGAGAACGAAGAAAAGTCGTGCATTGTTGAGCGTTGGAAAAGAACAATGCGTGAAAAAATGTTTAAGTATTTTACAGCTAATTCAACTAGACGATATATCGATGTGTTGGATGAAATGGTTAGTAATTATAATGAAACTAAGCATTCTTCCATTAAAATGACACCCTCTAAAGCTAGTTTAAAAATGAATGAAAAGGTAGTTTGGATGAACTCATACGGTGATGAGATCTCGGAACCTATTATACCCAGGTTTTCGATCGGTGATAAAGTTAGAATAACGACGAAGAAGAACATCTTTGAAAAAGGTTTTACACCGAGATGGACGGAAGAGATCTTCACAATTTAAAAGATTCAATACACGGATCCACCAACTTATAAGATCGCTGATTAAAATGGTGAGGAAATACAGGGCTCATTTTACGAACAGGAGCTACAGAAGACTACTCAAAAAATATTTAGAATAGAAAAAGTTATCAGAAAACGAGGAAACAAATCACTGGTAAAATGGCTTGGTTATCCTGAGTCATTTAACTCATGGATTGATAATGAAGACTTGGTGGCCTCGTGATGACTCATCATCGAAACTATTGGAAATTCCCGTGACTTTTGACCTATTGGCGGACGTTTTGACCAGGGGCTTTGTGCATGAATTGTGGCTCATCATCGAAACTATTGGAAATTTCCTGGCGTTTTTCTTAGTCTGTTGGTTGATGTTTGACCTAAGGGTTTAGGTTTGTGTAGGAATTGGTTATTTTTAACCTGGTTATAGCCTATGCTGTGGCCTGTTGTCCCAGATAACGCGGTTTATAACTACTTTAGGCCTATAGGCCTAGGCCTACACGGTGATTCCTTAATAGCGCGTCTCCGAAAAGAAATTTTAATTAAAAAATAGATGAATGGTGGGAGAAGAGTTTTGAATGAAACACGGACGTGAAGAGCAGTGGAAACGAGCTCGATTCCGGCTACTCCAATGATGTTGACTAGTCCTCCATTTGCTTGGCGGCGTTGGTTAATTAGATGTAGACCCTACATAACGCGATGGGTGCAATGGCTACTGTCACATTCAACTCATTTGTTTCCAACAGTAGCATAACTTAAAACTCAGTCCGCTTGTGCTGTGTATAGGACCTGCGTCGTAGCATGATTTAACATAACTGCCGAACTAGCGAGTATCATTTCTCTCAATCCAAATTAGTCGGCCCCTAGCCCTAATATCGTGGTAGCGGAAAGTTTCACAGGCCTATCTTGTTGACATTCTTAGGCGGATCTAATAATCTGCCGCTGCAGGCCAAAATGTTTAAGATGAATATGTATACTATAGCTCTTTGCTCCACTGGGAGTTCTTCTGGTCCCCTACTTTGACCATCTTTTATCTGGTGACGCTGGTGTAGGATTGTTAAGCTACGTTGAGCTAGGCCTAATGTCTATGGGGCATAAACAATTTGCATTATATATAGGCTACAATGTGACCATGACGTAGTTGCGCAATTGACCCTGTGCATCAGTGGCGCATGCAAAAAAGATGGGTTGGGGTTAAACCCACCTATTGGCATTGTTGCAATTTTGTACTTATTGGAAGAAGAGACTGAAGGTCAAAGAATGCTAATTAAGTCTACTCATTCCTTACAAAGTAGGCCCCTTTGGTGCTTGATGCTATACTGGAACGTTTACGAGCAATGCAGACAGAACTGACAACAGTCCTCTTCGATCTCCCTAACAGCCGTTTACATGCACCGCATAGCCTATAGCATACACAACAACAACAACTAGCAGCATTAAGCCTAATTCTAATTCGCTACAAAAACAGTTAATCTAGGCCTAACTATAACCATAACCGTAACCATAGCCAGAATGTTGACTGATAATGTAAAGACCCAAAAACATAACATTTTGGCCTTTGAGGTCATTCGGTTTTCAATAACCTGAAAATTTAGGTTTTTAAAATCAAATTCTAAATTCGGCATCAAAACATTGATGTTTATTGACTTTCCAATGTAATCATAAAATCTATTTTATTACAGTGTAGAATACTAAATATAGGCAATTCGAATTAAAGCATTAATGCTTCTATTATACTCTCTTTAAAATTGAAGTTGCAACTAATTGTTTCGAAGCCATACGGTTGCTATAGAGAAACATATATTTTCATGTGAAGTGAGTTGGTCATCAATGAAAGGTTGTTCAAAGAATGTGCTATTAATCTTAGTATCTATACTTTACCTTGCGAGAAAGAATACGAAGCAGACCCATGTGTCCGTTGTGCCACGTAAACGGCGAGAAGCGTTGTGTTTTGTAAATATAATAATATATTCAGTTATTCATTTTTTAGTTGATCGTTTGCATAGATTTTGCTGCCTCGAAGTCGATTGTATGCGAAATTTTCTCTGCATAGTTTGGGTATTTAAGCAGTTGAAGGCTGAAGATGTGCCGGTCGCCCACTGTGTTACTGCATCTATGTTGCGTGTTGGTTGGAGTTCTAGTGTCCCAGGTGACATCGTCTGAATTGACGTTTGAACTTCCAGACAACGAAAAACTTTGTTTTCACGAAGTTATTGACAAAGATGTCAAGTGTACTCTTGAATATCAGGTGAGTGCTTGGTGTTCTTATGGTATCGGGTACTGGCAGTGATTGTATATTCTGAGCGTGGCTTAAGCATATTGTGTGCTGTGATTGGTTCTCTTAAAATGCACACACATTATATGATGGATAAATCTTCTGCGGCCGAAAGTCCTGCAGCAATAGACGATAATGTTTCTTCTACGGCCGAACACGTACAAAATTTAGTGAGTGAAGACTTCTGCGCATGCGCGACCCTTTGCACATGAGCATTGGTAAAAACATCTAAAAAAATCTGGTGGACATTTAACATTAGGGTATATATGACATAGTATATATATATATATGACATATTATGTCAAGAGGGACATGTCTTATATGACAGTGTCAGTACGGGATCAACCCGAATCATCAAAACCCGAAAACGCTGAAAAGGCAAAAAATCCAGATTCCTGGAAACAGCAATTTACTATTGAAAAACGCAGAGCTGTCTAATAACAGCACAATTCATTCATCAATCCAGCTTCTGCTTGAATTCTTTTCATCAATTCAGCTTTGTTTTCGGGGTTTCAGCAGAAATGAGTTTGGGGGATTCCGGTTTTGACGATTCGCTATGCACTCATCAGTACAACCTTTGTAAGTAAGTAAGTGAGTGCCGTTAGTCTTTATTATCGTTTGCAGATACACGACGGGTAAATAAGAAAGACATAAGAAACTTACAATTTATATAAATGTTTAAAGATATATAAACATTTACCAAAATGTTGATATGCTTCATGAGTGTCAGTTAGGGTCATTTAAAGCATCGTGAGGGTTGGTTAGGGTACAGTTAGCGTCGTGAGGGTCGTTTAGGATTAGGTTAGTCCTGGGTTTTAGACATACGTGAGGGCTGCAGAAGTTTTTTCCATGTGTTGATAGGCCGAAGTTTCAGCTGCAGAAGCTCCAGGCTTATATAAACCTAGGAGGTTTTTTACATTACAAAGCTTCATAAGAAAATTATAATATTTAATAGTAAATGCTTAACTAGTTTAAATACTGTGTACTTATAATGCTAAACATACTTCCATGATATAGCAAGAAAAATGTTTTAGTTTCCTGGGACAGTTTTTCAGTAATTTATTGTTTAGCGGTCTAAATTGTTTGCCCATTGTGGTACTATTATTTTTCATCAATTCAGCATCTATTTATGCATGAATTCTTTTGATCAATAAATCATCTTGGTGCCGTTGAGTATAATGAGTAATGGATGACTGACTGATGGGAAGAACAGGAGGAAGTGAGATCAATTCCTACTACCCAGTAAAGTTTACTTGTCCTCCATTCACTAGGGGGTATTCATTAAATAAGATGTATAACATGATGGAGCCTTGCATAGCCCACGTTAAGTTTTATTTGATTCCTATCAACTTTTTCATCCATTCAATTTTTTCTGTCACTGATTTTTCATCATCCAGCTTCTACTTGCTCTATAACATGGTTTCAACAATCTAACTTCTACTTACTTTGTGTACTTTTTTACCCTCTTTTGTTTAACTTGGCTTGCGTAATGTTTGTCACGGACAGACCGTCCGTTGGACATCTATCAACTCTTTTTCAGGTATGTTCCTGTCGACCTACAGAGCTGAAATTTTGCACACATTTCAGGCATGCATGACAATGCAATGTATCACATTTTTATGGACATAACTGACAAATTAAGAAAAAATGACAAAAATGCAAACAACTAAATATCGTGTACCATTCGAACGAGTCCTCCTTGACGAGCTCCACTCCGGCATGTTTACATCATCAATGATATGTAATCAAAAATCTTTTAATTAAGGAAATGGAATGATTGCGCCATCTACCAGATAAAAGAGCGTCTCAAAATACCCATGTTTTTACTTTAACTTGTTATCATTCTAACTTCCATTTAAGTAATGACAATTTTCATCAGTACAACCAAGAATTGTTTTCATCAGTCCAAGTACTACTTAAGCAATAATGATTTTCATCAATCCAAATTCCATTGAAGTAAGCGTTGTCTTCATTAATCTAATTTCCATTGTACAGTGTATAATTTCCAACGAAGAAACCAGATTTTACATGCACAGTGATCAATGGGCGAATATTTTAGAATGCTTAAGCGATAGATTACCATGTTGAAAATGTTACTGTCACCTCTTTATTCCCTGTGACCTAACTCAACTTTATTCCTCTGCTTCAACATGTAAAGATTTAGCTAAACTCTGGTTGTGTGTATGGCTTATTATTGACATTAACACCATTTAAAGTTTTCAAATATTTCTTCTTTCTTATAACACACAAGAAGCCAGTATTTATCTTCAGTTCATTCTTTGTTTACCTACACAACACAATTGACTATATATTGTATACAGTTTCAATCTGCCCCATTTTATTTTGGTGCCTTGTGTGCTCAATGTACTCCTGTCCGGACAATTTATTACTTATGTAACTGACATACATGATGCATTTCAACATATTGGCAAACGTTTATATATCTTTAAACATTTATATAAATTGTAAGTTTCCTATGTCTTTGGACATGGACTGACAAACATCTGTTCAATTTATACGTGTATATATATATATATATATATACATACGGACACACACACATATGTTCGCAATTATTTTATTGATTAAATAATAAGTTCTGATTGTTTTTGTTGGCATCTAGAATCATGCATGAGATGGTTTTCAAGGTGTATCTATTAATGCTTTGACTATGTGTGCAGGTGATAACTGGTGGCAACTACGATGTTGACGTGGAGCTGACTTCTCCCAATGGACCAGTGCTGTACAAGGAAGTAAAGAAGCAGTATGACTCCTACACATGGACAACAGACACTCGAGGCGAATATCGTTTCTGCTTCAGCAATGAATTCTCTACATTCACTCATAAACTTGTCTACTTTGACTTTAAAGTCGGTGATGAGGAGCCCTTAAAATCAGCACTTGGAGATCGAGTCACAGCTCTTACACAGGTAATGGAGACTTCTTTGTGTGAATCGCAAAAAAATAGCGTTTAGACAAATGAATGGTAACAACTCATATTTGGTTAAGTTCACTTTCATTAGATTTAACTGAATTGTTGACTCCTTCATGTCAATTTTGAGATAGAAAGGGACTGTAATGCATTGTATCTGCATCTTCAGCCTATCTGAGTCATTCTTCTTAATCAGGGGTCTCCAAAGTACGGCCCGTGGGCCAGATTCGGCCCACTAAGGTCTCTAATCTGGCCTGCACAACTATCTTTGAAAAAACAAAATATATGGGGAAAATTAAAACAATGGAAACATGCACAAGTCGTACTCAAATCTGCAAGTCAAGTTCTTTTTATCCTCTTTTATTTAACTTGCCTTGCGTAAAGTTTGTCATGAACAGGACGTCAGTTCATCGGAGTTCTTTCAACTCTTTTTTTCGCTATGTTCCCGCCAAACTACAGAGCTGAAGTTTTGCACGCATGGCATGCTTGCGTGACAATGCAATGTATCAAATTTTACGGACATAACTCAAATGGTATTTGATTGAATCAGACTTTGGTAATAAACAACTAACATATTGTAATGGTTTGCAGTGTGAAATTCCATGTATATTAATAAACAAATATTTATTATTAAAAAAAAAATCCATAAATTAAGACTGTTTACCTTATTAGGAGGTTGTCATCGGAAATAGATAAATATTTCAAAACAAGTAAATATTTGTCTTCTGTATTTTTCCATTTTATAGATGTCGATTCTTATGATTGGAACCACTCACTTTGAACTGCAGTTAGATAGAATTATATCAGAAATACACCAATTTCATGTTTCTCACACTAATCAGGACTAATGAAAGCCCATGTTAATTGTTATTGATATTCTGCATTGAAATTCTGCACTGCATCAGACCTCAGAAATAAATAGTCTGTGAACAGTTATAAATTCATTAACGGTTTTGGGTAAATTTAAGTTTTTGGTAGTTTTGGCCCAGCAAGCTTTAAAGAGTCAGCAATGTGGCTCCTGCTGGAAACTTTGGAGACCTCTGTTCTAAATACTGTGCCATATGGGGAAGACCTGTAACCAATACTAACCAACTATATACATATTTGATTCACAGCAAGCAATCATATTCACAACTATAGTCACAAGAGTTTGTTGTGGTATGTCTGAAAATCGGATCCATGTCAGTTTCATATTCAAAGGCAGAAAGCCAGTACTTCATCCGTTTTGCAGTTATGCAAGCATTGTAGGTTGAGGACACTTTGAGAAAGCTTTGAGTGACTGAAGAAGTGAGAGATGAGCATACCAAATAGAATGTTCAACTAACATGGTAAAATGCTATGGTTTTCCTTCTAGCTTATTTTATACAAAGTGACTAGCAGACCGACAGTGCAGCTCATGCATCTAAAAATTGATGTATCATGTGCCATAACAAGGATATGCCTCAGTAATATTGCAGTAGCGACAAACAGTTTTTTAATGTTGGTCAGATTTTTTGGCTTAATGACTTTAAGATGTCCAGGTTTTAGACATTTGGGTTAGTCTTAGGGTTAGTGTAGCTAATTTTTTTGATTCAAGTATTCCGATTGGAAAGGGCACCGGCGATCCATTAGTGTTCTGTGTCGTAAGGCTGCTTGGTGGTATTTGAAATTTGAGTGCTGTGTGGCGATCTGCTACTCAGATTGATATGATAGTACAATGTAAGTACATGGCATATGACTTCAGTAAATGCTGATGAAATAAACAAGAACTTAGAATATAAAATTTTCATGTTTTCAAAAGTGCATATACACCTTGATAATAAGTTGAATCGTTCACTATTTTTTTTCTTTCCTCACATATGCTGTTACAATAAGTTTTAAGTTCGGTGTTCTGATTTACACATGTAGATGGAGACATCGGCCAACACAATGCATGAAAATCTAAAGGTTGTGGTCGATTATCAAACGCATCATCGGCTGCGAGAAGCTCAGGGCCAAGCGTTTGCTGAGGACGTGAATGACCGTATCCAGTACTGGTCGCTTGGCCAGTCAGTAGTTATACTCGCTGTCAGCATTGGGCAGATACTAATACTGCGCAGTTTCTTCACGGACAAACGCCCACATCTCTCGCCATCACTTGTTAGCACATAATCTGTTGACCATAGTTGAACTACTCTCCACCTAGAAACCACTCTGATTGCCAGACTTATTAATTGAAAGTAAGTAAGTAATTGTTTCTTCAGAAACTCAGAAGGAACATAGTGGTAAGGTAGTGTATGCACTAGATACAATGAGGTGACAATTCAATGGTGACCAGCTGGAACGGAACGTGGTTTTAAACCACGTGACTTCAGTGAAAGGCACATGGCTTAAAACCACCTGAATTGTCTTATGTTTTGATGTTGAAAGAAAAAACTCCATTATTTAAACAAAGATACTAAATTGGTTAATTCAGTTTGTGAAGTCATAAGAAACAGATCTGGCTGATCTGAAAATCGTGATGAGCTTTCTTAACCATTTAACGCTGAGCTGCATTGGTTTCCCATTCATATTAGTACATGCTCTTCCTTAAAAGGTTAAATACAAATCATTTCTTTGAGACAAATGTTTCTTAGATCTGTTATTGTTTTTGACTGTGGAAGTGGTGATGTCTGATATTTGTTGAGCAATTCTGTTGTGTCGTTGTATGTTAATATCTTTTCATGTTGAGGAGACACTGTCACTTTTAGACGATAAATGAAGGGGTTTAAATTTTTGTTAGTAAATAATTAGTTGGGATATTGAGAATTAAGATTTATGTTCAATTAATTTTGTGAATACAATACAGCTGTAATTTGATAACCTCCTTACACTTACCCAAGAATTGGCTCATCAGTATAGGGTTTTGCATTTTTATTGCTAGTTCAGTAGAGATGCAACTGCTATTTAACCAGACGTTATTACAACAGCAACCATAAACAAATTGCTGATTTTTTATTTTTCCAGATATTATACTTTTTGGGCTGAGCATATTGTCGTTTGGCTGATTGACATGGTCTTTAATGGATTGTTATCTGTACTTGTGTTCTTTGCCCTTCAACGACCTGTGTTATTGATTATGCCTTACATTTTACTATGTGCTGGTCATTAACGGGTTAAAGTCCTCATATCTTCCTTAAATCAAATATGGCCTATTTATGCTGACTGTCTTATAAATCAGTCATCAAGTAGTTGCATAAATATTAATCCATCTTTGTGGATGATAAGTTTTCATTTGTCTTGTTTGCATCGCATATGATGTTGTGCATTGATTGAATTATATGGCTCTCCATGAAGCGTTCCATTGAGCATTTCAAGCATATGGTATTTTATGGTTTAATTGATACTGTTTCACATTTCATATTTAACAACGTGGTACAAAGTAGTCCCAAGATAGTCACTTACATAGGTTGTTCAGCAAGATACAGTCTCTGAGAGCCCCAGTCTGTGTTTAGGAACAATTATTCCTGTTTTAGTGCTCAATAATAACATATTCAGGAATGGAATGTGTAGATATGTATGATCTGTTGACCATACAGATGACAGAATTCTGGAAACCTACACTGAGCAGTCTGCCATGGCCTGAAGACCCAGGCTGTCCACTTCACCAAAATTTACAATGAATGTAAGTTATTACCTGTGAGAGGACTCCCCTCTGGTCCCCAGATCATGGCACACTTCATTTGCATCTCTTCAGCACTGATTAATGGCTTCTGAGTTTGATTTTGTTAACCTGAGGCTGATAAGAAATGTTTTGTGAGATCAATTTTGATGAAGTGTAAGGTTGAGAGGTTGCTTATTAATTTTGTTTGTTGATCAGTTTAGATATTTGTGTGATGAATGTTTCTCTGTGAAGGTAATTATTAGTTATATGTTGAATCTTACAAGAGAAAAGTGAGTGTAGTGAATGTTGCTGTGTTGTGTAGATCTGTTTTGGATGAAAAAATGTGTGCATGGTATGCTATGTAAAAATTTGGTTTCTGCTTAAAAATTGTGCAGCGGATGGTAGTTGTTAGTTTCTGGAGACACAGATTATATATATATATATGTATATATATATATATATATATTTTTAAGTTGCACATGTTACATGTTGCTTTAGAAAAGTTCTAGAAGGTGTCAGTAGAATTCATCATAACCTCTTCATATGTACCCAACTGTTTTGAGCTGGTAGAGATAATTTTAATTATCTATGATATTGTGATCTGGCTATCTAAAACATTTCTTACCAAAACAATAATGCAATTTTTAAGGCTGATTTCCTTGTCATAACAGAAACAATATCTGTAAAGAGGACTGTTTGTAGCAATGCTATCAAGTTGTTTGATAGTAGGGATGAACCAAAACTCGGTTCGGAACTCGGCTCAGTCCAATTTTCTTTGTACTCAGCAAAACTCGGACTCAGACAAACAATGAGCCCAAGTATTAATCTCTTTGATTTTCTTTTTTGAAAATGAAAATCGGATGTTTTTAATTACAAAATGACGATAGACGTAACTAAAAGTACAAAATACTGTTATTTCTATTTACAAAATGACAATCAACCTAACTAAAAAAACAAATACTGCTACTGTTAGTGCTTGCAAGTTACTACTTCCTAGTGTTAACTAAGGCAAAACTAAATAGTTCATTAATGTTGTGCAAACTGCCAATCTAAACATTAAGAGAATGAGACTTTTTAAAATATTCGATACTCGGACTCAGCAAAATTCAACTCGTAAAACTCGGACTTGGCAAGAAATTCAAACTCGGTTCATCCATATTTGTTAGCACACCAATTTTTTACATGTTTCTGCATTTTTGTAAATTATTTGATTGAATGGTAACTCATTTGCTTAATGGCTGAACATTTATGTTGTCTGTTTATATCTACAACATCACAACACTCTTGGAAAGGTTACTTTTATGTGGACTTTATTTTCGTTGTAGGTACCTTAACATACTGTTCTATATTATTACTCTTTTTTGTGGTTTTCTTTAGTTTTTTTCTTAGGAATATTACTAATTTAAAAAAAATGGTGACCGGGTGATGATATTGCAGCTGTTAAGTTTCTACATCTTGGTCTTGAATCATGGTGCATCAGTTGGAATTCAGTTGGTTGTGATGCTTGCCTGACCTTCTAAACACTTCACTCAAATTTGAGCACCATGACTTGCAAGTATTTACATTCAGAAACATAGGATCTAAACATCGGATGCCAGTGGGTAGAAATGTAGAGGAGACATTCGGTTGTACTTAACCAGCTTTAAATGTAATGGTGCAAGCTATAAATGATGTTAATGATCTTCCATGTATATGCAACATTTTTCCAGTGGAAACTTAACTACACTGCTGTTGCTCAGTACACTCTTCAGACTTTGATTCAGATGTCCAGCAGCTACATTTATGAAGGCACATCAGGAGCTGTAAAAACATGGAAACATAAAATATTATTTGAAGCATATTCCACAGTGTCTGCTTGTGCATACATCTCATGAACAGATTTGAGTGTTGTAAGGTTTCTGTGAAAAAATTGTATTCTGCTATGCGTCTGTTTGTAATATTGATCATTTTTATACCTGCACCGATCTTTTTAAGATCATTTATCTAAAACATTTTGCATACTTTCTTTAAAATGTATATGACAAGAGCACAAAAGTTATCCCAGAATACAAATTGGCCTACTTTGTGATAGTTTGACACATACACATTTCATATACAATTGCATGAGGTGCCTCAGAAGTATAGCTGTCTTGTTTCAGTCTGTATGTGTTTCTGATTATAGGTATTCAGCATCAAGGCAATTTATTGAAGCTTTAGAGATACCCATACAAGTTCCAATAGCAGCTATATGACTGTGCAGAAATGATTTTTTTGCCTTCAAGGCTTTGAGCTATGAAGAACAATTGAAAATATGTGAAGTAACAAAATTTTAAGACACCACATGAACACAATTGAAGTCTACCAGATTATTACTTTAAGGAGGCAGTGCAGTGCAGTCAGAGACCTTTTTTGAAGTAACACCAAACAGAGGAACTTGGGGAACATTTGTATAAATAATTAAACCATATGACGGGTTTTAGTACCATTATACCAGGTATAAGATCCTTCTCCAATTTGGTAGGCTTTTTATTTTGTCCTAGCTGACTGCCACATTTAGCCTCCTTGGTGCCCTCGGGCGGAGTTTTTCAGGCGTTCCTTTCAAGAAGTCTGGATTTCAGTCGGCGTTGATTGCGTAATATTATGTCTGTCAAGGCTCTATGTTTAATTATGTCAATCACTTTTTCAGCCTTCAAATCTATTTATTCATTTTGAATCCTTTTTCCGGAATAATGATCCGAAATATCGCCTTTAATTGCAAGTGTTAAACGGGTTTGCATCACAGGATCAATTTTTCCCAGCAATTGCACTAGTTCTAAGAACATGCCATTATGCGATGTATACGGTTCATCCGAGGCGGGCTTAAAAGACATTTGCCACAAGATACAGAATAATAAATTATTCAGTAATCGAAGAAAAACATTTGCCACTGTGAACTCTCTTTTTCAAAAAATTGTTCCTTCCTTATCTATGGTTTGCCTAGTTGTAGTCTGATTTCAATTTCTGCCTACTGCTGACAACATTTCATATGAGAGGTGGTCTGAGGTGCTATTCTCATGAATTTCGGCTGTATAAGACAAATGTTTCCATTTATTCAGTCCATCACAGACTAATTTGGAGTTTGAATTGTTGTTAAAAAGTCTGCAGCAAAAGGAAAAATACAGAATCTTTAGAAACGGAGTAAACTAACCATCGATGGCAAAAAGCTTCACTATTTTAAAGTTTCCTACTGTAGTAAGAGTTCGAAAATTTCGACTTTTCTTATCTGTAGAGTATTTATCAATGACAATTTGTTTTTGGACCAATTTTCATTAAAATGATCTACAGTTTCGATATTTTTACGAACTGGCCAAGTACCACAATCTGATGATATCAGTGTTTCTTGTGTCATATCGTCGAACTTGTCATCATTAATCTCTTGGACATAACTACTTCAATAATTTGTACATCGACTTTTCATCGTTATTTTCTAGCAGTTCCATCTCTTTACTTTGAATTGGTGGTTTGTTGCTCTTTCTCTGTTCTTCATTTTCTGTATTCGTAGCCAGGAGGCTTTTTTATATTAAAATTTTCTCGGACATTGCAGATTTTTATATAAATTATTTTTTATTAAAAATAAAAATACATTTGAAAGTAATATTTCTTTATTGTGCTTTTACACAAAAATAAAATTAAACAAAATTAGAAACAGAAAAATGGTTTCAACAACAATGAAGTAAAAATTCAAAATATATTAAAGTGGGTGCCTTCGGCACCCTCTGGCGATGCCCAACCTTGCCACGCCGTATGGCTGGCTCTGGCCACAAGCCGCCTCATATATGAAATGCATAGGCCTTATGCATGAAACTTCATAACGAATTGTATACCGACTTCCTTGCCTCCATAATTTCTTGACTGACCTCTGTCTTTCTCCTCTTCCTCCCTCTTTCCCATCATGGCTTTGCCACCGACCAACACGTATGCCTCCCGTTTCCAATCCTGTATCTCCTTTCCTGTTTCAATCTATGTTGTATTCATAATCTTCACGCATTCTTTAAGTCATTTAGTAAATACTACTTCTGATTGCCTTTCTTTGTAATAACATTCCTGTACTCCTCAATGAGGGCAATGCCTCTTTGAGCTTTGTCATAGACAACCCTCAGACCTTCAGCAGTCTTGATGGCATCCTATGATCACAGACTCTGCTGTACCTTTTTACCTCCGTAATTGCCTATACCATTGCCCGTTTTGACTCAACAGGTAGCCTACTCAACAGGTACGGTTGGACTCAACAGGTACGTAGCCTACTCAACAGGTTCTGTTGCATCAAGAAAGGTAAAGTCAACGAGCTCTTCAGTCTTGACTGAGATGTATACCACAGGTGATCAGCAAAGTTCTTTTGCGTATCAATCCCTCTAATTATATAATACGACGGAGCACTAGAATAAGCTGGTGCTCTCAACGACGTACTCTTGCGCTACTGTCAACGTCAACATTGCAATTATGTAACATAAAACAGTTAAGTAGGCTTCGTCAGCTATAGCACAGAATATATTCTGTGGCTAAAGTGAAGGCATCTATCAGCATTTCGTCTGTTATCGGGAAGGATATTTCATTGAGAATTGATGGGAAGTTTTAACTGAGGAATGGTGGTAGGCCGAACTGTCACCACCCCTTTTCTAAAGCGGTGGTGGGTGGACACCACTGTCACAATACAAAGTTACGCCTATGGTGATCTCACTGATCTGCGCATAGCTATTGAGTACCGCTTTGGTATAGATCTGGAGTTTGCCATTATAGTTACGAACTTATTCAGATTACTTATAACGTTTAGCTTAAATGTTGGCCATAGAAATTATTATGTAGGCTGTAAGGCTAATCTAGTAGTCATAGATAGGTATCGGTTGTTTCATTTTCGGCCTTCCTTGCGCTTTCAAAATGATCGCGTGATAGCATTAGCAGAAGCCATTTGAAGCTGTTTTACGAAATGAGAATATCAACTGAAATTGTACGAACATTACTGAGTTAACGAACTGCAAAGACTGTACACACGTAGGTACTGTTTGTTGACTTTAAGGAGTTGCTAGTTTGTAAGTCATGTTAGTTTGATTTTATGACACAAGTTAGTCTGTCAGACGCGGATACTAGGCCTAATGGCTGCCCCCATCGTTGGGGCGGAGCGTAGAGACTGCTCCGTAGGTTTCCCGCTCTGGGGCTTAGGAAACACAGGATACTGGTGGAAAGTTTGAGTACGGCGTAATTCTATACAGAGCCGACAGGCTGTCATAATAAACGTGAACATTTCTTTATATACGTGAGCAATTCTTCGGTATTTTGAAGATTGCAAAAGCAAATTCCCGACCTGAAGCACTCAATTCTGAGGTGAGTAGTTCAACAGTCAAATGCAACGGACCTATGCAAGAGAAACGAATCAAGGAAATATTTTAAAGCAACCCACTCGTCCCACTGTCAAGCATTGCGAGAGAGTTTAAATGTCTGCTTACAACATAGAGGTTATCTAATATATAGCACTGCAGCACTTGCCTCAAAAACTTGACCCTAATTTCATACGTTGAGAATCTTATTTGCAACCATGACGATGGAATCACCAGAATTGACTTTCATTTTGGTTTGGCCTACATAACTTGGTGATAACGATGTAAATTTCACCATATGCGCCAAGATTCACATCCTGTGCTCAGAGGCAAATTGCAAGCACTTGATCTGCAATATGCTAGCATGCCAACTTGTGTCTACAATCTATAGGCCTAATTGGGTTTATTTCTGTCAGATTACAATTGGCTTACCATGCATTTATGTTAATGTCAAGACTGTCTTTGGTACACTAATCCCTCCCACAAGACTGTTATTGCCAGCAGAATTCTTGTAATTACTATCTCATCTACTGCTCTGTCTGTTTGCATGTGACAGTGTATGTGGGGCAAGGGCTTAGAGTCGATGGTTTCTGTTTTTACCACTACAGTTATAGGGGCCTATTGTATCTAGGCTACCAAAAATATATGTCTTGAAGCATACAATTTAACTATGAAATGAGAGATTGCAAAATATTGCAAAGCAAATCATTAACAGTTGGCCTATATACAATTTTATTTATCATTCAAAATTTTTTATGAAACTGCTCAAAAGCGCTTCCAATTCCGGCCTGGACATAAAGGTAAGTTTTCAAATGGCTATAAAATGTACCAGCAATGTGATTAATGTATATTATATATGTATAATGTAAACATAACCTGTGTATAGGCCTACGATTTCTTTCTTTCTTTAATGCCCAATGGGAGGTATACATAGATGCTTTGTCAAGGTTAAATTTATATGATAAAATTGAAATATTATTATTGGAAATATGCAAACACAACATGAAAAATATTATACTGTGCCATTATATAATGTGATTTGTTTAATTTTGGTGCAAGGTTGTCTTTTAGAATATAACAAACTTGATTCAAAAATGGAATTAATACAAATTAATGTGTTGTATGAACTGCTTGCATATAGGTTTAATTATTTGAAACTATGCAAAAAGCACCTTGAATTGGCCCATTATACTGATCTGCAATTACTTTATTATCTGCATGAAATCTTGCACATAATAATACATTGGGTTAGTTGAGGCCAAGGTGCTGAAATCGGTGTGTTACTGTGTTAGGTTTCTTTCGACACAGTCACAATCATATAATTATGTTACACATGGGTCAAAGAATAACCCACAAGAGAACTTTTTTGAATAATTTTTAACTTACTCTACTCATTACTCATTGCTTTTTATTGAATTAAGTTGTTGCTTACTGTTGTTTATCTCAGAAATCTGTTGTTTGCTAAAAACACACATAACTCGTAGCCATGTATCTATCCGTTGTGTAAAAGGGAATCCTTAGTCAGTGGGACATGTTCCTTTTTGGATTTCCCATTGCAGAGCATCACAGATGTTGACACTCTGAGGATTAGACTGACTCTGTCATTTACGGTTCAATAGTTTTGTTTTGATTTTGATTGATTGATCGATGTCTGAAAAATAAAAATGAATTTGATTTGAATAATTGAATATTTAATTTAATTATATTACCATTGAATAAATTCATATGAATTGCAATTAAGTTTATTTGCTACATGAGTGAAAGAACTAATGATAAACTTTATTTAAATTGCTCTCATTATTATATTAATTATATGGATATATCTACTGTACATAATATTAAGGGTTTCAATAACTGAAGGTTTTGTTCCGTTTGTTCCATCAAAGCATTGAAAATTCTGTGCCTTGTATAATGTATATATTATGCTTAATTCTTAATTTGTTTGTTTGTGAAGCTTGAGAGTAACATCAGGAGATTATGCATTTATATAAGAGCCTCTAATGGCCATGAGAAGAACCTTATGAGTACAGAATAGCCTTTGAGGTCACAGAAGAGCTATTTTATTAGCCATTACGAAAGCGTTTTTGGCAATTACAAAGTACATTGAAAAAATGTTATCTGATGACTCATGTTACTGATAAATTGCTGGTAGGAACTCAATATTGCATCAGATGGGGGAAAATACTTCTGAAAGTCGGAAGGGAAACTGAAGAAGCATCAGATGTCCACATTATACATAATAATTGTTATCCAAGTAAATATGACATCATGGTTGACATGATATCATCACTTGTCACAACCTGTCAGACATGAATAAAACAATGAGAGAATAAAATAGATATAGGAAACTCATATAAAATCAATCGAAATACAATCATTATCTTTAAAGATGTAAACAGCCATTGTATTCGTAAGATGTCGTTTAACTTCCAAATAGGTTTCTGTTTTGTAGAAATTTTCAAAGACTTTTGCCTTTCAATGAAGTTATGACTATTGCTTTGTTTGCTGCCACAGACCATGAAGATTTCCATATCCAAGTCATGACTACAGAGGTTAAAGAAATAAAGCTTTGCCTGCTAGGTGTAAGTCATTCCCACTTATACATAAACTAGTGAACTTGTAAGAATTTCGTAAAATTTAATATGAATCAAAAGAAATAAGAATTTATGTTGTGAGTTAGAGTTATACCCATAGTCTACTTGTACTCAGGTTGATTACTCTAACAATCAGCTATTATCGAGTGTAAGTAACAATAATTAGCACCAATGTTTTAAAACTGTTTTTCTTAGATTTGGTGGTTTGGTACTTACCAGGTGGCATATAAATCTAACAATAGTATGTACTGGCTTGTCTTGTCTACTGAGTGGCATCCCTTTGCGGTCAGCAAAAGTGCTGAAATAAATTTAATTGTTTTTTGTACAATAATCATTACAAACAGAAAAAGAGCAAAAATATCAAATTTTCTCATAATTGGCTTCATGATGGGCTATTACAATAATAGGCTATATTGGGTGTCAGCATAGTTGGCTAAAAGTTATATAGGTACAGCTCTAGTGGTAGAATATATATATGTAATATATATATATATATTGTGTATATGTTACATATTTATATATATATATAATTATATTGCTACATGCAAGGAATTGATACATGGGATGATGGATATAGTGTTGATAAAGGCCATTGCCTGTGACAGGTGGATTTGCACTTGCTGTTGTAATGAAGACAAGTTAGCCTAAACACTGGCTGTTGCAAATCCACCCATACTTCGGTTAGACTCTACTTCTCAAGAGATGAGTGCCTACCATTCTTTGGTTGAGATGGTGAAAGGGATATGGTGTCTGATAGTGGTTGTCTAGTGGGAATTGAGTCTGCATGTGCAGGGCTTTTGTCTGCTGCTGTATTTTATGTTCGGTTGTTGTTGTCATGAATATTTTGGAGAATGGGAAAGACTTGTGCATTGTACAGAATGGTTGGGACTTTTGATGGTAACCCTTAATAATTTTTTTGGTGTCCCATCATGTCGAAACAGTTTTTCTATATTGTTCAGTGGTTTGGAAACAGGGATGCAAAGTGCAGATATACTGCACCAGAAACAATCGAAGAAATAGTTGGACTCAAAAATTCAGAAAAGTCTTTTGAGGAGGTAGCATTAGAGCATTTGGTTTAAGTTGTTGAGATGTCTGTCTCTAACATTATCCCTAGGCGTGGAGTTCCTGATCAGGTCTCCAAGTACTATGGCTGGCATATAGTATGCACATGTAGCTGTTATCATTCCTACCAATTAAGATAAGCGTCTGCGATTTTGTGGTCTATTCTTGAACTTTGCTATAACATTGGCCCACTGGATCAACAGGGCACCAAATGCAGCAGGACCCACATCAGCACACAGCATATATCCTGCCTCTTCCAATAGCATTCTGAGAATTCTGACCACTGTCCTTTGAGAGTAATACATCTGTGCAGGGTTGAAACTAGTAACTGGTTTGAATGAGAAATGAAGTGAATTACAGCAAACTGACTTACCACTCACTGGTAGATGTTATTTATATGCATGGACAGACACAGACCCCAGATGGCAGAAATTATGCGAAGATATGTGGTTAGATGATTTGGAGAAATGTGCACACGTTTTATTGTGACCCTATGGCCGTGATGGTGCTAATGTTTCGATGAATTAAATGGGTGAGATCCCCTACCACCTCTGCAGGTTTGAATAGGTACCTTAACGTTTAAAGTCAAAGTCGCTGTGTAGAAACCAGAGAAAGAGGTGCATGTACATTCAGTCATTATGACCAAAGTCCGGTCTCAGCTGCCCAGATGCAATGAAAATGTGCGGGCAAGTAGGTTATCACACGTAGTGGCCTAATTCCACATTGCTGGGATGATAGTTAAGCTTGTATACTGCACAGACCTACATGTATTACTGGTGAATACACTGTTGTGCTCTTGAATAAGGTTCTATTTTTGTTTTCAGCTGTAAGCAAAAGCAGAGCAGACATTCTGGTTTAAAGGAAAACTGTAGCTAGAGATTATTTACTGTGACCATAATTGGTTATATGTAGTATAATGTATATCTTTGGAAATTTCTCGCCCATAAAATTTACGCAAGGGAGACCAATTTATTTGCTAAGTTCTTGTTTTGTTCTGGTGCCAGGTCAGAATCCTGGGAATCTGCAGCATGGTGCTACGGTGGTAGTCCGTGGCGATGGTGGTCGTACAGTACTAGTTTCAACCCTGGACTGATGTGGTACACCTAAATGTTGGGACAAGGGTTCATCATCAGATTTTGGATAGAATCTGGATAGGATAGCCTGAAGAGTTCGGTTTCCAGTCGTTAGTGAAAGTAGTAGCAGAGAGTGCAGACACAGGGGATGTTAAATAAAGAGGTGAGATAGGAGGTTGAGCAACCTGCTGAAGATCTTTGTGAGTCTATTCCAAAGAATAGCTTATACTAAGGAGCGATCGCAGAATTACGATTGTAATTGAAAACTCTGCAGCACTCACAAAGGCAAAGTCTCAGGAACTGGCTGATTCACAGGCGCTTACAATCAAAACAAAATCGATAGGCAGGGGGTCAAGATGCAGTGAGTCAGGCAGGCAGGCAGGCAGAAGATGGCTAAGGTAGAAATGGTGTTTAGAGTTAAAAGTTAAAACAGCAAGGAAGGTAGAGGGAAGAGGAAGAATCAGGATAGGATCTGATACAAAGCAGTGTTTTCGGTTTTGAGTGAAAGATCTGTGGGATATACCATGATATTAGGTTTTGGTGAATTCGTAGGATAGACATTTTTGACTTAATACTGAAGGGAGTTTCCTCCAAATAGGCAGGACAGCAATGGCTATGGAGCAATTTGGAGCCAGTTTATTGGGGTGATATCTATGTTGAGGAAAATAGAACTGCAATAGTTCAATTTAGCATAAGCTATAGATGTAGCTATTGTAGATTCAGTTTTAAAGTTTGAGTATTGGGGGAATATGTGCTAAAAGCGAGAGCGGGAAGATGGGTGATGTGATCAGAGAAGCTATGGTTTTTGGTAGAAATTACACCCAAGTTTCGGACAGGAGAATTGGCAGCGATTGCAGTGATTGTGTGGGCATATGCTGAGTCAAGGTTGAGGGAAATAGAGGGATCTGGAATAGTTGCTCACGGAGATCTATGAATATAGCGATCTATGAGAATTCAATTTTGGAAGGGTTCAGGCACAGGAGATTTGAGGTGATTCAGGATGAGATCAAGGTGAACACATGGAGAAGAAGCTGCTTGGAGAGAAAGAGATGAGTAATTGGGTGTCGTCAGCATAATTATTGGTGATGGTCAACTGAGGATGCTTTGATGAGGGAACTGAGTGGGGTAGCATTGAAGGTGAGGAGCAAGAGAGACCTGAAAACAGAACCTTGTGCAACATAACAGGAGGTGAGAGCCAAGAGTGCCAAGAGACTTGAAGAAAGATGGCAGAAACAAGTTTATTATAGAGGGAAGTGAGAATTTCAGAGATGATGATTGCCTTCATAATTATTCTCTAGCCCTATCGAACTTAATAGCATAAATACCTTATGTGACTTACTGTCTAATTTCGTAGTTGTATCATGCTACAAAAGAACGTGGATAAAATTGCACCATAAATGTTATGTAGGCCTATTTCGAACTTGTTTGCAGTTGCAAAAAAACATAAAAGTCGCAGTTAACATATACATCGAACTAAAACTTAAGATAACAAAATTGCACACAAGCCACAACAATCGTATGGCTCTCAGTTGAAGCCTAGAAATATATTCCCTTGCATATCATAGCACATTTTTGTTACACATCCAGATGACTCAGCTGCTTTTTATCTGAATCATATATAGTTGACGAATTTCAGGTGAACAAGAGCTCAAAGTGTACTCTATATTTGGTATCAAATACTCAAAATTGCACAGGCTCTTGAGGTTCCAACCCAGATCACGCTGTGGGGATCTTATGACGCTCCCCATGCCCGTAGTCGGTATAGCCTAGGGGCTTTTTGCCCCAACATTGAAGTTCTGGCATGCCACTGTCTTAGCCTTGCTGTGCACATCATCAGCAAAGCATTGTCTGCTAGTAAGCCTTGATTTGACATTATATATGACAACAATTGAAAATTGAGTAAAAGTAGACTGACTAGCTTCATAAACAGTAAGTGGGCCAAATGCAGATACTGTCAGAATGCCTAATAAATTGCTTATTAGCAAAGCGTTAGGTTCATATGACTAAATCCACAGTGCTGTCTAAACTTCAGAGCAAAAAGTGAAACGAGGTGGAACTGCCCGGAACGGTGTTCCGCCTAGTTTACTGGCTGAGGTGCAGAAACGGCGTTTTGGCACTGGTTCTACATATTTTGTTACCGAAAAGTTAACATTCTGACCAATTCAGTCTTGCTTGGATATGACTGCTTTCTGTAGTCATAGGTCAGTGTAATGAATTTTTAAGCAAGGCAATGAACTACACATATAGACTGTTTTTCAGTGATCAGTCAGTGATGCCAAGTAAATACTGTTTGTGCTGTCAGTGGTGGCTAGACAACAGTGCATGGTTATAGAAATCAGTTTGAATCACATTTGAGATGTAAAACAAAATCATCATTCCTACTTATCAACAATAAAAGCGTTTAAGTGAGTGGCCTGACATAGATTTGAGAAAATGCAAAAATGAGAATTGGATGCAGAGTATCAATTGGATGCAGAGGATATATATACTCTGCTTCCAATATATATATATATATATATACATATGTATATATATATATACATCAAATATGTTTTTATTGATCCCATTTGGATTGTACACTGTTGTTACATAACAAGTAGAAAAACGAAAAAGCTGTACAAAAGAACATTTTAGTAATATACATAATATTACATGGGACAGGACAATAGGGAAAAAGAATGACCCTATGGGACCCAAAGATCCTGCTAGCCGGGCCTACCTTTTCCATGAAATGTTAATCAACAGTAGGTCAAAGTGCAGTTAACAGAAGTTGTTGTCTTAACTAGTTAACTAATCAAGTTCGTGTACACAAATCACAAGATATTTATAGTGGCAATATGTAATGATGATTTAAATGATTATGCAGTAACATGAATAAGTTGATTATACATTAATAAGATAATTACGAAGTATTAGTGGCAGAAAGGTGTATCTTGAGTTTTTTCTTAAATATACTGACGCTCTGAGATTGTCGAATATATATATCTGACGATACCAGAAACAAATTTTCCATAGAATAGCTAATATAAAATAGAATAGCTGATGGGTTAGGCCACTCTGGTGCTCAATGCCTCATTTTATCCAAAAGTTCCATTAATTTTGCTGATTGAGAAACATAAATCCACTAATGCTGTGTAACATTATGTAAATTATTATGAACTGCAGTTGAAATCCAGAAGCCATTAAGAAATTCAGTAACAATTAGTCATTGTTTAAAAGTTCAATAGAGTGTTGCAGTTCTAGTTGTTGAATTTCTTGCTATTGCACTTCCTAATAAATTGGATTGTAACATTCTGAGTACTATGGTCGTTTTGTAGGAATCCGGTGTTGGGAAGTCGAGCCTTGTTCATCGTTTAGTACATGACGCATTCCAACCTCACCTGGAAAACACAATTGGGTTAGTTGTTTTCGACATTTAGTCAACAATGGCAGCATTAAATATAGAAGTACAGCCAGGGTTTGAATTTTCAAATTTGAACAGGGGTGGGGTGGGGGGGGATGAACAGTTTTCACATGTTGAGATATCCCCAAAAAAATTTTTATATCAATCAGTATGGCATTAACATTTTAGTCCTTCCATTGCAAAAGATTGTGGAGGGTAGTAATGAGAGACCTTCTGCTGGCTATCTGTGTGAACTATTTTTTGCTTTTAGAACAGATAGTAGCATTAACTTTTAGAACAGATAGTAGCATTAACTTTTAGAACAGATAGTAGCATTAACTTTTAGAACAGATAGTAGCATTAACTTTTAGAACAGATAGTAGCATTAACTTTTAGAACAGATAGTAGTATTAACTCTTCATAGACACAACAGCTTTGCTCCTCTGAGTGATTGCATGTTAGTGGTATATATCTTTTTCTCTTTATATTCATATTTTAAAATCGACTCTGCTCCTTATTTAAGCTTTAGATCTTTAATCACTGAAACTTGATATAGCGCCTCTTCAAGCTGTACGTGATATGCACTTATGACTCTGACTCGATTCTATTAGGATGACATTTTGTCATAGTTTGGCCTAAAGCAAATGTTGACTCTTTGTATATACTTCTGTCATATAAGTGGACCCAAGAGGGTGTTTGGTCCATTCGATTGGCAGCACAACTGAAGGATCTCAGTCTTCAATGATTAATAGATTTAAAAAAGAGCAGACATAGGCATTAATGATAAATTGATTTTAAAAGGACGGAATAAAATGGTTGTTAGGAAAACTCTTATATGCACACACACATATACCACATATATACAATGAGCATGAAGGCATATACATCATACATGTAAGTAGACCTGCTCCTAAACAGCAGCTCAGATTCTCTATAATTTATGACTAATTTTTTAGAAAGACGTGCACAGTAGGCCAAGTAGTAGTAGATGTGGATGTAAGTATAAGGGTGGGTTTAACATGGGACAGTTGCCAAATTTTAAAATATGGACTGCTAATGGGTCTTGGGCAGGCATACAGTAGGATGCTTGACTATCCCATTGTACTAAAGCAGAACAACCCATTGCTTGTTTCCATATGTTAGTCAGTGTTAATAGAAGTAACGATTAGGTTTTAGGTTAGATGTTACACTGAGCAGATGAAATCTGGGGCATGCATTGTGGAGATAACACAGATGGCATGCCTCTGGTTCTAGTTCTTTAGTGATCATGACATTAGATATTATTAAGAGTTTGTTGGAAACGTTGCATTCAGAGCAATGCCGTTGATGGGAGTTTTTTGTTTGTTTCTTATTGACAGTGCTGCCTTTTTCACAAAGTCATTGAAGTTAGAATCAACTCTTTATAAGTTCCAGATATGGGATACTGCAGGACAAGAAAAGGTTGTTGCACTCCAAGCATCTATCTCCGCTGCCTATCATTGTTTCGGTCTTGTAACTTTTCTGTTCATTTCAAGTCATAAAAGAAACCAAACAATTTACAGCCGACTGCCCTTCCATGAATTTCTAACTCTTTGCAATAATTGTAGCAAATAGTGGGTGAAATTACAGAGTTGGAGATTTGTTGTGTCAAAACGCAAAATTCGGTGGTGTGGACCCCATGTGGATTATGGTGGAGATGGTCCCAACTGGAGCTTAAAGACTCAACTGGTTTTATTTTGTAATATGAAAAATGGGTTTACAGTGAATGGCAAAAATCAGGAAAATATGCTATTTGTTGAAAATATCAGTCTCTAGATAATGAAGCCTTGGCAGACTGGTGACTGGTCCAACTAAATTATTCCAAAATGTAGTGGCAATATTATCAGTTCATCGAGTTGCCATTACTGACACTCAGATTTTGAAAATGCAGCTTTTCCTGTTTAGGTTCTCTGCTTACTGCCCAGTTGAAACAATTGATTGCCTATTAGGTCACGAAGGTCAGGAAACTCCCATCTGCTAAGGAAATTATTCTTTAACTGCAGACATTGGTGTTTCTTGATTGCTAATATAATGCACTGGTGATTACACTGATTAGTTACAGTGCTAGTTGCTATAGGTTGAATACTCAGGATTAGGATTTGCTGTTTTTCCTTTTTCTGTTATGTACATAGTTCAGAGCACTTACGCCAATGTACTATCGTGGGGCTTCAGTAGCAATCATTGTCTATGATATCACCATAAAGGTATTAAAGTCACTTTGTCTCCAGCTGCTTCATTTATGTTGAAACTATGCATGTTGTCAGTATTGTTCAGACCACTGGACCAAGGTATTTAAATAAATGCACTGATAAAAGTAGTGAATAATAAGTTTACTTCCATCATATTAAAAAGTATCTGTTGCTTGTGACTGATTTATGACAGATCAATACTTTAAGGTAAAAATGACAGTGCTTCTTAGTCTATGGTAAATACACCTCTGCTTTAATCGGTCAGTTCATTTCAGCATCTGGTCAATACTTGCATCTGCTTTTTAGTCATCTTCAAAATAGAGATACTTATAAAGTATAAAGAGGTGGAAACTGGTACATATTTGTAGTGATAATGATTTTTTCAGGTTAGCAATGCTGTTTAGGTTCTGTCTAGTAAGAGAATTATGAACTATGCACCCTATTCAGTTCAGAAGCTTTTGCCTGACAGCTGAAAATCCTCACATTGCTAGAGAACTCTGTGTAGCTAAACACCATTGTGAATGTAATTTATTACTAGACAGTTATTACTAGACAGTTTATGTCTAAAATCGTGTCTTATACCTTAATGTCTATCCAGACAATCTGTTTAAGAGTGCTCTTGAATGATTCTTACAGGCGTCTTTTGATGCTGTGCTGACGTGGATGGAGAATCTGAAACAGTATGCTGATCCAGACATCGTAATTGCAATTGCAGGAAACAAATGTGACCTTGAAGATGAACGAGAAGTTCCATTTGCAGGTTAGGTAATGATGGAGTTCCCTCAAATTATATGTCATGCGAGATTCTTTTGGGATACAAAGTCTGACAACTTTGTCTTAACATCTTCCTTGCTTGCAAGTTTCATTTTTATTGAAAGCTATTTATAGCCTACCATTTGTGATCTGCCATTAAATTTAATTGAAACCTTTTATATTTTTTTCATCAGTTAACTGACAATTACAATGTGAATGGACCAGTAGTGGATGTGTTTATAGATTTGTGTCATGGTAATCTGTGAAAAGTAAATCTATAGTGACTGCACGCCTCTGACCCTGCAAAGTTTGAATGTAATGATCCCCTTCACCACAGCTGCCTGTTTCAATAGGTGCCACAACATTTAAGGGCCTCTGATGTGAACCATGCTTACACTGCTACCCAGGGATTTCTTAGATAAACAGCCTTCGGTGTGTGAACTGGCATTCACAACATGTGCAAAGGACTCAGTCGGAGTAGCTCTGAACATTATTCCTAATTGTAATTCTAATTAAGTTCAAAGGATCAAATTTCACTTCTAATTCTATCAATTCTTAATATAATTCCAATTTCAGTTCTAATTCCATTTCTTAAAGAATTTCATTCATTGATTCTGAGAATTTATATGGAACCCTTTCAAGCAACCTACTCAGAAGTGCTTCAAGCCCAGCAATGACTAAAGAAAAAAGTGACTCGTTAAGCCGAGTTGGGTTGATCAGGTGAGTTGGATTGATCAGGCGTACTGAACGCAACTCTTATGGGAGATCGTTCCAGATGGAGAGACCAACGACTGAGAATACTCATCATTGCCTGGCAACTAATCGACCCCATGTAACTGTTCACCTATAGTCCCCGCATATCTAACTGTTCACCTATCGTCGTAGTGCACTGCAAGGCTCCCAAGGGGAAGATGACAGATATCATGAAGGTAGGATGAAGCACTCACAGTCAAGAGTTCTGCAAGAGACTAGAAGAGGTCCGTTGGCCACAGGCAGTCAATGCAAAATATTGTGTATGTATAGAGAGACAGAGGACAATTTTGGAGCCACCTGATGAGCTGAGCAGTGCAGCACCTGATCAAGTCGCACCTGGACCCAAAGCATCCCAATGGGTAGGCCAACAAGTATCCAGCAACAGTTGTCAGTTCGACTAGTGACCAGGTGTAGACAAGGACCATGACCGCATCTGGAGAGAGAGAGACAGAGAGAGAGAGAGAGAGAGAGAGAGAGAGAGCGAGAGAACTCGGAGCTGACAGAGCTGATAGTAAAAGCTTAGAGTGACCAGGTTCACCTAGTTGGAGAAATAAGTTCCTGATCAAGGGTCATGGACCGTGAGAGAAAAGTTAGCTCAGGGAAGATTCCGATTTCTATTTATGTTCTCTGTAGCATTCTTATTCTCAGAATAATTCCAGCTTTTCATTCTTGTTAATGGATCTGTGCAAGCTGGGACAGGTCAACACCCTCGAGTTGCCGACAGCCACGTAGCCAAATATACTGTTTTAGAAAGGTTAAAGGGTTTGAGAGAAGCCAATTAGAAGCCATGCAAGAGGAAAGAACATTGGCAGTCAGGCAAATCTGACTCACAGCATCACTGCATCCGATGGAATAGATGTAGGCCTGCAGAAATTTGATGCAAAAAGCTTCTTTCACTTCTGTTACGTACATCCATGACTTGCTTAGAGATGTAGTGAAACGTTAAATTTCCAGAGTTCTGTTCTTTGAGTGTCAGGCAATGAGACTTCCCTCTATGGCTCTTCATCTTGTCTTATTCACAAGCCAAATCTATTCAATGTGGTCCTTGTTCAACCCTGTTCTCTTGTAGAGGTGCCCTGTCCTGTGCATTGGTCTGCACTCTGATTCAAACCAGGTCAGAGTGTGGCTGAAGCAGGTGACTAACAATGCAACCAAGCATAGACCTATACCTATACAGGTTGGTCATCTCTGAGTACACTATGTCTTCCTCAGCAGGTAGTCGACATAGCCAACATCTTTTTCCTGTTGTGCTAAGAAACTAAGTAACTAACACAACATACCTATAGATGCCTCTTTTTTTCTTCTTCTCTCTATGAATTGTTTATGATGTTAGCCGATTCGTCCTGTTTCTTTGTTTTTCAGATGCTCTCGAGTTTTCCCAATCAGAAAAGGCGATATTCGTGGAGACAAGTGCAAAAATGGCTGTTAATGTAGCAACACTTTTTCTGGAGATCAGTGAGTTTCATAAATATTGAACACTAAATTGATCAAATAAATAATTTTGTATAACCATTTAATTTTGCTGCCACATGAATTAACACAAGTTTGACATGTGACATTAATGCTGCACTAACTCTGCTTTTCATCGCTGTAACGAGACTGTAAGATTTTTAGTTGACCATCAAAGGCTTTCCATTCAGTCCTGGTATTCTAGTCATCTCACCAGCATGTTTCAATTCGACCTCAGTTTTTTTCCCTTAAGGTCATTCCACCTCAACCATAACAGTTTCTTCTCCATCTGGTTATTTCTTAGCAATGTTGAATAGTCTCTGTTAATTGAAGTTAAGAACAAATGAGGTTTCAATGAATATAAAATATATTTACACTCCAATAAACAAAACATATCACCTGAAGAACAAAAGACCTTCAAATACACCAAACTCCTGAAGACTAATCTAAACTTAGCAAATAAAGAAACTGCAATTCGGTTGGTTTCAATGGGCATGGAACCGAACAGCCTAAGTAGGATAGTAGACTTAATCTACTATATATACGCTATCCTTGGCATTCAATCTTACCTGACAACAGAGAGTATACACCAGTTGCTCACTCTATCTTTGTCTACCGACCTACTTATTGTATTGTATTTAAGCATTTGTAAAGCACCTCTAACTGTTCAGAAGCGATGCAAGTGCACAATTCGCATGAGAATAACAGGTTTTGAGAAAAGCGAAAGAGGATGAGAGTTAGCCAAATAGAATTTTAGAGCAAACAGAAGGAGCAGACATGTTCCAGACATAGGGGAATGATTGAAGCAAAGGAATGAGACTGAACCATTGCAGTTCTAGTAAGAGGAACCAAGAAGTCAAGTCTATTGGACAAACGAAGTCCATGTTGTAGGGCAGCTGAATGAGGCCAAAATATTTCATCTTATTGCATCGACCAGATATTTTGGGACAAGACCTTGCTGAGCCTTGAAGATTAGAATGCGTATTTTAAATTGTATGCGGGCATGGAGAGGGAGCCAATGAAGTTCATCAAACATAAATGTAGAGATGGGAGAGTACCCAGGAAATAGGGCTACCATGGGGCTATCAACTTGTTACTTGTATACTCTCAGATCATTTACCTTGTGCATAACGCCAAAAACTCAAATCATACACCATCTGCCATAGTCATACATCAACTATCATGCAAGCTCAGTCTTGCATTCAGAGCTTTACCATTTAGTTTCCTATAACTCCCTATTTACACCATCACTGAATCTGGTACTGTTATTGTCTTGATGTCTCAATAGTTGTACTAATTATCATGTACATAGTTCATTTCTATGTAGTGTTGTCATGAAATAAGTAAGAAGTCCATTAGTTTGCTAAAAGAACTATCTAACGACTGCACACTCTTCTGAATTTGTTATGCTCATTTTGCTTCTCCTTCAATTACAGTACCAACAGTGCCAGTCCGGTATCAGTGCCAATACATTGAAGTATTTTTAAAGCAGTGCCATGATTTAATTCATTGAACAAAACTGACTTTTAATCTGACTGTTTTGCATGACTTCATTATGGTACCTGGTGAATGTACATACATCTGCACCTAAGTAGTGGATTTACTGATCATATTTGTAATAAGGCTTTAAATAAATAATTAATAGTAAGGTTTTAGTGGAAAAAACCCAACAATCTCCACTTGTGCTGTTCTTAGAACACCCTTCGTACTTTCTGATATGAGTCTCTGGACAAACTTTGCGCTATATTATTTTTTTATGACGACAGACAACAACAAATTTAGATAATTTACAAGACGTATGACCTCCTAATCCTGGTGCATTGACGTTTTGCCTACAGGTATATCATTATACCTTGGAAAATACCATAGCTTTACCATAAGTGGATCTGCCTTTATCAGGGACCCACTTCATAATAAAAAGTATTGGAAATCCTGGTTTCTTTATTTTTTCAAGGGCTTGACCATAAACATTGATGGAATAAATAATGGTCAGTTTTGATTAATTAATTATTGACATAAGTCTGATGAAATTTACTTCAACTATCTGCTGTCATTTATACCTGTTTATGTAATCACACTCTGGTGAATAAGGATCATCTTCTTCACAGTCACTGAGGTCTATTATTCTTAAAATGATAATTCGAAAGTTAGAAAATGATGACTTGATTTGACGGATCTGTTTCTGACTCTGATTAGGTGAATGCCTGGCCAAGAGGTTGATGAGTAAAGGCACAGCTACCAGTCGATCTGTCATTCCTAACACTTCAAACATTGTAATTCCTCAAAGCAGCAGCAACAGACGAAGGACTTCGTGTAACAGTTGTTCAATGACAATGCAACGCTCCTAGTGTTGTCCTAGTCAATCATATAATGTCGACTTTATGAATTGCACGCTTGGATGAGAACGTGCTGTTAATAAATATTATGAATTTTCTGTTAGAGTGCTTACAGGAGGCAGCTGTTGCATAGTAAAACATTAACAAATTCTATCAGTTAACTCATTCCGTAGGTGAACATGCAAATCTGTTCTATTGGTGAGGATCTAAAACCTTATTAGCAACTATGCAAATGTAACTAATTCTGTTGAAGTTACTTGTTCCTAAATTGTGTTTGATCTAATCCTACATGTAAGTTTTTATATGTACATGTATAGTGCCTAAATTTCTTAATGCTAAGATCTATGATGATCTTTTCGAGAAGTCAGGTCGAAATTCTCTGGGCACGAGCAAAACATGAAGTCAGACTGTGGCGGGTGGGCAAGTTGAAAGAGAGATGAAATATTAGGATTTGACTGGGGTGCTCGTGTCCTGTGCCTGGCTTTTGAGTGGCCCTTTAGAAGTTTGGAGATTGTGATTACAATACGAGTGACATCTGAGAACTGACACAATACACAGAATAGGGTGGTGAATTCAAAGGCTTTGGACCACCTGCTGAGATTGATCCAGAACCCCAACAATAGGCCACAACAATAGTCTGATAATCAATTGCATTGTTTGTTGGTGTGAGGCTGTGGCATCACTACCATTGAGGCACAGAGGCATGTGCCTCCCCTGGGATTTTTATTAGTTTTTTATTGAAATAATTTGTCCTTTGAAAAATAATCTGAGCGGTGGCAGGAGTTTCCCGAGTGATATTCATTGCATTAACTTGCATTAGCCTGCTGTTACAGGTCTATGAATGATCTAGCCAGTGGCTTCCCGCTTTGAATAGCCTATTTCTACTTTTACACGATTATGACTGCATCGACAGATTCGTCACCAACAAATGATTATTGTTACATTGTTATTTTAAAACAATCATGGGGTTCATCTGCCTCCCCTGGTCTCTTATCCTAGCGGCGCCACTGGTTTGAGGGAAGGACAATTAAACAGATGAACTGATTTTAATGTAAATACTTCATGGACTGTTAGGCAGATGTTAAAATAAATTTTTAATTGAATCTTGATGTAGTATTTATAGGTAACTGTGTGACTCTGTCCAGGAAAATTTGAACCAGTTTCAGTTTATGACTTTATGCATATTTATTTTAGTGATACCAGTGAGAAGCGAATTACAGTGAACTAGTCTTCATTACCATTAGCATCTAGATTTTGTACATTGCATGAATGTAATATGACTAACCAGAGTGCACCATTATGTATTGAGCAGCAATGCATCACCATTCATTTCTTGTCCTAAAATTTAAATTGCTATCGGGCATGTTCTTAAAGTGTATTAAATTATTTCTACATACCCCATTGAACTGCTGCCTACTACTACTGTACTCGCAAATTTAACATGGCATTACTTTAAGAAGAATTGTTCAGAGGTACTCCCAACCTGAATTTCCCAGAGGTACTCCCAACATGAATGCTTCAGTGGCACTCTCAGCCTGAATGTCTCAGAAGTACTCCCAGCTTGAATGTCTCAGCCCAATGTGAAATTCTCAGCGGTACTCCCAATGTGAGTTTCGTAGAAGCACTCTTAACCTGAATGTTGTCTCAGAGGTACGCTCAACCTGAATGTCTCAGAGGTACTTCCAACCTGAATTTCTCAGAGATACTCCCAACGTGAATTTCTCAGGGGCACTCTCAACCTCAATGTTGTCTCAGAGGTACTCCCAACCTCAATGTCTCAGAGGTATTCCCAACCTTAATGTCTCAGAGGTACTTCCAACCTGAATTTCTCAGAGGTACTCCCAACATGAATTTCTCAGAGGTACTCCCAACATGAATGTCTCAGAGGTATTCCCAACCTGAATTTCTCAGAGGCACTCTCAACCTCAATGAAATCTCAGAAGTACTCCTAACCTTAATGTCTCGGAGGTACTTCCAACCTGAATTTCTCAGAGGTACTTCCAACCTGAATTTCTCAGAGGTACTCTCAACCTCAATGTTGTCTCAGAGGTACTCCCAACCTGAATTTCTCAGAGGTACTCCCAACATGAATGCTTCAGTGGCACTCTCAGGCTGAATGTCTCAGAGGTAATCCCAGCCTGAATGTCTCAGCCCAATGTGAAATTCTCAGAGGTACTCCCAACGTGAATTTCGTAGAAGCACTCTTTACCTGATGTTGTCTCAGAGGTACTCCTAACCTGAATTTCTCAGAGGTACTCTCAACCTCAATGTTATCTCAGAGGTACTCCCAACCTGAAGCCTCAGAGGAAATATTAAATGAAATTTTAAAATTTTCCGACCGGAAGTGAAAGCATGCGGGTACTCGAGTACAACACGAGTCGGGGTGCTCGATATTGCTAGTACCCGGGTACCCGCGCAGCTCTATACATGTATGTTCCGATGTGTGCGTAGGCTCATCTATGTGTGTTCCGATGTGTGTGTACATGAATAATAAAGCATTCAAGCAAAAAGACTGTACAGACGCCCACATAGGATTGTGTTACTCGACAGGCAGATAATAAAATATCTAAAGTGCGAAGTTGCCTTTCAATTATGGCATGCTGCACATTTAAATTTATCGTACACCAAAGTGCGGATAAACAGTTGGTTAAAAAGGAATATACTTACTTACTTATATACGTAGATCCGAGCAACTCGTGAACTTTGCTAAAAGTCAATTAAATGACGTTGGTAATGATTGCGTCTACGTATTGTCTCAGGCCCAGCTGCTTGAGACAGACCAATATTATTGACGTCATTACAAATATTTGCTTAACACGTTCGACGTCCACGGACAGCTGCGCGCCATAAAATTCTGAAAATGTGCAAATATCTATCGAAATTCTTCCAATTTCTGCTGCGCTAACTAATGTTTCGATCGAATCTTCGTCGAAGGGCATCAGGTAAACCCAAATTATTACAAAATAACAATTTTTTATCGAAATTTACGATGTAACGATTTGTAGGACTAGGCTGAAATTTTCGAAGTAACGCCTTTTTCAATTAAACTCATTATAACTTCAGTAGCGCCACAAGTTAAATGTATAGACCTATAAGACCTACTTGAGTTTTATTTGACTAAGCTTTGAGACTCAGTGACTTCTGCATAGGCCTACGCCAAGATACATTTTATAGACAAGCTTTTTATATATCTATCTGATTTTTAAATTTAATTTAATATTTAAGTTTACTTGAATAAGTTGATAAAAGTATTTCTATATTTTGAAATTTAAGTTAATTTATTTAATTTCTTATAATTATTGTTTATATCAAACAATTCTTTATTTCAGTATATGAGTAGGCTAATTAAGTTATAGAGATTTTCGGTGACTTCAAAGCGCAACAATTATATCTCTCATATTAAAATATTTTGTTTTTTCTACTGAATGCAGAAAGACTTGTTCGTCGCTTCAATCGGAAGACGATAGATTGGCTTACTTCTACAGGACCCACGAGGAGGACGCAAGAATCTCGGCCGCAGGAGGTGACTGTTCTATTTTGATGCTAATGATTCAGATGGGCCTATCAGCTAGGCTTACTGAAAGGTCTTGAATCAGTTTTCAGTCCGTTTAGACTTAACAACTTAATTAGGCTATATCAACGGTTAATCGGTTACCAACCTTCTTTTTTGTTGTAGGCCTACCCCGAAACAAAACAAATTTTTTTGCTTATCCCAAAATAAGAAAGTTTTTAGAAGCGTTCTTTTGTAATTTATTTAGCGAAGTAGAATAAGAATATTTGTTATTAATTATAATATTAGTAATGAATTTTGCTAAATTATTTTATAAATCTATATAATATTTGATAAAGCTGCATGCGACATCATTTTTTTGACAAAGAAATAATAGATGATCTTAGAATAAAACAATAACAAGAAAATTATTTGACTATATTTAGTTGTAATATAACTAAAATATGCATAAAGATGGCATTTCAAAACCTGCAATTATTACTTGTTCCTGTAAAAAATATTTGAAGTATAAATTTCTTTCCTGTGTAGGCCTACCCCTTAATTGGCAACGGCTTACATACCTCTAGGGATACGCGTTCCACCGGTTAAAAGCGGCTGACATAATTAGGCCTATATTATAAGTTAATGAATAACTGCATGTCTACTTTAATAATCCTCGGCCTATACAAGCAAATCCGCAGGATATGTTAATCTATAACACTCTGACTTGCTCTAGACCGAATGTGATGTACTAATTAATGCTGGTGTCCAGTTTCTATAGAATTCGGATGGGTAAACCCAGACTACGCTAGAAAACAGTCCAAACTCCTCCACTGGTTTGCACTCTGACAGTGCTCGTCCCTAGCCTTATAAGGAGGGGGAGACGCTTATGATCTATGTTATCACACAGTGTCGTTAAACTGAAACTACTACTAACAAACAGTCCATAGGCCTACATGTAAGTCTGAGACTTTTGACGTGTAGGCCTAGAAACACGTTATTTTCCTTACAATGTTTTATCGACATTAAGAAACTCAGTTAAAACCTTATGTTAATTATACAACATCAGCGTATTGATAAATTACACAGGTCAGAGAACTCCGGCTGTTTTGGCACCGTCCGTCCATCCTGGCCGCATGTCAGCTCTGGCACCGTCAATCCCTGACAGCGTCATTTCTTCTGACCGTCAGTATCCTTTTCATAGGCTCTAGATATCTGTGCGGACTTTTAATCTGTTTTTGGATCTTTCATTTCTGGCGAGTTTTCCAGGACTGGAAGCTCCGTAGGACAAGGCACCGCCGCCACTGACACTGCAAATCTGTTATCTGACCTGTGACTCTAGCTGTTGCTCTCGAATTGTATTCGAAGGGAACAGCTGGTCCGTCCGCATGTCAGCTCTGGCACCGTCAATCCCTGACAGCGTCATTTTTTTCTGACCGTCAGTATACTTTTCATAGGCTTTCTGCCACGACTTTTAATCTGTTTTTGGATCTTTCAATTCTGGCGAGGATGTCAGGACTGAAAGCTCCGAAAGACATGGCACCGCCGCCACTGACACAGCTACTCTGTCATCTGACATGGCGGGCTAGCTGCTGCCCTCGAATTCCTTCAGGCAGCAATTCTTCCTTCGAATCCTGTGATGCAGTGAAGCATCGGCAGAATGACGCCCGCTACTTGATGGATCACAATTCCGGACAGGAGCGACTAAAGACGATCAAGTTGACTGGTGGATGCAGCTATAGGTGAGAATGAGTTTTATGAAGGTTTGGGACGAATCCAATAGATTGGTTGCGGATGAATTTTCAGGCTTTATAGAAAATACTAAAGACGATATCATAGATAATAGGCCAAGCATGCCTTAGGTTTCGCTGCCCTTAATTGTTTCCATCCTAGATCTTCTTTCTAGGTCTCTGTCTTCTTTTCTCTATTTATTCTAATATCCTTGACTCAACACTGTTGTAACATAAGACTATCACTTTCAACCTGCATGTCCACTGTATTCTGGCTTTCAGATTTTCGGTCTGTTGGAGGAGCTATGCTGGATCCTCAATTGGATAATGAATTCACATGGTGAGTTTATTTGATGTAACAATGGATTGATGTTGATATGTCTTGGACAATAAGAGTGTCACCGGCGCTAGAGAATCCATGGGTTAGATTCTGTTAGGCGTAACCATTTAATATTTTTATACTGTCTTTCTCGTGTTTCGGTGTAATCTGTCCAACTCCCAGTTGGACAGATCTAGATCTAGATCTCTAGATCTAGATCTCTTAATTTCTCCTTTCTTTTATCTCTTTGACTCTGTCTTCTTTTTTTAGTTTCCTGTCATATTGCTCCCTTGCTGTGAGTCGTTTTGGCGATTGCTGTGAATGTAGGCCTATGTTTAAGATCCGTGCATCTTTCTTTGTTTCTGTTGATTTTCTCCACACATCAACAAATCAATTAATTACACACCATTACAGATACATCGAGGAAGAGAATGACCAACCGTGTGCAAATCTGCTGCCAAGTCTGGTAGGGTAAGTGCAGCGCACGATATACCATTACCAACGGGTAGTCCATTCACGACAAGTCTCTCGAGCAGTTTTACTTTCCATTTTCACTTAATGACTTAATAATTTGTAATTAGAGGTGGCTTAGTCGTCTTTTAGTAGGGCCTAATCGCTTTTGCGATTTAATAACAAAGGGAAAGGTGACTAAGCAGCTAGAGACTAAATCTCTGCTTCACATATCATTCCAATCTCTGGTTCATTTCAACTGAATACATACATGTATCTCGTTCTCAATACTCTCTCTCTATTTCTGCATCTTCCATCAGGGGCGTCAATTCCTCTGAGTGATGGAGGCAATCTCCCCCCGCGCTCCCTATCTGGACGCTCCTGTCTCCCGTATGGGCCTATTATTGGATTTTTTTCAGAGTCTCGCTTTCAGTTTCATGCTTGTTGAATCTATGCCAATATAACTACTTTCGTCATCCCACACTATTTCTTCTATCTGTCAGTCTTCCTAATTATATACATGGACATGTTTGTCTGCCTTTGTCTATATATATATACACATGTATCTATCTGTTTGTGTGTATGTATGCATGTATGTCTGTGCCTGTATCTCTATACATCTCTGTATGTATGAATCTGTCTGTTTGTCTGCCTGCCTGATTTTTGTCTGTCAGTCGGTTTATCTGTCTGTCTATCTATCCGTATGTTTGTCTGCCTATATCTCTATCTACCTGTGTGTCGGCATTCTGTCTGTCTATGTCTATGTCTGTCTAAGTGTCTATCTATCCATTCTTTTTGTCATTCTACTTTTCTATGTCCCAATGAATGAAATCACTGCCTAAAGATGAGAATTTTGGGCCAAAAGACAGGTCAGCGATAGAGTAACAGCAAGCGAGAAAGGCAAACAGATGGAATAGGATAAAGGCACAGAAAGAAAGTCACAGAAAGAGAGAGTGAAACAGACAGACAGACAGACAGACGGATAGATAAACAGATAGATAGACAGAACGACAGACTGACACACAGAGAGACAGACAGACGGTCAAACATACAGACAGAACAATAGACAGACAGATAGATAGATAGATAGATAGATAGATAGATAGACAGACAGATAGATAGATAGATAGATAGATAGATAGATAGATAGATAGATAGATAAAAGGCAGAGAATGGAAGACAGATCAGATGGATGGATGGATGGATGGATGGATGGATGGATGGATGACTGGATGGATGGATAGATGGTTGGATTGATTGTTGATGGCTAAGATGTATAAGTTGGTTGATGGAATGGATCGATTGATGGATAGAATGCCAAGATGGGTGGGAACATGAAATGGTAAATGGATGGATGGGTTGGTGGATGGAAGGGTGGACGTATATGACCCGGACGGATGGACAGATGGATTGGTGAATTGGAGGTGAATGGGTGCATGCTATTCCCATTTGCCTTAAAGAATACTATACGCCGAGATGGAAAACAAAACTGCTTGAGACACTTGCAATGAATGGACAATGAATGGACAATGAATGGACAATGAATGGACAATGAATGGACAATGAATGGACAATGAATGGACAATGAATGGACAATGAATGGACAATGAATGGACAATGAATGGACTACCCAAATGTAATTATATATACATAAATTATGTATGTATATATAATATGTGAGAGTGTGCATGCATAGGTGTTTGCATCTGTGTGTGTCAGCGTGTGTGTGTGCGCGCGCATTTGTGTGTGTGTTTGTTCGTTCGTTCGCGCGTGTGTGTGTAGCTTGTGTGTGTTTGACAAATGTGATACATTTGGCCCATCACATTTGTCAGGCAGGCAGTTGGGAGACAGTTCTGTCTTGATCTCTGGTCGTATAGGTCAAAACTGAACGAACTTCGAACTCCTCAATCTCCCCTTTACTTACTTAAATGCAACATATTCAATCATCTGCTCTGACCAGAGCAGCGCTCGTTAATAAGCTGATGCCCTGCGCTTGGCTTTTAAGTGGTTTCTTCAGAAGTTTGCAGTCGACGACTAAGTTTGCAGTATATCATTATTTATACTGTGCGCACTTCTTCCTCGATGCATTTCATTGATAAATAATTCGCTCTTTGAATGCTGACGTTTAGAGGCAATTCACAGAAAATACGACCTAGAGTAAGACAACAGCAGTAGTGTAAGACAGAAAGAAAACGAGAAAAACATTGCGAAAGAGACAAAAGAAATGAAAGCTGAGCAGATTTAGAGTGGAACTGAGAGTAAAACAGCGAGTCTGAATTAGGAAATAACAGAGTGCGCCGTAAAAGAAAGACATATATCACAAAAGTTATCCGACTTAAAATCAAGCAATGTACTACAGCACATTAAAATTAGCAACTATTGCTCGATAACGATCAGGCCATCAATTGATTCTGGCTTGAAGTAACAAAAACCGTCAATATTCATTATACAGTGGACACGCTGGGATGACACGTATAGACCGTAGAATCGAGGAGTTAGGCAACGCTGGAAAACAAAGTTGAAAACAATGAGTCTTATGTTAAAAACTACTTACTCTGTGCGATAGTTTTTCACGTTAAGGTCTGCACATCGGGCGGTAGAATCCAGTCGCTCCTGGTAGAACTGTGTCTGCAGTATAATATCATTATAATGGTGCGCCGCCATCCTTCCTTCTTCGATGCATTTCAATGATTTAATTATTCGTTCTTGAATTGTTGACGTGTGGAGACATTTGACAGAAATTTACAAATCCCTAGAGTACAGTCTGATTCCTCGACAGCAGTAGAATATGCAAGCATATAGCTCATTCACCACTATGGTACTATTCACGAATCTAGGCATAGGTTACATATTCTGTTACTCTCTCGTGAAGAACTTCATTTGGCCAGCGGTTGACGGCATCTGCAGATATCCCCACGGAAATATAATTGCTGCTGTAGAAAACTTGAAGACAAGGTATCGCGCCATGTCAGATACCTCAGTAGCTCTACCAGGAAGGACGGTGCCAAAACTGCCGGAGTTCCCTGGTCTGAGACTGCAGGATGGACGGTGCCAAACTGCCGGAATTCTCTGACCTGCGTAATTTATCACAATTCTGATGTTGTGTGCATTTATAAAGAACCTTAGTTTGGTAGGTTTTATCAAGCTGATCAAGCATTGCAAGGAATGCAATGCAGGAAGCTACGTTTAGCGCTTTCGAGAGGTTCTTATAAGGCGCTATAAATAGCCTAATACATACATACTTAGGCCTACAATGCATACATGTACGTAAAAAGGGTAACAGGACAATTACCCCCGGACAATTATCACCCGTACAAATTACCCCCCGGACAATTACCCCCGTACAAATACCCCCGATGTAAATTACCCTCCGGACAACAACGCCCCGAATAGTATAAGGGTAAGACACGACATACATACTTACATGCATACGTACGCACGCACGTGTATGCATGTATGCATATATGTATTTATTTATGTATGTATGTAGGTAAACGGACCTAAGACAAGAAAAATATTAAAACGAGAGCCAGACAGACCTGAAGCAAGATAAATAAAGACAACTGAAATTCACGGAGACAAACATATTAAGATAAAAAGAGGAAGCGCGTAAACAGAGAGCAGACAGAAGACAAGAGAAAGGGAATACATCGACGTCAACCTAACACAAGAGAAAAGGAAGAAAAACAGGTTGCCAGCCAGACATACAAAAATAGGCAGAGACTTAAGATAATTAGAAAGAGAACATCTAGAAATCGAGAGGCGGCATAGCAAGAAAGAGACAGACAGAAAACTGAATTTATTTTGAAAAATACCAAAGAATTATTTTATTTCGATGCAGGCCTTGTTATTAAGTTACTTCGAAAAATGGCGCGTTAGGCTACTTACAGATCGCTAACTTGAACTTAAAATCGAAAACTTTCGATAAAAATTTGTTGTCTTATACTTATTTGTCTTATACTTAACTGATACCCATAGATGAAGATTCACTCGAAGCAGAAGCTGAGCAGCAAAATTCTAAAGAATTTCGATGAAGAACGGCAGACTTGTGAAGATCTCGGAAATTGATGAACTACGTCCGTCTTCTTAGACTGACAAATGCAATGATTGGCACAATACGATGATGTAATCACTAATCATTACGTCATATGTGTTTGGCAAAGTTTCAACGTTTGTCATTATTTGACTAGGCCTACTTCACAAAATGATCTCTATGTATGTTTAATATCATTAATTAAGTAAAGTAAATTTATTCGTTATTAATTTCAAGCTCGTGTGGACAGATCGCACTCCGTTATACAAATATACAAATACAAAATGCGAGATCACATGTGCCTATCATTGAAACATGCCATATTTATATTTGTCGCCTATGGGCATCCATAAAATTGACGTCACGCACCTATAGGGAGGGGTCACATCCGTGACGATTTAACCGACGAAGGGGAGGGGTCTAAGAAATGTGACGACACCTCGTCATATCAAACATAAAAATGCGTATCTTTATTTATAATTTTCACTCAATTAAACAGGTGCCACTTAATTAACAGTGATTCTTAATACAAGTAACAACACTAAGGGCTGTCCATTAATGACGTCGCGCAAACGTGAACGATTTTTTACCCCTCCTCACATATCGTCAGAAAAGTCATGACCCCTCTAAAATGACGTCACAAAGCTCTGACCCCACCACCCACCCACCCCGAAAATATCAGATGTCCAGAATGTTATATGCAAATTTTCTTATGATTATCAAGAAATCTAGTTATAACCTAATATAACTGTAAAAATAGCCTACTTATAACTAGTTCTAGGCTATATCTAGTAGAACGGAAAAAATGGAGAAAGTATGATTTTCACACTCTTAATGCATTCCACAGGATGAAAAGCTCTGGTAGAATCCTTACCTTTCTTCTATAAAAGTGTTTTAAAACAATAAATAAACAAATCCAATGTTTAATTGAGTGAAAGTTTTTTATACAATTTTGCATTTTGATGTTTGATGTGATGGTGTGACTTCACATTTCGCCGACCCCGTCACACATCGTCACAGATGTGTGCCCCCTCTACTCCCCTGGGCGCATGACGTCATTTATGGACGACCCTAATCATGATCACGTCATTTTTATTTTTGGGATGGTTACCTTTTGCGCTCGCTGTCAATTTCGGTTTTAGAAGTATGGGCCTAACACACAGGTTCACACAAGCATGAATCAAATTATTGAAAAGGAGGGCATAATTTAAAAACTACTGCGGGAAGCGCAAATTATTTTTTGGGGTCCCCTTTCCATTTTTTGAATTCCCCCTCCAGAAAGTTGAAAAATGGGGGGGGGCATAAATTATCTTAACAAAAGTAATCTTAAAAAGCCATTGGAGAAACATAAAAAAGAACCGATTTGGGGGGCATATGGGGGCACTGAGCACTAAAACTGGGGGGAGGGCTTTGCCCCCTCCAGTTTTGAAACTGGGGGAGGCAGCTGCCCCCGCTTGTTACACCCCTAGTCAACATGCACATGCACCTTTGGTTGTAACTTGTAAGCTAATCGCAAACGAAGGAATGCAGATTTTGTGACAGCTCCTCCATCACAGGACCCAACGCATGGAACAGTCATTCTTACACGTGCCGGTGCCATGGCACGTGAGCCCTCCCCAAGCCTTAGGCCCCCAGTAATTCCAATAACTGCGAAAAATGCAATTCAAACGAGAACGACCGGATGTCAAGTCTAAATTTAACTAAACTCTATTCATTGGCAACAGAAAGGGCAAAGTCAGTGCGCACCAATAACCTAGGCTTACATGTGTCTTGCATCGATCAAGTTCATGTGAAAGGAAAACTTTTCCGTCTAGCCTACTTTCCGCTGATCGCTACAATATGGCTCATCATAATGATTTCGCTTGTAATTAAAATCATTGTCAGCAATATTAACCTGCTGCTGAGCATGGTGGAACGATCAAATGCTTTTATTAGCCCAAATGTTCTGAGACTACGCTCATGATTTAGTCGTTTGCTCGCTGAATATAATTTACTTAATTACTACCTAACTAGTAACTAGATCATTCACGGACACAGTTGTATCGAATTCTTGAAATCGCCTACTTGTATCCTGGTAAAAGGCTTTTCTAAGCCTCCAACTTCAACAGATAGCACGAAGCGCAAAGTCGTGTAAATTTGGATGAGTCATTCTTGATTCCCAAGTAATGATGGCAGGTTCAACCAGCATTTCAGTTCTGGCTTTCGTGCTCGCCTATCGTTCTGCAATTGTGCAATTGTAAATTGGAGATAGGTTCTACACCTCGTGACATCTAGGAATTAGGCTCTAACCGATAACAAAATTGGCTCAACCCTGGGATGTTGTTAACTGCTCAGGTCGGTGTGGAGAAACCCATAACTAATTTTGATTATCGACATCAGATAATAAAGATTCAGCGTAATTGGTGAAGAAATTAGTATAATTACAGCAATAATATACATATTCTGGTATCGCCTCCATGACATTCTGCAATTGTTCATAGAACTCATCTTTTCTTCGTCGGCGGCTGTATTTGTTGGTGCATACACTCGTATCAGGGTCATCTTGGTATGTCCTGTTTGTGGGCTGATGGTAATTATTCTTTCACTCACTAGTTCCCATCCAGCTTCAGCTGATATCATATTTCGCTGACCAATATGCCCACTTCTCTTTCATGCTTGGCTCCACCGGAGTAGTAGATGCTTATTCTTTCAGACACAATATTGCCCCTGCAGGTCAATCGCCACTCACTAAGCCAAAATACGTCAAGTTTGTATTCTTACATCTCTCTCACCACCTGCACCAACTTCCCTCTATCATAGTGTTCTTACATTCCAGTATCCAATTTTTGCCTTTTCTTTGGTCGTTAAAATTTTAGACTTCTAAGTCTTGGCTTCCTTTTGGCTTTCACCATAGCCCTTCATAGATCGGTCCATCTCCCGACCGACCTGTCACGACAATGAATTTGAATTTTTCATGTGTCTTTTCTGTTGCAAGATGTGGTTTTACTTGGGAGGCCCGCAAGCTTGCCGCAGAACCCACTTCCTTTTTGCAGGCTTGAGACTGGCACTGGTGAACTGCAAGAATGTGGAGTAGTTAGTTCCCGTGGAGGTAACTTGAAAAATAAAATTCAAGCTATCAGGGTTAGCCTGAAGCTGATTTCATAACACCCCTGGGGTAATATGAAATTGTAGGGGGTAATTTGAAATCGCTACACCACTCGCCCCTTGTTGACAATTTCACAAAGGAAAGTAATTCTCTGTACGCTTTAAATTTAAAAAAATCATCAACAAATAGTTGGCGACACAATAATGGTTAATAGACAAAAAACTAATGAATGCTAACTAAATTTTATTTTTCGTCAACTGTATTTGGTCTAATAGAAGTTGGATTGATAACAATAATGCCTGCAAGTACGGCTTCTGCTTTATCATGAACTATTTTTATCAATTCAACTTCTATTTAGGCAAATAATCTTTTCAATAATTCAACTTTTATATCAACAGGCATTATATTTATCTACATGTAAATAGCATCTGTTTTGGAAGAATTTCGTTCACCAGTCCAACTTCTATTCCAGGCTTTCCAGAATCATTAATATCAGCAATCCAAACTTCTATTTTGATGAATACAGTGGACCATAGGACGCGAACCATTTGTCGTCGACTTATGTTTGTGATCTGCCTTTGCAATCTTTAGTTCTTAACTTTTTGACACTCAGGCCTAGCGTTCAGGCACTTTTCTTTTTTTTACACTTTAAGCACTGCTTGTTTGGTAAATTGGTTCTGCAGAATGCCGCTGGCCGTAAGTTCAGAATGTCCATAGGCCTATGTCTTGCTCCCGCGTTTTGGCAGGGAGGCCTACATGTAGGTGTAATGGAAGACTGTGCCCGACAGAATTAAAAGGCAAAAGTCTTCAACCAAAATGACGTACACCGTGAGATCAGATAATTGAAATTCTTTAATAATACACTTTTAAACGGTATAGGCCTAAATGGCAGTCAATCAGAACAGAGCGTCTTTTCTTAAGAGTCGTTAATACGACAGGAACACTCAAGCTTCTGTTTTGGGCCTAAGTCTTGAAGGATCGATCGATGCCCAAGGATTCGAAGACTGCTCTCCAACCGACTACGCCTACTACTTGTCCGTCGCCGTGCTTGTAGGCCTACATAGGCCTATCTACTCATAATAAACTAGGCTTGGAATTTTTATTGAAGTGCTGCTTAATGTTAAATTGGATGGGGTAGGGACTAGGCACTGTTAGCGGGACACATGCATCGGTCCCATAGGGGTTTATCCTTTCAATATTATCCGTCTTCTCCACGTGCTACTGTCTTCTTATGTTTTCTTACTTATTTGTTCAACTGGATGAGGTGAATAATTGGCAGTTGGTTATGGTTTACTCGGGTGGTGTAGAACCATCAACTGCCTAGGGCCTCTTATTCCAGGGTGTCGTCCGAATTGATACAGGCCCGTACGTCTTCTCCATGCTACAATCCGGTGCAGCTTTTATTCATCTACGCCGGTGTATAACGCAGAATATAGGCCTATGATTGGCGCGAATCAAATCAATGCCGGTGTCATTTTTAAGACATCTGACTATACCCGGTGCTGCGGTGCAACTTAGATCGGCTCTGGCCGCTGCTATAAGGATTGTGCAACGTAAATCTCACGCGAGGCACTTCAAAAATAACACCGTCGATACACAGACGGGCCAAGAGGGTACACAACAAATGAACCAAGTGAACCGATGAAACCACACCAGGAGAGGATCTATAAAATGCAATGTTTATACCACAGGCCAAAAAATCCACACCAGCAGTGGCGTCGCTAGGAGTAGAGGTCAGAGGAGGCAGATTGAATATGATGTTGAGTGGGAGAGGCCCAGAGGGGCAACTGTATCTCCTCCCTAACCCCAAGATTCTTTTGTAAATAAATCGCTGGTGACGATACCGTTATAATCATACAAAAATAGTATACGCCTACTATTCAAAGCGGAAAGACACCGGCTACAGCATACATACAGTAAGCCTATACAAGTTAATGCAACGAATATCTCGTGTGAAACTTCTGACATCGCAGAATGATCATGGCAAGCCGTCCAGCAGTCTCTGCGGTAACGCTGTCAATGCCTGGCGGCTCATGTTATTTCTCAATGGGAATAATTAAAATTTTTAAAAATAAATAAAACCAATGGGAGGCACGCACGTCTGCGCCTCAATAGTAGCGACGCCACTGCACACCGGTGTCTGTCTAGACTCTAGAGATCTTCGCAATGCAAACTATGCCCGGCGAACCTCAAAAGCGCACCGCTTTTGTGATGCCGTACAAAATACGTAAGGTGAACCATAAAATCGCATCTGATACCCAGGGCCGTACCGAGCTATAATTGCGCCATGTGCCTAGCTAATTGCGTCAATTTGGCGCCGCCATATTTTGAAAATAGTGCATTTTATGGATACGCTATGAAGTTTGCCTGAGTTTCGTCCTTAATCCTAGCATGCAAGCCGTAAGAACTTGCGGCTTAGGCCTACTAAATTTCGTCTGAGTGTGTATCATTGGGTGTAAGGGGAGACATAGGCCTAGATTGCATTAGGTCTAAAAGGTTGAAAGCCCTTACTGCATCTATCACAAACTCATAAGCCTATCTCTTGCATACAATGCCATTCACACCTCTTGCCCTCTTATATTCGGCATCGCTCAGTGCTACTGGCTCATTATCAGGCCCACTGAGAGGGTGGAAAGGGGGGGGGATAAATGACCCGGGTCCCCACCCCGAACTAACTAAATAAGGAGACCCACACTTTGATTATTTGTAAACTTTCTGTAATTATTAACAAATTGATTAACAAATCACATTTGGTTTTATTAACCAGATTTCTACTTTAATATTCTCAATTAATTCATAAGGGGGCCTGTTTTGCTTGCAAAGGACTCAATAACTGAATCAAAATTTAACTTTTTGGCTAATTCCGCTTTAATGGCCAATGTTGCCAATCCTAATGATTGACTCTGTTTTGACGCATTGTTGCCTGCTGATGGTTTTTGACTCGTTTTAACACACTGAATGTTCTCTCTGCACTTGCAACTGATGCTGGAAGACAACAACAAATTCTCATGGCGACAATTAAATTGGGGAAGAGAGGCTGTAGCAAATTTTTATGCAGTTTATTCAGCAACCGAATAGGTTAACTAATTTTTGAGCCAATATGTTCTTGATAAATTCGTTTTAATGAGTCAACATCGTCTATTAAATCCTTGCAAATGTCGGCAGAGTAACTTTCACAAAAGTTTTCACAAATGACCCTGCAGCCATAATCTTCTTGGAGAAACTTCCCAAAAAATTCAAATTTGTTGCAAAGACTTGACACTGCAACAAAACGTTTATTAAGTACAGTTACTACGGAATCAAAAATCGGATAAAATATTCCATCTCTGAACTCATCTCTTACAGACTTTACAAGTAAAACTGTTTCAACAACTGCAGTTTATGGATGTTTGTAGGCTTTCATTTTTTCAGATAGCTTTTTTTCTTAAAATTACAAACAAACAAAATTATCAAAATATTTATTTTCATTATCATTCAGTCTGACTGACAGTGAGGAATGATAATGAATCGATGAAAACTTGACTGACTGTATTCAGTATTGATGCATCCAAGAAGAGAAAAAGAAATTCATAGATGAACTAACTGAACTTGTCCCTTTAACAGAACGTCTGATTTGTTGGATAATTTTTTTTATTTACACCAATGAATCACCACAATATTGTATTTATTTATTGTATTCCTGTAGGCACCCGGTTATTTATACGTCTCGATTTTTATTCACAACTGAGTTTATAGCTTAGCCTGCGCATCATGCAGCCTTTACGGAGAATTATTGTTTGGTAAATTAGTACGAGCACGATCGACCCTCCCTCTTCTTAGAAACAAATATAGTTTTATGCTGGCCATTATAATAATTCTACAGCAACTTCCGGCCATAGACGCCGCGTAATGGCGGGACCAATTCGACAATTGTCCTCAATTACTGAAAATAGTGATTATGCTACATTTTTATGCAAACTATCCTTATTTATGAGCGTAGTATCAGATGATGCGAAAAAGCGATGAAGTGAGTAACAGTAACTGAGGCTTGAAAGAGAAATAGGCCCTACATGCCTTTGCAATAAGCTGCTTTACGTTAGTATGGCTTCTAGAACCTAGATGACATTGTGCGTTCGTGTGAAAAATGCAAATTGGTACGACAATACATATGTTAAGCACTCAGTCGGTCTGTGGTTTCCGACATCCATCTGGATCAGATTTACTGCTGATCACATGATTTCATATTTGCAACTTACAGCTTACTAGTGAAACGTTTATATTTTAATAAGCTTACGTTCATTTGCGCAACGATCTAGCCTTTGATAATTATATGCTTTGGTTCCACGTGCAGTAGGCCTATATGTGTGAATAATCAATTTTTAAATGAAACTTAGGCTATAAAAAATTAGCATCAGCCCTGGTTGACTCAAAACAGAGTAGTATATGAGCTTAATGGCTTTAAGAGCCACGACATCAAGCTACTTCAGACGGTTCTGTATCGATAATCCGAAGTTTCGATAGTCCTAAGGTTCGATAGTCCGTAGAAAAATTTCTAGTCCGAAGATTTTCGGGTTATCGAAACTTCGGACTATCGAACCCTCGAACTATCGAACCTTCGGACTATCGAATGGTCCCCCTTCAGAGAAACATATTCTCGTTCATAGCTTCTAAACACTTCTATGATTATTGTTATTATTACTATTTATTGCTGATCGTTAAACTTCCAATGACTGAGCGAGGTAAATAATTACCCCCCGGCCCCAGCGGAGTTTGTATGTGGATTGATGTAGATTAAGCTCACAAGTAGGCTGTAAAAATTTAAAAAAGTTTGATTCTACCATGATATTGACTTTTATATTCGTGTAATTGTGGAGAGTCTACCGCCTACCAAGATGGCGGCCAAAAAATTGTGTTTATCTAAGGTCACAGGTAAGCTACAGTGACAAATAAAAGTGTCGGATTTAATCTTTGCAAGGCCAGGGAATCGAGTTTTCGTAGTTGCAATCGTGTATGAATGTTACTATCCAAAATGGCGGCAATACGGCGGCCAAAAACTATATCTTAGCTCAACGGCAAGCCTCACCAAGTGATATGATTACTTTTAGAAATAATTCCCTAACAGTTTAGGCCTAATTAAGTTCTGTGTTTTTAAATTAAACTTCAAATGCAAATTTACTTCAGAAATAATTTTACTTTACTGTTCCTATTTAGTTCCAAATAAGTGATTTCAGTTCCTAGTTTAGTTTTAAAAATAATTATTTTAAACGCTATAAAGTTGTAGGCTATTTTGACGTTGCTTTAAGATGTCTTTGTTTAATTTCAAGAATAGGACCAGTCATTTCCTGATGGTTTTCATGCGATTGGTTCGTAGGCTACATAATACATGGGTATACTTTGGCCTAATGAATAATTCGGAATTGAGATAGGCTATTACAAATGTTTGGGGATAACATATTAACCAGTAATCAATTTGTAAATGCGGAGGTGGTGGAACTGTAGTACAGGCGTTTCTCCTACCCCACTTCGCCGTCTATGGCGCGTGTATCTGTTGATCGGTTGATGCGACGGTGTGTCCGTGGGTCTGGTTATCGGTTGGTTGGGCGGTGCGCGCGTGTGTCTGTTGTTCGGTTGATGAGGAAATGCACGAATGTGTCTGTTGGTCGGTTGGTGCGGTGGTGCGCGCGTAGGTCTGTTGACCGGTTTATGCGGCGGTGCGCGCGTGTGTCTGATGATCGGTTTATGCGGCGGTGCGCGCGTGTGTCTGATGATCGGTTGATGCGGCGATGTGCGCGTGTCTCTGTTGTTCGGTTGATGCGGCTGTGCGCGTGTGTGTCTGTCGATCAGTTGATGTGGCAGTGCGCGCCACGTGGGTTTATTGATAGGTTTATTGGACGGTGCACGCGTGTGTGTCTTGATCGGTTTATTGGCGGTGTGCCCGTATGTCTGTTGATCGGTTGATGCGACGGTGCGCCCTTGGGTCTGGTTATCGGTTTATTGGGCGGTGCGCGCGTGGGGCTGTTGATCGGTTTTTAGGGTGGTGCGACGGGTGAGTCTGCTGATTGCTTAATGGGCGATGCGCGCGTGAATCTGTTGGCCAGTCAATTTCACGGTGCGCGCGTGTGGCTGTTGATCGGTGTATATTCCAGTAGTCTCGTGGGTATTTTGATCAGTTTATGCGACGGTTTGCGCGTGAGTTTGTTGATTGGTTTATTGGGCTTTGCACGCGTTGGCCTGTTAATCTTCTGATTGGGCGGAACGCGCGTCGGGCTGTTGATCGGCTTATGTGCAGTGCGCGCGTGTGTCTGTTCATCGATACACTGGGCGGCGTGCGCGTTTATCTGTTGATGGGTTTATTGTGCAGTACGCGCGGGGTCTGTTGATCAGTTTCTGCCACGGTGTGCGCGTACGTCTGTTGATCGGTTGATTTTTGCGGTACGCGCGTGGGTCTATCGATTGGTCTATTGGACGGTGAGCGCGTGGGTCTGTTGATGGGTACATTGGGTGGTGCGCATGTTCGTCTGATGATCGGTTTTTGCGGCGGCGTGTGCGTGCGTCTGTTCATCGTTTTATTGGACGGTGCGCGCATGAGTTCTGTTTATCGGTGTATTGGGCCGTGCGGGCGTGGGTCTGCTGATGGGTTTATTGGTAGGTGCGCGCGTGGGTCTGTTTATGGGTTTATTGGGCGGTACCCGCCTGGGTCTGCAGAAGGGTTTATTGGGCGGTGCGCACATGGGTTTGTTTTAAAGGCTGCGGTTAGTTATAATAGAATATCTTCAACACTGTTGAAAAATCAGGCTTGAAAAATACTAAAAATTCACAGGATGGTACAATATTGATTATTTTTTCACGTACAAACACAAGCACTGAGCAGACTATTTATTAAGATATACGTTACCTGTTAAGAATGTAGCCTTTTATGTTAAATTCGTAAACTTGTGTTCGTTAATTTAGCAACATGTAGGCCTATCATGTTGTCCAATGTAGGCCTATTTTTAGCGAAACCAAACGAAAACCTGCAAAGTTGTAGCCTATCATTTTAGCCTATCATTTTATTTTTAGTTATAATTTTACAGAATAAGTTTTTAATTTAGTCTAGAATATCAAAATAATTTAACAAACAAGGCACACCTGCACAGTAAGAGCAATGCACATAATACAGTTTTCAAATATTTAGAAGTTCGCAAAAACTTATGAACGTTTCGCCTTTTCGTAATCTCTCATTTGTACAATAAACTCTTGTGCTAAAAATGTTATATGTCGACTCTTAAGTTGATGTGGTTCCGTCGTTCCTGACACAGCGTGGATCTTAAGCCTTGTTTCCGAATTGTCTTTTCTTGAGTCCAGTCTACAAATCTTATCTACCATTCGTAGCATCGGCTGCTGTTTAAATGTTGGGCCTGAATAATGTGACGATATCTTGTTCGCCGCAATGAGCATGCTTTCCAGGCATGGCTGAGCTCTTCTCTACCTCTAAGATTTTATGTAGGTTACCAGTGATTGTCGCAAGGCCTTTCCGATCAAAAACACTAGACCCATAATTGATAACAATGATTATATTATGCTTTCGTGATCGTAATCTCCAAATTTCTATAGTGCCAATTTCTTGAAAGCCAAGCTTATTCACGAACGCTACATCAAATCAGAGGGGTTATCCAAAGGATAATCCGTGGCAGAGCATAGTCCGGTTTCCTGGAGGTCAGCGAAGGCAGAGTATACAGTTGGGAGGGTGTCGTTTTGGTCGAGGATTGATAGGAGGAATATCATGTAAGGCAGGGACGGTGATCCCGGGGAATCTAGGGGGACAAGCCCCCCCCCCAGCTGTTACAGAGAGGGACACATTATACGCGTGTCTCCACATTTCCTACCCCTCTCATTGGGTGTCCCCCACCTGTCAAACGAGATCGTTGCCTCTGAAGTAAGGAGTCTGGATAGGAATTCTTGAAAAGGGGAGACTTAAGTTTAGTGTGTAGAGCCCGCGAGTGATGAATAGGGGAGCCTGGAACAGATGGTGTTGGATGACAGGCGGTGATGGTGAAGGAACCAAAAATGTACGTAATTCAGGAGGCAGATTGTTCCAAAGACGTGGTGCAGCGTTGGACATGGCTCGGTTGAGATGAGGTGACTGGGATGCGCCATGACTAGGCCTATTGTACACTTGAGTGCAGAAGCCGTGGGCTATAAGTTTATAACGGTGTAAAATACACGTAAACCTAATTACTTATTTGCTTACGTCACTGTGAATGAGTAAAAATGCATCTAGAATGACAACCGGTGTCTCTGAGCCATTTGATATAAGCTGACTAGCAAACCATAAAATGTCCATGTAATTGCACCAATAATGAACACATGTGTGCCCTCCTCGAGCCCATAAGTTGAAGAAAGTAGTGGTACGTGCTTCAGCCAGCCATAAGGTGCGGGGGCCGCTGAATACTTCCCATAATTGTTCATAATGATTTTAACATGGTCATCTTTCGTATGTGCTAATGCTATAGCTGCAGTCAAAACTTCGTAGCAAAAAGTAAAAATGTGGTGGAACTGCCTGGAGCGGCGTTCCGCCAAATTTACTTGCTGAGGTGCCGGAACGCCGTTCCGGGGTGGGAGGCTAAATTAACTCCCCGGCTAAATTAACTCCCGGAGTGTATTGTACCTGCAATATATTGACTCTGGAGTTAATTGTACCTAGGATAAATACACTCCCCCTGCGAATAAACACTCCCGAGGAGTTAAATCTACCCAGGAAACATTGACTCCAATACCTAATGCAGTCGGGGAGTTAATTCTTCCTAGGACAAACTGAATCCCGGGGAGTTAATTCTTCCTAGGAAACATTGACTCCAATATCTAATGCAGTAGGTGAGTTAATTCTTCCTAGGACAAACTGAATCCCGGGGAGTTAATTCTTCCTAGGAAACATTGACTCCAATACCTAATGCAGTAGGTGAGTTAATTCTTCCTAAGACAAACTGAATCCCGGGGAGTTAATTCTTCCCAGGAAACATTGACTCCAATACCTAATGCAGTAGGGGAGTTAATTCTTCCTAGGACAAACTGAATCCCGGGGAGTTAATTCTTCCCAGGAAACATTGACTCCAATACCTAATGCAGTAGGTGAGTTAATTCTTCCTAGGACAAACTGAATCCCGGGGAATTAATTCTTCCTAGGAAACATTGACTCCAATACCTAATGCAGTAGGTGAGTTAATTCTTCCTAGGACAAACTGACTCCCGGGGAATTAATTCTTCCTAGGAAACATTGACTCCAATACCTAATGCAGTAGGTGAGTTAATTCTTCCTAGGAAAAATTGACTCCCATATCTAATGCAATAGGGGGATTAATTCTTCCTAAGACAAAATGATTCCCGGGAGTTAATTCATCCTAGGAAAAATTGATTCCTATATTCTACCTTGGACAAACTGACTCCCGGGGAGTTAATTCCCCTAGGAAAAATTGATTCCTATACCTAATGCAGTAGGGGAGTTAATACTTCCTAGGTGGGGGACAGCCAAGAGGGGTATAAAAGGTGGGGTTTCAAACGTATAACGCGTCTCCTCTGTAAAAGATGGAAACTTGTCTCCCTCGATCCCCCGGGACCGCCACCCCGCTGACGTTTTTCTGCATGGGTCGACAGCCTAGAACGCCAGTCCACAGCACAGCCACAGCCACAGCCTATAGTTTGTGGACCGGATTAGCTTGCATCGCCATGAATATTGTTTGTCTATCTGTATGTCTGTTTGTAGACGAGCTGTCGGCCAAGGTGACTATACGACAGACGCCAAGGACGTGGAACCTATGTCACCATACGGCACATATATAAGACCCAAGTATGGGTCATATACAATGATTTTGGCGATTCTGTTGTACCTGAATCCGTTGTTGGCTCTGAATTCCGGCTAGCGTGCACTGTGCAGGCCTATTTGCGGTGCAAATGTGCAATGGGTTTTCAGCGAATTGCAAACGGCCAGCATTCCCATGCGAAGATCATAGGCTTTTGGGATTGTGCATGGTAATACTCATAGACTCCACATGGGCAACAGGGAAATTCGCCCCAATACTTGTCAAGGTAATGGGGCGAACCTAATACTCTCGCCCCAGTACCTTTTCAGACATTCAAATTTGTCTCCATTGCAAACTAGTATTATACCTGGGAGAGAACGTGAAAGAATTCCTTCCCACAAACTGTTCCTCTTCTGGAACCAACACGCCTTGGTGCAAATGTAGCGGAATATCTTTCTAGTATCTACGAAGTCGGGAGAGGAAATGGTGTGAGACAGGACACTCCCCTCTCTCGGCTCCTGCCCTTATCTCGGCTCCTGCTCCTCTCTAGGCTCCTGCCCTTCTCTCTGCTCCAGGGCGTCTGCCAGAGTCATCCGCTCGTAGCCGTCCAAGGACCGGAGCATTGGAACGCTTCCTTCATTAGGTCGCTGTCCAGGGATCTGTTATGCAAAAATGAATAGATGAATTGTTAGACCACAGATGGCGGAGATGGGAAACTAATCAACCAGCTAATCAGCAAATTAGATTTTATAAATTGCCTAAACAAGCAGTTATTTCTAATCTAACAGCTGCAAAAGTTTTCCAATTCTAATTCGTATTGATTGGGACATTTCAGTAGCTAATATTGATTCTAACTGATTGGCAATTAAAAAATCAATTGATCGACTTTCTGATCGATTTGACAAGCAACCAATTCTAATATTGTCAACGACTGGCTACAAGACTTTGCTAATCCTCATTCTAGTCAATTTGCGCATTTCAGTAACTAAATTATAATCGATAGACAATTTAAGAAATCGGTTAATCGATTATCAAATGGACTGTTAAATGGACTATCTGAGTGGATGGTAGGCCTAATATTTATTAAGCAATATTCCAGTCAATTTCCCGATTTACTTACTGACTGATTTATATATTATACATAATTAATATAACTTATAGTGACATAATTAATGTAGCTTAAAGCTCTAGGAGTTGGTCTATGTCCTTGGAAGTGCCATTTTATAAGTTCGGAGATGACGACTACGAAATGCAGACAGTGAGACACAGTAAATTTTATCTGCCAAAGCAATTAGTATATGTTTTTGAACGCTAGACTCTTTCTTCTTTCTGGCACATAAAATTATGGTCTGCACAATTTAATCAACAATCCCCTAACTTGTTTCACCACTTGATAAATCAACATCCAGGCTTCTATCAAGTATCGCCTTAGTGGGAGCCGTCTCAACAAGACTAATCTGCTTTCGCCAATCTGATCTAAAGTCTCTTATTGCTTATTCATCCGTAGGCCATATAGGCCTAATAGTAGCAGGCGCTTTAATAAACTCTAACTGAGGTTTACAAGCAGCCCTAGCTATAATAATTCCTATAAAAGGAGTAGAGGAAATAGAAAATATTCTTCATTCTAATAATGTTGTTACACTATAATATACTACATAGGACGTGGGGAGTAGAAGAGCAGCAAAGATGGTTCATAGGATATTACTAGCCAAAAGACTAATTTGAAATTTTTGTAACATGAAAAAGGGTCTAATGAACATTTCTGAAACCACAATTCAGCGGTTTGATAACCTACCTTTATGATTAGATGCAATGGATGGTAATTAATGTCAATAATGAAATTTTATTTGGGTGAAAAACCAATAATAATTTTTTGGGGCCCTCAAAATTTGCCGACAGACCTGTCATTTTGGCTTAAAAGAAGCCGATAATGCTATAAAAAGCGTGGTACAGCGGTTTGGTTAGGAACCCTGACCAGTGCCACAAGATCCTTTAGTTTGTGCTGGCCTATCCTGCTGGCCTCTGTGACTGGTCACGCGTCTTGAAAAACTAGTGCTAGAAACTTCCAGCGCTGGATTTTATGGACCTACTACTGTTCCTCGTAGGTAAATTCATTTTTATTCTAACCATAACCCAAGTATTTCCACGCAGGCAGCGGTTAGCCATGGCAAAAGATAGGAGCTTCGAGCTTCAGATTTCCAGACGATTGTGGCGCCAAGTATACAAAAATAAGTCTGCAATTTTGATCTATCCATTGCATTTTTACAATGTTTTATTAATTTAATTACTCTAGGCCCACTTAATTAAGGAAAAGTCTAGATTTAGACAACGTCAGCAGGTTTATACATTACGCAGGTCAGAGAAGTCCGGCTGTTTTGGCACCGTCCATCCTGGCAGTCTCAGACCAAAGAAGTCCGCCTGTTTTGGCACCGTCCATCCTGTTAGTCTCAGGCCAGAGAACTCCGGCAGTTTTGGCACCGTCCGTCCTGGTAGAGGCGCTGTGGCATCTGACGTGGAGTGCTACCTGTTGTCTTCGAGCTGTCTTCGAGCTGTCTCCGGCTACAATGGTCGTGTGATGCTATTCACTTGAAGGATCTCAGCTCCAGTTCGGAGCAACTAACATGATCCAGTTGACATAATAGAGCTGTAAACAGACTTAAGACAAGCAGAAGAGAAATAACAATCTACGACTGTCGTGCAAACAGCTAGGTTAGTTTTAATTTTATGAATGTTTTTACTATAAATCCCATGGATTGGCTGCTAATAAAATCGTCAGGTCGTTTGGAAGATGCTTTTTATGTAGCAAAATATCTACCAGCATAATGAAACAGAACATTTTCTGTCTTGTCTACCTGTCTCTTTGCTAAATTTCTCTTCTGCTTGTCTTAAGTCTGTTTACAGCTCTATTATGTCTATTTTCCCTCTTCTTAGGTCTGCTGAACCTATTTCCTCTTTTCTTGTGCCCAAAATGTTGCCTTAGGTCTGGCCTGCCTCCCTGTCGTGGATGAATGGAACGAGATTTTTTACGAAAGCGTTTGGCAACATAGTCCTTATGCTTTGTCGTTGAAACAAAATTATTTTGGCATGTTGCAGCTCAGTTAAATGATACAGTTACTGTTTGCTCAATTGCAATCTATGCTACTCTACATCTTTTTCTCCCTGTTATCTAGGTTACTCCCTTTCTTAACACTATGACATTTTGCATTATTCCTTTGTCTTTTAAAACTAGCTGGAACCTGGGATGCCTGGAGAGTGGAGATGTCATGGGACGAGACCGAGAAGGAGCTGGCGATGGACAGAGGAGACGAGTGGAGGATGAGTTGCGTTGCTCGATACGAAGACCTACACGGGAAGGACTACAGTACTGAGTTAAGTGTTAGAATTTTAAGCTATAGAATTAATTGCTTTATACTAGGTTTGATGAGTGTAGGATGCGATGGTGTAGCAGTTAACGTTCTTTGCCGTGTTACTGGAAGGTCGCAGGTTCGAATCTGCCTCAGGCGACTGCGTAGTGACCCTGGATAAGTTGATTGCCCAGAATTGTCTATGAGGAAGGAGGGCAATGGAAAATCACTTCACTCTTGTGGAACGTGGGTGGCATATAAGAAGTCCGGCAATATACGTGGACCTGTCTGACTGCTAAGGACTCGTCAGATTGTTTCATTACTTTCTATCTCCGTTCTCAGTGCATTCTGTGTTTTTTCACTGCCCTACTCTCAGTTTTGCTCTAGATTTCTTTTTCTTTTCTGTTAATTTACTTTGGTCAGTTTCGGTATGCATCAGTTTAAGATCCGTGTATCTGCCTTTGGTTAAGTTCTGATAATTAATTGCCTCCACAAGTAAACAATTCAACACGAATAAGTTCCATTCAAATGCACAGACGAAAAGAGAATGGCGTGCAGTATAAAAATCTGCTGCGAACACTAATTGTAATCGTTAACTTATGAAAACTTCTAAAGCGCCACTCAAAAGCCAAGTGCAGGACATCAGCAAATTCAAGAGAGCTTCAGAGGCGTTGAATGACTATGTTGCATTCAGTCTGACACGAGGAGATTAAGAAAGTTCTGTGTTAACCTCATACGTGAGGTCAACACAAAACTACCTTCCAACTGCTTGCTTGAGAAAATGTGATGGACCGAATGCGTCACATTTTCTCTGTAGGGCCCTGGCTTTGAGATAATATTAAATAGGGTTCATTTGGGTAGTCCACTCATTACAAGTCTCTCAGGCAGTTCATTCTTTTCTATCTTTACATTGTACATGTCCTTTAAACTGACCCAGTTGTCTGTGATTAAACGTTATGAGACGCTAAAATCAAAGGGAATAAGCAGAAATATCTGTTTTGTATACTTTAATCTTTCGCTCACTTTAACTGTAGCCTACCTCTCCCTCTTAATTAAGTACTACCTCTCCCGCTACTATATTCTTTCAGTTTAGATCCTAATATCAGTCTCCTGTTCGTCTTATTTTTTATCAACCAAACGTCATTTTTGCTTCAGTACACTAATTTCTTTGTGTATATTCCTATCTAACGATAGTGACATCTAGATAAGTGGATCTAACGATCCACTTATCTAGATGTCACTGTATGTGCCTCCATATCTATCAATCGATCTCTATAATCACGCATCTACCAAGCCATCTAATTTTTTCTCCGATATATCTATCTATCTATCTATCTATCTATCTATCTATCTATCTATCTATGCAATCTGTCTTCAATATCTGCCTATTCTATTTATCTATCTATCCATCATCTATCTAATTCAAGTTATCATCTACGTCTGTCTCTCACCTGCAGCTGTTACCCTATCGTTAACTTTGACTTTCTATTGCCTGAGAGCTGCAATGAATGGCCTACGGAGACCTTTGCCAACACCTCCTCGTGGTGGTCTCTGGGCGTGCAGTTAATCCAACTGGTTGACTGCATGGCGAAGATTGGCAGCAGCACGTTGCCATTCTCTGTCTGTTTTCAGGATTGTGTGCTGTGCCGTTACTGCTGTGGTATCTGATGACCACGGTAGCTCTTAATTTACAGACTGTGGCAACAATATCATATTTTGGTAAGCTTACTACTATGCGTTAACGTTTCGCAGCAAAGTTATCTACTGTAATGACAATAGGCCTACTAGTAAGTTACTAATTAATAACCTGTAATGCTGTAGCAATCAGTAACTCAAATCTTACAGAATTCTTAACTATAACAAGCACCAAGCTTTCTATGCCTCTGTGGATTCAGTGCATACAGCTTCTCTTGAGCTAGATTAGACACAACCCTAAAGGTCACATAATCTCCCGGCTACACATAGCCTATCACTGCTCCAATTGTTAGTATAATAGAAGTCGTGACCTTGAACTCATCTTAATGGTTTCCTTCTCTTCCGACCCAATCCACCTCTCCATTTCTATTTTATCCTGCATTTTGTTTCGATGCCCATTATCAAGTAATACATGGGACTTATTAGCCATGGCAAGTCTAGCACTAAACTGTTGACAGAGATCGAGGTCGTATGAATGATATGGGAACAGCTGCATACCATTACGTGACTACTGAGGCCCATCAACAAGTAATATGTTTGCAATAGAAGCGGAAAAGGAGCTGAGGACGACGATATGTAGAGTAGGGTGTCATCTACAATAAAGAACGACATGAATTAAGTGGGAGAGAAGAAACAAATAAATATTATTTTCCAGTAATTTGTATTATTGTTAATATTGACCTAACTGGACTCAAGTAGTCGCATGTCCGTGAGCAAGTAGACACATAAAACTTATATTTAAGCCTATAGGCTACGCGTTTGTTTTTGAACATACCTCTGCACTTACCTGTTTATCTGATTGTGTGTGTTGTGTATGGGTCACAGCTTTTACGACTGTGACCCAGACAACATCAAAATCAAGTCGCTGCGTATAGTAGGCTGCCTGCAGGTCTGTTCTGTTGTAAGGCCTATAGCCGACTTAGTTAGGCCGGTTCCAGTGTGCAGCGGCAGTTTATGCCTTCCTTTGAGAAACTTATAGTTATGAATAATGGAACGAACAACATCCTTTCAACTGTAGCCGATCCATACAATTCAAGACCATGAGCCTATAGGCCTGCTGTGTTCTGAATGCGCCGAATGCATCGCTACATAAGTCGTTTATTCGGATTTCCAAGCAGAATATTGTTTACGGTTTTCTGAGTGACGTAAATACCTTATATTAAACGAACGTCTTTAATATTATAAATCGTTTAACCTGGAACCTTTCCCCAATTGCATTTGGTGACAACCAACCCATTAAATGAATCAAACACAGCACTAGAAGTAGGAGGACGGCGAATTGGTTGGACCGAACAGCGGATGCAGATAGGATGGTTGTGATGATTGAAGAGTGTTGTAGCCTGTAGGCAGAACTGAAGCGCTGCCGGGAAACAGTTCGTAGGCGTTTTAGCTTTCGAGGTTCCATTGGACAAGGTCGTGTCTCCTACATTTTTAGCCTTTAATAACAGCAATGCATTTCTGTGGGGTTTAAACCCGTAAAGCCCCCTAAATACGCTAATGGTTGTGAGTGATATGATTTTTTATTTTATTAGTTCAAGTAATTTAAGCCATGCAGTGGTGTGATTTGAAGACAGTAGTTAAGGAAGGTGACAGCGTTTGGGTTCTTAGTGCATGGCGGCTAGAGCGATAGCATTCTGGATAGCTTGAAGGCGGTTTTATGAGTGGTGTCAATATTTACGAAGTACAAGCTGCAATAGTCATGTTTAGCATAGAGTATGAATGTAACGACAGCACACGTAGCTTTAGAGTCGAACATATCTATAAGGTGAATTCTGAGAGCTTGTGATCGTGGATGAAACAATTAAGGACTGTAGAGATAGAAGCTAAAGTTTGATCAACAATTACACCGATAGAGTGGTGTTTAGTGAAGTGGTGTGTATGGATAAGAGGTGGATTTGTACAGGTAGCCGTTTAGTTCGACAAAGACATTGCGTTCAGTTGGGCATAGGGCCCATCCATATATTACGTACGCCCCTCCCCTGTTGCGTCGCGTACATTTCGTGGACCCCTCCCCATGCATACGTACATTTGAGCTTTACCCCCTACCCTCAGATTAAATAGCTAAAACTATCTATAAGACATTCATTTTACCACAGGCTATCTTTTTGTTAAGCATCATACTTAGCAGCTTAAATTTGTTAACTGTTACGAAGAAATAGAACGCTAACAACACTTGCATTTGAAACAGTTTTAATGCAACATAAAATTGGAAGCAAGCAAGAATATAGTCTGTGATTGTGTTTACAGTTCTGATTTTCATATTCTGTATTGTTGACGGCCCAATTAGACAATTATATTTGCGTACGTACATATTTTGGGACCCCTCCCTCCAACATACGCAATCGTACGATAAATCGCCGAAATTTGAAACTTCCTCCTCCTCGTTGCGTACGTAATATGCGGATAGGCCGACAGTGCCCTATATATTTTTAGTTAGACCCTAACCTGATTTTTAATGTCAAGATTTGGTTCTATTGAAAGCCCGTCAGATGAAGCACTTCAAGGAGTCCAAACTCCACAATGCAGCGTGATAAAAAAAATTCTAAAATATGAACGATGTCACCAAAAATAGTTGCATTGTCTGCTCATAGAAAAGCTGCGAAAGCGAAAACTCTCAACGTCGCAGTCAACGACCTGGCTATACTATATAGGCCTACTGCATAGAATATTGTCGAATAGAAACGCATGAAACTATATATGTATATCTGGATTCCTCCCTATACTCACAGCAGCTGTCGCCCATCAAGGCTATTATTATCATTTCACTTCTACAGACTATAGGTATTTTGCTACTCGCAACTCGCAAGTATAATTATGTGTAAGTTTTTCTTCACAAACACAATAAATTATAATAGATATGTTATGTATATAAAGAATACAAGAGTACATTTCCTATGCCCGTCATAGGATTGGGCTTCACTAATCATAACGTCGTACTATGGACTATACGCGCTTGCGCGTTATTCGTCCGTGTATAGGCCTACTCGGCCTACATGTATACAAGACGATAAATGTCATTCACCCTTAATATTCGTCGACAACGGTCGTTGAGTCATATGATGACGTAAAACCTTGGAGTCGTTCGTTTACCCTTAACGTTTTCAGCCATTGCTGATTTCTGAGACTCCTCTGTGCGTCAGAACTCGACTAAATCATATTTTACGGACTTATTACCTCCTGAGAGGATACAGTCTTCAACCGTACCATAAACACAAGTCGCACGTACGACTAGACATCAGACCAGTCATTTTTAGCCAAAATTTGTTGTGGATCACTGTAACCGGTTTCCACAGGAAATAGTATCCGCACCAAGCAGAAGCATTTTCAAAAGGAAACTGGACAGTTAGATGGAACTATAGGCTATCGTTTTATAGTCTATAGATACCTGTCATAATGATCATTGGGACCTACGTACTAAACGCTCATTAGCCTATAGCTTACTAGTGGCGTCGCTGCATGGAAGCAAAATTGTCAAGGCTAGCACCACCACTATAGCTTAGATAGCCTATTAACTGCAACTGTGTATTACTGCTGCTCCCATTTTACCTTCTCTGGTTTTAGACCGGACTCTCCTTGGAATTTGGCTTGTGCCCAACGATATTTGCCTATGGGCCACCTTCTGATGACGTGAACCTTACCAACCTGGCACAGTGGCACCACTGTACACCTATGATTAGGGAAACTGAAATCGTCCTACATGCAGCTTCCTTTAGACAAGCTTATGTCTAAACTCTAAATACATACCATCGCATACATAGCGTACGAACTTCCATACGGAACCCTACACACATAGACATACATAGCACACCACTTATAGGCCTACAAAAAGCATGACCGGATCGTTTATAAAACAACTTCTTGTGGATGGCAATGTTAATGTCTATGAAATATCTTGGCGCTACATAACAGCCACGTCGGGGAGACTAAGCACCGAAAGAACAATTTCATCACGTCAGTTCCCCAACAGCCAGGTTGTTTGGTCCAATCCGCTGCCATGTCAAAATCCGAGGAATAGAGGCCCAGAGAACCAGCGTCGACCTCCAACCCTCGGTTCAAACGAGTCTCTTGCATAGCAATATTATACTGAATTATTGCCCTCCCAAGAGGGCTAAAATAATCTTGAAATGCCCTCCACCTCCATATCCAACTCCTTCTCCTTTCCTACCTGCTCCTCTTTCTCTACCTCTTCCTCCACCTCCTCCTTTTCCTTCCACCTTGCAGGCTTGCACTATCATTATACCTGGTGTGGTTTATCACCAGAGTGTTAGGTCTATACTAATGAATTAATTCCGGTGGTGGTCGTAATTCCTTGCTTTCTTTTATTTCTCACAACTCCTAGGACGTTTGTTTTTGAATTGCTTATTGTGATAATTCTGTGATTGTTCCTATCTGATGATCCTGCAGTGATTTGCAGGCGGTTCAATAAAGCACACACTTAGGCCTACTAACTTTTCTCCACCTACTTCTGCACTCACCTCTTCCTCCACCTTGTTCTCTTCCTCCTCCACCTCCTTCTTTTCCTCCGCCCCCGCCTTCGCCTCCTCCTTTTCTCCTAGCCTGATGGAGTGTATTCGACTTGGGGTTAAAAATTACAATATAAACAGTAATAATACGGCAGGTCTGGTAACAAGGATGATGACGCATGGTCGTGGTAATGATGATCGTGTTGATCAAGACGATCGTGGTGATCTTTATATTTTAAATATAAACTTTATATCTTAAATTTCTATTGAATAGAAAGTATGACCATAAATTACATAACATGTGCGTACACGGAGAATTACCCGTTAATTTTTGAGGAAAACAGTAAACAAGGACTTCTGCGTACCGTCATAAAACCTTGTTTTGCTGTCTAGGCATAGGCCTACAGTAACATCCCCCTCCCTCACCCAAGTGCACTCACCGACGGCTTTTATTATACGACTGCTGTGGGATGATAGGCATCACGTGGTGTTCCGAACGCCTGCTGTCGGGCAATTGGAGTGCAGGAATCTCTTCGATAGACCCCAGTTTCATCACACGCCGATTAGGAAAATCCCACTAATTCTAGTGGGCCCTTGAAACCGGGTTGATTCACCGGTTCACCAGCCGTACCTCAAAAGTCAGACGAAGGCTATTCCAGATAAAATTAGAACTTCGTTTCAGAGTCTTTCATAGGCGCAGTAATATATGACGTCAAAGTTAGCGAGGGTTTCAGTAAAGGCGATCCTGCGTTCATCGACCTCCTTTTAATAGGTCACATTTGCAGTTAATAGTCACAAAACGACCGAGATGCGCAGTAGTTTAGTGCTTAGTGTGCTGAACTGTCAACCGCAAGTTCGGGGTTCAAATCCCAACCATAGATCAAACTTCGCCGAGGTTTCTGCTCCAGCCTACACCAGTACACCTACACGTATCCATAGCCTGGCTAGCTATATCGAGTAGGCTAGACTGACAGTACACTGCTGGTGGAAAGATTATGCGGTGAGGGAGAGGACTGACCACACAACCTCATACAGGCTACCACAATGCAGCAATGAACTGGATTGGCCTTAGAGCACTTCCATATATATAGTTCGTGCATGATAGTTCCAACAAGACCTACGTTATTCTAATGATATAGAAATTATGCTAAATTGTTGTTATATCGAATTGTTCTTTTAGTTAAATAGCAAAGTGCATGCGCATGAAACCTGTCGTTTGTTGACTTTTAAAAACAGATGTGGCCTTTTCGAAGCTACAAGAAACTGTTATAATGTCAACTCGTTGGTCTAATGGTCAGCGAGTCAATAGCGACACCGACCTCTGTCGTGTGAGATGTCGGGGTTCAAATCCACACCAGGGTAGAAGTTTGTTTAGTCAATTCGGAATTTGAGCTCCACTTTTGTCCTGCCCCAGTTAATTGACCGTACACTGCATGTCAACGGGAAGATGAGATTGCTACCAAACGCGGTCGTATTTGCAAGATACACGTATGACGAATAAGAGCATTCTTGACCAATAATTTATTTTCATGCAAAAATCTACCACAGCTTTTAAATAGGCCTACTGCCAGAAATGTCAAGCATCTCTGAGTTCCAGCTGATTGTTTCAGTAGGCCTACTAAGACGACTAACAGCATATAACAGAGGCATATAACGCAGCAGGCGCCGACTCAGCGCTAATACAACGTCATAGAAGCGCTGAACGAACGATGTGGCAAGTCTGGGTGTCACCATCAGCATCTAAGAACTCAGCACTCCCGATGACGCGCTTCCGTGAGGGTCTTTGGAAGACTGACATAGATGGACTTACATTTGCATTATGGTGTTGGCAATTAATGAGTCTAACCTGAGCTGATGACTTTACAGCTATCATGATAAATTCAATTATAGCACCAGCCAATCACGGTCGCTTCAAGTGAGACCATAATTGAAAATCACGCTCTGTTGGAGAACAAGGCCGGATGATGAGTTGATGACCATAATGTTGATGTTGCTGTATACATCGGTCGTTAAGACTCTTTATGAGGTTTCAACTCTGTTTCTTTCCATCACAACTAAACGAATAATAGGCGTATTTCCTCTGTATTTGGAAATTGGAATCTCTGGTAGGCTTACTCACTCTAGGCTACTGCCCTGCCATGGATCATGTCGCACCTTTCTTTATGCTCATTCAATAGCATGCTGTTGGTAACTCCTCTAATCCACCCTACACTCTGGTATTGCGCAAGGATCTGTTTTCCATCCTCTGCTAATCGTTCTTTACACCTCTTCAATAAAAAAACTCATTTCCTCATCTTCTGTCGATCACCACTTCTACGCTGACGGTACACAACTTACAATAACTTTATATCTTTCTCCCATCACTCACTTCCAGATACACAATCACCCAGATATCAGTCTGGAAGACTGCCTGCCTGCTGTGCTTAAAACCAGGAGCGTCAATTCCCCTCTGAGTAAGGGAGGCAAACCAAGGTTCCAAGTGTCAAAAAGGCAATATATCCCCCCTTTCCCAAGAGTAAACAATTATTCCCTCCCCTACCTGAAATTGGAGGCATTTGCCTCCGAACCCCTCTGTGTGGACGCCTGTGCTTAAAACCATCAAACAAAACTCCTCGTTATTGGCCTCCGCGAGCAATTAAACAAACTTACCTAACCTTCCAACAATCCCAACAGATCTCAGTTCTTCCTCTGTCCAAATATCTTGGAATCGTCTTCCAAGATTTCCGACTACATCACTCAGTTGTCTCATATGCTGTCTACTAAGACATACATCCTTGATCTATTGGTTAGTGTGTTAGGGTGTCAACCCATATAGGTCGTGGGTTAAAATCCCACCACATGCCCCGCCCCTAGCCAGCTCCGCTATGGCGAGAAAGCCTACAGTGGTCATGCACTATCGGTGGGAAGATGAGACGGCGAGGCAGACGATTGGCCACCCGCCTTCGTATACCGAGGCTAAGAAAATGAAGTCCTTGACACATCATACCGATGGCTGCTGCCTCATGGACTGCTCCTCTCTTCTTCTGTTTACCTTGTGACCTAAACGGCACTGACGATTCAAGTAGGCCTATAAGCATGCACTAAATTGGTCGCATGTTACAAAGACTGCTCGCGTAGCCATCGTCCAATGCCCAGGTTAATAATCTGTTGACAAAGCACTGCTCGTTTATGTAGACTTAGCGTCTCCTTTCGGTCAATGGATCTGCATTAACAGCAGGGTCAGCCGAAAATTCCTTCAAATTAGACACGCGTTACAGCCTTTGTGCGTGTTAATGCATGACCGAACAGAACCGGTTTTGCCTACTCCACCCCAGTTGGTCCCCTACTAGTCAGGAATTTTTTACTGGCAAGAGTTGAGGACGAAAAGTAGCTATAAATAGGGCCTTGGAAGGAGTTGAAAACAGTTAGTGCTTCCAACTTCCTGGACGAAGACCGATTGATTGTGGCGAAACGGGCAAGTTGATTTTAGATCTTTTTCGGCTGCTTGGTTATAAAACATATATTGTGCCTGTGCATAGAACTGATATGAACTTGTTTTAAGTCAATTAGCCGATTTCAGGGCTATGAGGTGCAGTCCTTAGTTTAGTATCCATGAGACTTAATATCGATGATAGTTTAATAATAATAGTAGCCTAATTTAAAACGATGCACCACATAAAACTCTAATGAATGCAGGACTGTGCTAAACAGTCGAACTACTTGATTAAATTCTCAATGATTAGAGCGAAACTGCTATCAAATGCAATCCAGTTTTGCTAGCTTATCAATTAGAAAAATCTAATTCTAATCAATTATCAAATTTCAGTATCTAATTCTGATTGATTAGCAATTTATGTAATCGTTCTCATTTCTGCTGCCAGATGCAATCTAGTTTTCTTAGTACAGATGTGGAAGGATGCCAGGAAAATCATCATCCAATCATTGGCCAAGATTCCAATTTTTTCTAATAAAAATTTGTCCTATTCTTTGATTGGAGCAGAAAGGTATAAAGTAAGTTAGAAAACATAAGTTATAAATCAGCAGAAACTTCACATAGTATTTTCATATGTAAGTCAAATGTACAAAATTTGGCTCATTTGTCTCAACTTATTAATTTAGACACCCACAAGCAGATCGATTATGGCCATACATGTAGTTTACCAGTCACATCAGCATAATGTTCAGAGCAAAGGGCCCTGAAACAGAACTAAAACACATGAAATTCAGCACACAGTTGGCCTTCACATGGGAAAGTGCCTTAAGGTTTATTTGTAACAGTGACCACAAAGCCAAGGTAAAGTAATATTATTACATACCAAGAAGTACTTATTTTTACATCAATAAAAATATTTACACCTACAGCTTCATTTCCAATAACTCTAAACTGAGACAAAACTGTTTAAAGGTACAAATGTACATGGTATATATTATAAATAAATAATGTTTAGTTACTATATTTTTGAAAGCATCTAGATGGTCGTCAGTATTTCACATGAATAAATGAATAATAATAATATTATTATTATTAAGAGAATTTATGTATAGCGCCTCTTCAAGGTAACTACTCAGAGGCGCTCCCAACCCAAGCACGGCCATTATAACGTAGTCTTAAGATGAGAGAGGAATGCCTGGAAAATGTTATAGGAAAAGAGTGGAGAGTCAAAGGAAGACCATTCCAGATCGAGGGGACCACCACCGAGAAGGCACGGTTCTGCCTGGTGACGGTGCGTGTATGTGGACCATAGAGTGCCATGGACTTTGCTCAACCGGGCGGAGGGGCGCAAGCCTTGAACACTAATGGTGGGGCTGCAGAGTTCAACCAGGTAGGCAGAGGTGAGGCCTAGGTGGCATCATCAGACTAAGACAGCTATACTCAGTTTGCTGCCTGAGAGGAAGGCAGTGGAGGACCTCTCGCATATAGCTGGAGATGTGGTCAAATTTGCGTATGCGGTCAATCAGTCGAGCTGCAGCTGGCAGAACGCGATCCAGGCAGTTGTCTCCAGTGCATCCCTATCTGTTTCTAGGCTCTGAATAAACTACCGCTTTTCATGTACAAAAGATTGATTGGACAAGTTTGACATTTTAACGATAAGAATGACAGGGAAAGCCACTGGGAAACCAATACAGCTCATCCTTAAAGTGTTAGATCGTGCTCTGGTGAACACGACACATCTTATACAAAACTTGTAAGCTGACTAGAAGTCGCCCCCGTCAGGCTCCCCGCAAACGTTGAGCCCAACCAACAATGCCTGCACAGAGCTCATAGCTGACAGCATAATTCAGTATTTTTAGTCCGTGTCGTTTTGAGTATAAGAGATATGATGGCAGTGGATCTAGTTCACAACACAGTTACTCTCATTCCATAACTACTTTTCGACAGGCCTGCAAACATGTTGGTTTTTTTTACAAAAAAACAAAAGATACGAAACATGACACTTTTTGTTTGTTTTAAATATTTTTTATTTCAATTTACTAATATTACTGTTATATTACTAATTGTGTGGTATTCAGTCCGAAAGCAAACTAAGTTAATTATAAAAGCGAGTTTGAGCTCTTTTTCATGCTGTGTTTGATGCTTTTTATAACAAAACTGTTGTGACAAAATCCAAAGGAAACTAAAAACCAAATAAAACCAAAAAACCAACTTTTGATTTAAAAATCTTAGTTTTTGCACCCCTGCTTTTCGATGCTGGTAAAGAGTGAGCATCTGGCTGTTCCTTGCACCGTGAAGTCTATCAAGAAATGCATTCGATAGTATGGGGGTAGAGGGAGGGGAAGATTCAAGACAGACATAAACGTTACAATCTCTCTTTGGGTGACAATCAAACGATTGCTCAAACGATTTTGTTTGCCTTGGCCTCAGAATTTCTGTAACAAACAACTGCAGTTCCTGCAAATGATATCCTCATTCATCATATTGAAAAAGAATTGTTTTCTGATTGCTGTTAGCCATATTAATATGGTGTTGACAAACCAATAAAGGGCTATCTCATTTCATTTAGACAGATCCGCTTAAGCATACTGCACATTCTTATCTGTCTTCAATTAAGAGACCTTCATAAAGTTTAACCACAGTAGAGCATTTATATAAACATTTGGCATCGCCATCGTCATCGTCATCATCATCATCATCACTCCACCACCACCACCACCAGCAACAACAACAATTCTAAGCTTTACAATTAGTAATGATTGTTGTCAGTGTAATAAACATATGAACAACTTCATCATTAATTAATAATTTTACCTGAATGCAACTATAACCATGAAGATGATTATCAATTATATAAATGAAGACAAATGTCAGGAAATCATGAAGTCAACCATTTTTGATACACTATGAAATTATTCCGTATCGATAGCGACGATAGTTGGTGGTGCTATTGTATGCAACAAGAAATAAAAGTGTGCCTGAAGCAACTGAAAATATTAAAGATGTGTTGTGAATGTAATTGCTTTAAGACTTTGAATTGGATCAGTTCTGTTTACATTTCAATATTTAAACTCACAGTATAAAGCTCTATTAATTGTCGAAGATTTAAATTACATATTTGGATACTAGATATTCATAATGGATAGGCGCATGTCGAATAATTATTCAAAAATTACTAATTTCTCTTTAAAATTATCTTCCAAAAATTTAATTACCTGCAGTTATATATCCAAGGTGTTGGTTTATGGATCGTGGGAGGGGGCTGAGATACTAGCTTTGGATAGTGACGAATGGAGGAAGTGCGTTGCCCGATGTGTAGACCTACACAGAAAGGACTAAGTAGGTAAGTTGGTTTATGGGACCTTCTACCACATATTAAACACGATAGGCGACTTGGCAGTCAAACAATCAGATTGCAGTCTCGTGATCGAATAATTATGGAAATCAGCTCAGCTACCATCGATTATAGTGCACCGCCGAATAGCCTTTATTATAAAGTCAGTGGCACTCAGTTCGTAAGGTAACCGCAAGTATAAAACAGTATGTGGATCCTCTAAGCTGAATTTTATAGAAGTTTAATTGAAAAACGTCGAAATACACAGGAGCATTCGATATGGAAATGAAAATACCGTCGAAAGAACGATCCTTTTCCCAGAGCGCATGCGCGAATGGGCGGTTTTGTTTGGCTGACAGGCACAGTGGCTAAGAATCGCAGTGATGTGAAATAGAGATGGTTGATGACAAGACTATCGGAAGGCAATATTGTCGGGCATTGTAAGCTAGATGCACAGGCCAATACAATCATCGATAGATCAACGACGCCCATGTTTATCGATGACTATTTTTATCCATACTCAATACTAGACTCATTGGACAGGTGTAAAAATAAACGCCACATAGCATAAGTGTTAAACAAATAACTGAGCAAATAACAATTTGGCGAAACCAGAAATCTAAAGGCCAAAGCTATGGTCTACAGTCCCAGCTACAACTGAGAGCTATAGCCACGAGTTGATCGTCGGGTTTGAAATTTTTCAGCGTAACTGAAGGGCGTCCGACGCCGTCCGTTAAAATAGAATAGGCCTAGGCATGCGTGAAATGGATTACAGAAGTGAATGGGAAGGCGAGCCTATGAGTGGTTGAGGATTATAGCATACACCTCGAGAAGAATATTCATGGTCGATTTCAAACCCGAATATTGTGATTGTGTGAAGAGTAGACCGCGAGGGAGAAGACTGTCCAGTCACTAGCATTTGCAGAGGCTAAGCGAAGTCGCCACCACTTCGTACCGATGCACTCTGTCTCCAAGGGTAAGTTAGTTCAACGGAAAAAACATCTGCCCTAGTAGGGATTTGAACCCCCGTCCTCTCATCTGACAGTAGTCACAGTACAACCCGTTATCAATGATGCACTAATGAGGACCCAGCCGATCTGAAATAGTGCCAAATGGCTTGCCACTTGTCACAAGGCATTTGAAACGGGAATGGGTGTAATCAAGGGTAGACGTTGCCGCTACCGCCTCCGACAAAGTGTCTACGGTGGCTCTATGTAGAAAGCGAGGCAGTGATGGCCGCTCATCAACTTGTTTATCTTAGGTGAGTGAGTAAATTTTCCCTGGAACGGCCCTGTTCTCGCGCACCTAGTCGGCCGATCAACTGACTGGCTAAGAGCACATCCTCCTCATTCGAATCAGCTGATAGTCCAGCAAGTCGTTTTGTCATCGCCGGTCGCCAACCAATCACAGCCCGAGGAGCACGTGTCTGAACAAACGAGGCTTCGTTGTTTGTCACGTGTTCTATCGACCTTAGCTTAGTGTATTAAAAGCCGATGACCAGGTAGTGTACTGAACTGCGAGTCTAAGCAGCCAGAGAGGAAACAGAGACGAATTCTACACATGTACTTCTAGTCCTACCAACGTAAAATCTAGACCGGTGAGTTTAAGAGCTGCTTATTTAAGTCTTTTGTCAGTAAAAGCTGAAATAAAGTAGAACCGATGGTGGGTTAGACGAAACCCGAAGCCGTCATTGAACACTGAGTGACGAATGGCTGTAGTCGAATTCTAGGGTGATTTATTGATTCCGTTTCGTATGTCTTTTCTTTTCATATTAAAATTAATAATTAGATATAGCGTCTGAGGTTTCAAAACATATCTATTGCTTCGAACTGGAGTAATTTAGGACGGCGGTTAATTGTATGATGGTATCCACTACCAATTATATTTCTAATAACACTCTTCAAAATGTGAATTTTCTGCTGTCTATTCGCACCCGCTTATGATGTAATTTCATATTATATTCATACTCTCAGATTGCCTGTTACTGCCCTCTGCAAGAAGATTCTTTTCATGTATATTTTCTAGTCCATGTGGCTTTTTTAGGTCTCGATAAGCTCACCTCTGCTTCTTAACCCAGGAAAAGTCTGCTTTTGCAGTATTTCTTTATAATATGACAACCTAGCAAGCCACAATATTATAACAAGTGTTTGGTTCTCTAATATATTTTACCAGACATTCTGTCTTTTTTAGTCTATCTGCTTAAAACTCTTATTTATCTTACCAAGAACCTATATTGCTTCACTTTCTGACTTTTCTCGCGATTGTTGGCTTCACTTCAGATCTTTATCAGTTTGCACCAACAAAGTCTTTCTCCATTTCAGTATCTTTTCCTTTCACAATATCCATTTCATTTGGTCTAACATTTAGTAGCATTAAATTCTAACAGCCATTATTTTGATATGTCTTCCAACCTGCCTAGATCCTGCTGCAAGATCTGTAGATCTTCCTGACTATGTTACCCATATACCACACTATCTGACTCTACTGATCCCTGGGTTTTGTTTCCTATAGAATTGATTTTGGTAAATGACATTTTCTTCAAATTGGACTCTAAGCTCATCCGAAAATTGGAGTCCGTTCTAAATGTGATTGCTCGTCTGATTGACGACACTCAGAGAAGTTAGAGTACATCTCATCTACACACGAGATACTCTGTACTGACTACATTTCTCAAATAATTCTGACGATCATGCGGAATTTCTAGTGGGAACTGCCCATTTGTATCTTCGTTCCTTGTGTATCTTGGCCTCCTCTAATTCTGCTGATCAGCTGCACATGGTATCTTTGTTGTCTGAGGGCCAACATGGATCGTTAGTTCACTTCTCGGCACTGCATTTTTGGCCTTATAAGCTGTCTGACCGTTAAAACAGAGCAAATTATTCTGTTTACTTCTTTGTTCTGCAAGTGCTTAACATATGTTTCGTTTAATTGTCGTGCACTCTGCTAGGGTTGGGAATTCTGCTGATGAGGTTGCATTTGGATCTCAAAGAGTCCATCCAGTGGGTCTTCAAATCGTATGGCTAAAACTCTCTACAGTCAAACTCATTAAACAAATCATTGCCTAAAATTTGTCTGAAACGACTTTCTTATCACAAGTTGGAAGGTTGCCTTTCTTAGTAGAGTTAGAGATTTTCATTGTTTCAAATTATTGCAATCTTCATCATATTTGCACTTCCGAAAATACCCATACAAAAACAACTAGAAAGACACCATTTGTCCTACTTCTATGTTTTCCAGGCAATCTTAACTAGTGGATTAATACCATCGACCAATAAAATAGCTAAACGATTCATTGTAAACTGTCTGGGCAAAACTATGACTATGATACGACAAGTTATCTTGGGGTTAACGCTTGTTTGTTGATTGAAAGTATATTCTGGGCCAACAGGAAAGAAGTTAATTAAAGCTGCAATAAACTATTCCTTCATCTCAATGTCTTGCTTTAAAGGTCTCATTAGGCTTTTCCTTCATTGTTCACCATCAGCAGTGCTTTCGTCTGATCACAGGTGTTAATTAATCATGGTGTTTCAAGTGCTAATGGGCAACAGTTGACTGATTAATTGTTTTAGGACATTGACAGCATCATTTCTATGTGAGGGCATCTCTTGTAATTTGGTTTGTGGCTAATTGCAATTGATTGATGTGTTTAACTTCATGCTGTATTTCCGTTTCGAGAAGATATTTTTATGTTTTGAGTTTAGGCTCTTAGATTGCACTTCAGTGGCTAATTGTGCTTGAGCACAGGTACATTGGAACAATGCAAATTTATTGTAAAGCCTGTTAGCTAGTACTGTTGTATATTGGTTAGTATTGCATTGTGACTATTTATAACGTTTTAGAGATGCAGATTAGAAACTGGTAAGGTTAGAAATGTACTTATTGTATTTTTGAAACCTTTGTACAAAATAGTTAATTATATAGGTCGCTTGTTTTCACATAAATTGGCCTCATTTTCTGTGGGTAAATTGCTGTGCTGTCGACATAAAAGAAGATTTATTTGAGGACAACCAACGTGCTGATGTTTTATAGTTTGTTACACATTTCATGTAACTGTCAGGTCTAGTATATGCAAACCATATTCCAAGGTATTTTTGTGCTGCCTAGGTAATACATTTTCATGTTGAAAATCTCCTCGACTGTGATGTTCAGCTGAGTATGTTACTGTGTCATCTGTGTTTATGAGTTTGAGGATGAAGGTTCTATTCCTCGTAAAATGGGCTGCAAGTTGTTTGTAGTCATGTAGACCTATCCTAGACAGGCTTGCTGATCATTTACAGGCAGACCGGCAGATGTTTGGAGGATGTTTACTGTATGCATTGGAAAGATTTTCTGTTTACCTCTGTATGTTTTTTGTTTGCATTTGATGCGAAAGTCATGTTATGAGGAGTTTTCCATGACTTTTTCAAACACAAAATAGGATGTGCAGTGGACGGGTGTGGATCTGTTTGGGTGTTGGCAATGGGGCAGGTGCAAGTGTTTCATGCACCTTGACTTAGATTATTATCCATGACCCATTGAAAACCTTTGATATGCTGAGGAAGCCAGGCTAAGAACATGTGATCTGTAGATAAGGGTCTTGTAAATTCCACAGCACCCAGGGTGTGGAACTTTTGTACCATGGTACAGTTCATATACCTGTACTTTGTTGGAGTTGATACATGCGAACCAGTTATAGCTGTTAACACTAAATGCTCATTGTTGAAAACAGTCCAGGCAGAACTTTGCGATTGTGTAGAACTCATGTTCATCCTGTGTGTCTGAAAGTCGTCATGCACGAGTACCTACTGTAGGTGAATGCTGGTGCTAAATCAAGTGCTGTTATTTATAAGGGCCATTTGTTGCCTACCAGTTAACTGCTTTTTCATTTTGCACCTACTGGTCCATTCCTGGTTACCATAATTTGTTTTCCTTGAGATTGTTTTATTACCATCTTGTTTTCTTCTCCATGTCATTGATATCCCCTATCTTCACATGGTACTGTGTGATACACAGCTTTGACCCTATACTCTTCATTGAAGTAAACCCCTTGCAGGCATCTGAATTGATGCTTAAATACATATCTTTTATCAGGCAGTTGAACCATTCTGTAGTGTGAAGAACAATTGTGGCGCTTAATGCTAAAGTGAAGTAACTAACCAATTTTGACTATATACTTACTTCACTTTAGCATATCATGATGTAACAAACGCAAACTTCGTTTGTAGAAATCTCTTGCTTTACTTCTGTAATTCCTTGATATTCTATATGCGTATAAACCTTATGCCTGTTGAAATTTGAATCATGTTGCTAACCATTAACATGGAATGAATCATTCATTTGTAGATAAATAATGGCTTCAATTGCACTGAAAAGCAGTTCCATGCTGGAAAAGAACATCACAGAGCATTATCTGACTCTGGAACAGCCAGATGACAAAGTCCAAGTGATGTACATCTGGATCGATGGTTCAGGCGAGAATCTTCGTTGCAAGACGAGAACCGTTGATTTTATTCCAAAATCAGCTGAAGGTGAGTTATGATTTATTCTCTCATATATTATGCGATTGCTTTCCTTTATTACATGCTCTTGCTGCACTGTTCTTCTGTAACACTATAAAACTGTACTGCAGTGAAAAGATTTCTTGAAAGTTGTTGCCAATATTTTGGATCAGTTGTTTTAATGCTAAATATTGTGAAGCTCGTTTCAGAGCATTTCGTGCTGCATCTGACGGTTCTAAACTTTCAAATGAACTCGAATTGTTTTTGCAATCTGTGGTGAGGTCACATGGATCGATGATAATTTTGTAGCTGCTACCAGCCACTACATGTGTGAAAAATTACATGTATCAGTTGAAATGATAACCTATCCTTTCTGTTTAATTAAAATAAGTACTGACTAAACCAAAGTAGACTCCACTGCATAAGATAAAAAATTTATTGTCCTTTATTGAAAGTATGGCTGTTTTTGGCGCTAAAGATTACATTTTGGCAATGAACCTGATGGTATGGGTGGAGTTATTGTTATGAAGGCCAGAATCTAAAATCATGTGGTATATATTTAATAACTGCCAAATGTTCTGTGTTCATTGATATCAGATGATTTTTTGTCTAATGCTCATTTGACATTCAGGGTTTTAACTGCACCCTTGGCCTTTTAGGTTTAGATTATAAGCCAGTTAGTACCTATTTGCTTGTAAGATTCAGTCAGTGTATCTTATCAAGTCAGGACTAAACTGGTTAAAACAGGTTCTGCACAAAACTTCGACCCAAGAGCAACAATGTTGCAAATGATCCGTGAGACGGCACCTGTTTTGCATTCGAGTACTAGTTGTATACTAATTGCTATTGTGGTGGAGAGAGATAGAGTAGGGTATGGACTCCTGGATATTATTGTCCTTGCCTGAAATGTGTCTCTTGTGTATTTTTGGTTTGCATTATCTTATTAAGCCTCTTAGGTTACCTAGTAATGTCAACGGGTCTGTACTTTGCTTCCACACGAGATCGATTATCTAACATTTGACGACACTCACAGTTGACATTCTTGATGTTCTCTTCAGTAACATCTGATACTGATTCACAATGGCTAATACTTGAGACTTTTAATCATTACTGTCTGGTTGATATGAAGTAAGCTAATAGAAAAAATAGAGATATGACATGATCCTTTTGTTCTAAAATCTTGGATGACATCAGAAGTCATTGACTTACCTCTTGAATGGATGTCATGATATAGAGTCTTTACAAATCTGCTATTGTTTTTGTGTGTTGACATGAACATACCATACAGGGGTGTAGGCAATTTCTGCAATTACAAATTTGTGAATTTCTGTTGGATTGGGGTTGTATTTTTAACACCATCAGACCTGAATGATAGGCTTTCTTCATAATGTAATGGTCTTAATTTCAATGTGTTTTAGAACTGCCCGAGTGGAACTTTGATGGGTCAAGCACTGGTCAAGCTGAGGGTTCCAACTCCGATGTCTATTTATATCCAGTTGCACTCTTTAACGACCCGTTTCGTCGTGGCAACAACAAACTTGCTCTTTGTGAAACATTCAAATACAACAGAGTCCCAACAGGTAAACTGCCAAAAATGCCATCTGTACTTTCAATTTCCTTTTCAACAGCTTTTTTTTATTATTCAACAGTTTTTATTTAGACAAGTAACATCCATCACTTATATAAAAATTGATATGTGCAGCCTGTTACTTGGTTTCCTGTTCTTGATAATACAAGTAACATTAAAAGCATTCAATTATGCTGTAACCAACGAGTACGATCTTGTTTGTTTTTATGAATTACTCTTGAAACATTTGTATATTGGTTTATGCCATTTTTCATTCATGTTCAAAACCAGTAATTGCATGCCAGTTCACATAGGTTGCAGTAACGTCTTATGTCTCAACATTTGGATATGAATATCCATTAATACTTACATATTGACCAACTTTGTTTCTATGCTGACAATAGTGTTTGGATCACAGTTGAATGATAATTATTTACCGCATTTGATTTTGTTTTCAGAAACGAACCATCGTCATACTTGTAAATCGGTCATGGACCAAGTGAAGGACACCCATCCTTGGTTTGGGATTGAACAGGAGTACACTCTGCTAGACAGAGACGGCCATCCATTTGGCTGGCCCAAACTGGGCTTCCCAGGACCTCAGGGTGAGTAATTGAGCTTTATACCCTGAATCCTTGGATGCCAGATTCATATATATTTCTTTTAGCATACATAGTGCTCCAGTTGAGCTCTTCTCTGCATGTAGAGCATTGCACTTGCTCTTTGGTCCTGATTATTTGCCTAGCCTGCATAAGTCAAAGCAGAGAAGCTTCTCCGAGTGTTAATGAAGAATTAATTAATTTGTTTGTTTAATAAAAATTGACATTTAAAAATGATTCTTTAAGTTACAATGCTATGCAATTTATCTTACTTTTAGGACCTTACTACTGTGGTGTCGGTGCTAACAAGGTGTATGGTCGCGACATCCTGGAGTGTCACTACCGGGCATGTCTTTATGCTGGAGTGAAAATTGCAGGAACAAATGCTGAGGTTATGCCTGCACAATGGGAGTTCCAGGTGAGGAAGTAAACTTAACGCATGGCCGAGTGATTTTGCAATTTATATTTTTTTATTGGTGATGCGAATGGTGAACTGTGCTGAGATTTCGTTTGGCCAGTAGAACAAATGATAATGGTTAAGGGTAAAGTGAAGCCTGTTTTGCACTGATGAATAGGATAAAGTGTAGCCAAAGGTTTAGTTTTGTCATTATGTAACTGCATCCGAATGCATTTGCTGGATTATTTGGTCTTGATTTGCCCTTGCAGTTGAAAATGTTGCTTTATCCTCTGATAAATCAGTTACTGTGTTTCTTCATGGTTGTTTGTGGTGTGAGATGATGGACGATTGATCAATTAGAGCAGTTGGCCAAAAACACTTGAGTACGGGTTTCATCATCCTCTTTGGAGTTACTGTTTATTGTGTTGTATTGCACTTGCTTGCATGTATTGTTCAGGCTTTGTAGCTATCGTGTCGTTATAGAGAAGGCATTTATGTAGTTGAACAATATTAATAAGACCTACATATGTGTTTTTCAGGTTGGTCCATGTGAGGGAATTAATATGGGAGACCACTTGTGGATGGCCCGGTTCTTGCTTCATCGTGTGGCAGAGGACTTCGGAGTTGTTGTTACTCTGGATCCAAAACCGATGCCAGGAGATTGGAATGGTGCTGGCGCTCATACCAACTACAGCACAGAGGCCATGAGGAATGAAGGTGGCATCAAGTGAGTCATTTAGTTCTTCAATTGTAAAGCAGGATTTTATCAAAGATAAGACCGGGTAATCATGACTTTAAAACTAGTTTAAGAGATTATCTCTTTGGGAGAAGACTGATGATTCTAATACCTCATTCTATGTAATTAGTTAAGCATTTAGAAGTTTATTAAGCAGATGTTGCCATCCTGTTATGAGAGAAGTTACATATCAATTGCTTCAAATTTAAAATTGCTACTTTTTAAAGTGAGCAGCTCCTTGATGGATAAGGGTATTTTTATGATTCTTGAGAAGTTTGCTAGTTAATCAATTGGCATTGTTTCCTTTCTGGCATTTTATATTTCACTGCAGGTACACTTGTATTCTTGGAGATTGTATCGTAAACTTGCTTTAACTTTACAGGGTGATAGAAGATGCTATTGAGAAGCTGGGCAAGAATCACGCTGCACACATCCGTGCCTATGACCCCAAAAATGGACGCGACAATGAAAGGCGTCTCACGGGCCACCACGAAACGAGTAGCATCCATGATTTCTCAGCTGGTGTTGCCAACCGCGGTGCAAGTATTCGAATTCCTCGCCATGTGGGAGAAGAGGGCAAAGGTTACCTGGAGGACAGAAGACCAGCTTCCAACTGCGACCCATACCGTGTCACGGAGATGATCGTGAGAACAACCGTCCTTAGTGAAACTCACAAGTAGACTTTTTACAGCAACGATGCTACACTTAGGACATCACTTTGAGTTCAGACAATAGAACATCTTAGCCAAAAAGATTAACTGCAAAAATGTGCACTTCACTTGTTTGCGGCCGATTTGCGGATTGTGTTAGTAGTTTATTCTTTTTCACTTTGATGCCCATTTCAGAGCTCTGATGCCTTTGTAGTGCAGGTGATTTGTAACTTTAGGTGTGGTTTCTCGGCACATTTATTGCCTTGATATATGCAGTTGATTTGATTTTAACTATACAGAGGCAATTGCTTTTAACAAATCTTCTAATGCCATAAGCAAATTAGATCACTTGAAATATCTATTTACAAGGTGAACAACGTCTTTGAAAACTGTCTGCAAAGAATCTTGATGCAGCGCTGGATTACTGTGTCCGATTTGTGTTCGATTTGTTATTTTGATTATACGGAGTAATGAGATTAGCTTTGTGATGTGCTTCTTCAACTGTACACTGTATATCATAATGCCAAAGAGAAATGTTTGATTTTTTGGGACTGCAATTTTTTTATTTATTAATGTTAAATGTGGCCATACTTTATTTATTGGATTTAAGCGGATTTTTGCTGCAGAAATAGCCAGATTCACTGGCAAAACAGATGTAAGATATGGATTGGTCGGCGGCAGGTTCTGAAATGTCTTTTGCTGACTTTCTGTCTTGAAATAAGTGTTTAATATGTTTGACAGAAATGGTCATATGAAAATGCCCGGCAGTGCTGGATTGAGAGTTGCATGTTTTGGTGATAAAATTGATGTACGTAGAAACACTGATATATGTTGGTTTCATTCCTGTACTTACTGGCAGCCATGAATTTATTTTTTCTCATGATCGTGTATCTTCATTTCTAAAAGCTGTTTAGAAAGGAATTCATCAATAATTTAGCAGCAGGACCAGATTGTTTTATAAACTACAGTGTATTTCTATATAGTTTAAATTCTCTGGACCTGAAGTCAAGCAGGTGAAGAGTTCTTAAGTGTAGAATGTAGATGTATGTTGGCAGTTTGTGAAAATGTTTGTTGCAATGTAAGGTTACTTATGAATTTTATTTGATAAATAAACAAGATGGGTCATTTGTAATGGTTTCTGTGTCTGATTATCTTAACAAAACTAACATCATATAACTGTTAATAATGATATTGCCCATTTGCCTTGTTCGTATGTGGCGCTATCTTCCATACACAAACTTCTGCACTTCCACGGATGACTGAGACTAGCAGCTCTTGGTCAGACAACCATGGCTTCTGAGAGCTCTTTGTTCCAGTGGTGTTGTTGTCTGGTCGCAAGTCTCGTCGTTCTGCAACACGTGTTGATCTGGCTGTTCCACTGTTGAATACATCCACAATGCAATATGGAAGCTTTGAAGTACTCTGCCCATCGTTTTGGAAGGGACTCTTGTGCAATATGAGCCACTGCTTACCATGCCTTTATTTTGCAAAATGGTTGAAGGCCATTATGATTGACTGTTGCTCTCTTGTAATCAGGGTGGATAAACTTCTGCAGAGTTCTTTAAGAGGTGCTATATAAATGAGGCTTTACAATTCTTTAAATTGATCTTGCATACCTAATTGCTGTGGCAGCCATTGGTCATATGGAAAACTTATTTTAATGTATGGAAAATTGCAATGCCATTAGAAATAAGTGGAGCTGAGTGAATTTCAGTAGGCAAGTTGTTCCATGACGATGGTCCAATGACGTAGATGTGTGAGCGTGGAACAATGATAAATTGGCTAATAGAGGATCAGCTGAGTTGAGAACCGAAAGAGTGCAAGAGAGACCAGTGAAAATGACGTTGCAGTGATCAAGATGAACGAGGATGATATAGTAGGGGATGATCGTGTTCTGTCTATGACCCTGATCTGCTTCAATTAATGGCAGTACCTTGACCTGCAGATGGAATTTACATAATCGGCCAGGGTGAGTCCTCATTAAAGAGCACTCCAAGGTCCCAATATCACATCCAGAGACTTCCAGTCCGGAAATCTCCCGATGGCAGAACTGACTGGCCAATCAATGTGCCAATCCATATATGTATAATTATGCTGAGTCTTGAATGGATTAAGTCTTAGACGATTTGAATCGATCCAATTCTGAACTTTGACGTCAGCATTCATTGCAAGTGCATTATCAGAAGACATGACCTTCAGGCTCCTGTAGGCCTACATCAGCATACCGATGTGAACTCGACCTCTGTGTGGCAATGATGGTCGTAAGATCAGCAGTGCATATTATGTGAAGGAATAACCCGATCCCTGTGCCACAGCGGTCTTAACTAATATATTGGAGCCCACATCAACTCCGATCACACCGCCCTCCAGCATCCAGGTAGGAACGGAGCCAGACCTGTGGTTGACCATTAGGCCCTAATGCCATAGGAGGCTGAGAGTCTGGTCAGAACGACCGTGTCAAAAGCCGAACTCAAATCCAGGAGATAACCGTGGAAGAGCATGAATCGATAGCTTCGCAGAAATCTGATAACAGTCGAACAATAAGCGCTTCAGTTTAGAGGCCCTTTATGAAGTCTGACTAATGTTTAGGCTTGTTAGGCTGTTAGACTCCAGCAGCTATCGTAGCAACTGCAGCCAAGCATCGACTCGCTCAGTCGCTTTTGACAAGTAGGTCGTGCCGGCATTTATTCGCAATGGGTGGAAATAATGACCAAGAATTATGACGCGTTTGACGCCTCGCTGTTTTTAGACGAGCCGGAGCAGTAGGCCTACGGAACGCTTTACAGTACTTAATACTAAGTTAGTAGGCTTATTTGGCAGGACCGCTTGCTCCGATATTGTCGAATAAGCCAGAAAGCTTTTCCACAAAGGCCGCCCTTAGCTGGTCGGCCCTCCATAACTTCAAACTTTAATTACGTCTAGGCTACATCACTGGATGTAGGGGCTGGTACAGACCTAGTAGGCTAATAAGAAATTGTCAAAATAAAGTATTGTAGATGTACTTGTAATAACTATTAAACTATATAATAGGTCTACAGTTTTCATTTTGTTTAAATAAATAGGCCCATCAATTAAATGGACGTGACTTGAGTTGCGAAATTCGAAATTGTGATTTTTCGGAGTGAATATAAAAGACACAAAGATTAACAAAGAGAGAATTAAAACAATGTAACTTGCAGCGATTTGTGTGTAGGCCTATAGGCTAGGCTGGCTTGTAGGCCTCTTTGCCAGAGTCGGGTAGTGCCGAAAATGGGATATTCGGCCGAGGCGAATGTCCGACGCGATTTCCTTCTGTTCCATACTTTAGAACCAGTCTGTAGGTATGGCCTATACAGTCTGTAGGATCATGCTGATACCGGTTTTAAAATAATTAGGCCTACCTAGGCCTATCTGTGCTGCTATCATGTGCGATGATATGACACAAACAGCGCAGACCAATCTGATGTAGACATGATGCCACTGCGATTTAACTGTATAATTAATAGCGCCTATAATGAACTCGTTGTCATAAAATTAGGCCTAAGCTATTTTTACCAAAGAGTAAAATTATGCTATTTGTGCAAAGAAAGCTCCGCTTCATTCAACCCGCACGAGGTGGAGGTCTCCAATTACCGCTGAGGAGGTTAAACGATTTACATTCTGCTTGGAAATCCTTTTTAACGATTTATGTAGCGGAACATTCGGCGCATTCAGAGCGCAGTAGGCCTAGGCCTATAGTCTTGAAGCCTATAGTCCTAAATCGTATGTTTTGGCTACAGTTGAAGGGATGTTGATTGTAACCAGAGGTGTAACAAGCGGGGAAGCAGCTGCCCTTCCCCCAGTTTAAAAACTGGGGGCCAAGACCACCAGTTTTAGTGGTCAGTGCCCCCATGTGCTCCCAATCGGTTCTTTTTTATGTTTCTCCAATGGCTTTTTAAGATGGAGGCAAAATTCAAAAAGTGGGGAGCCAAACATTTTTAAATTATGTCCCCCACTTTTTAAAACTTTGTTACACCTCTACTTGTAACATTATTCCTAAATTATAAGTTCTTCAAAGGCATCATACATAGACCTACTTCTGGCTTCTGCAAACTAGAACCATCCTATAAGCAAGTCGACCCTCCCCCCCAACAGAATAGACCCTGCAGGCAGTCCCAGCAACTTGATTTTATGCTGACTAGGTCAGGGTCATAACAGCTGTGACACACACATGCACAAACAGGTAATTGCAAGCCTGCAGCACGCATATAAAAACACAGATGTTCAAAAAGAGATAGGTCGACGTTTAGTAATAAATATATTAATAAAAATATTACTACTTATAGACCTATATGCATACGTACATGCTCTTAGTGACGTACGTGCGACAACATGAAAACAAAAAACCCAGATGCCAGTCAGGTCTAGTAACAATATTATGGTAGTGATGACTATGTGATCTGATAATAATCAGCATAGCCTGCTGGTTCGTTCGTTCTGTTCCATTGACCTAGGCTACACCTAACTTGCTGTATGTATTCCGCGGTAACTGAGCTAGTTGCACAGCTATACATGTATATATGGGGTTACCTCCCTATCTAAATAGGGAAGCTCTGTACGTGTAGCCCATACGGTTGTGTAGAACTACAGTAGGCCTATAGATGGCCTATTTGGACTCGAACAGCGACCCATAAATCTTTGATCACGTTGATCAGGAAAGCATGACTTTCAAGGTCTTCAGAGCAGAGATGGTGCCATATTTTGTGGGGGATATGCGTAGTCGTGTTCTCTACAGGGTCCACTATAAAATAATTTTATGCTCACCTAACGTCATAACATCGGTGAAAGCTTGACTCCCACATCGGCGCGAGCAGACTGTTTGGGGCCACTCCTGAAGGTGTGCCATTCTACGATGAGAAACTGCAGCTAACGATGTCGGCGACGGCTAAAAAATTGCGAATGGCTGTTGACTGATTGAATCTACTCAGACTATTCTATTTGAGGCTCTACTTGTAGAGCCTCAAGATGCTCTAGATGTGCTATCTGGTTCGACCGATGCTTCAAAATTACTTGATTTCTCGACCAACTGTTACATCAACCACCTCACTAATTGGTTTGACCGATTCTTCAACCCCCTCTGACTGGCTGTTCACTGATCTATTCTATATTGATCGTAATCATAATCGTAATCTACAAATTTCTAAAGTGCTACTTCAAAGCTAAACGCAGGGCACCAGCTTATTTATGAGCGCTTCGTCAAATCGAAAGGGTTGTCCAAAGGATAGTCCGTGGGCGGTCAGAGTTCGGTTTCCAGGAGGTCAGCAGGGAGGCAGAGTAGCTGTTAAGGAGGGTGTCGCTTTGGTCGAGGATTGACAGGTTGGATGTCAAGTAGTGAGTCTGGGTAAGAGTTCTTGAAAAGGTGTGACTTAAGTTTAGAATGGAAAGCCCGGGGTGTGGTGGACAAAGGCGCTAGGGACAGATGAAGTTGCATAACGGGCAGTGATGGTGAAGGAACCGAGAAGGCACCAAATTCAGGAAGAAGGTCGTTCCAGAGACGAGCTGCGGCGTTTGATATTGCGCGGTTGTAGAACTGTAAATGAGATGAGATGTAATCGGAGGTCGAGTGAGGGTGAGGTAAGAGGACGATCGGGTAGAGCGGGTTGGCTGGATGGTGAAGAGTTCGCGAAGATATTTGGGCTGGGAATATTGTATGGAGTTGGAAGTTAGTGATAAGATTTTGAAGCGAATGCGCTCTGGGATTTTTAGCCAGTGAGGTTTTGAGGATTGGAGTGATGTGATGATGCTTGGGTGTTCTGGTGACGGCTCTGGCTAATGAATTACTGAGGCGCTATAGTAGATATCTTTGAAACTAAGGAAGAAAAAGAAGTGGTTCTTACACAGATACAATCTTCTGAACCATTATAAAACATGTAGGCCTGATGATATGTTATGTTATGTAACCCGGGACCCCTCTGACTGGCTGCTCGCTGATTGAATCTATTTTGGGGCTTTATTAGTTATCTCTGAAGCAACCCCTCTGACTGGCTGGTCACTGATTGAATCTGAAGTTCTATAAAAATATCTGAGACAAGCCTTCTCGCGTTCTTGTATGAGTTTGACGCTTTGCCAAAGAGTATGGTAGCGCTTTAGACATTTCGTCGTGTGAGAATTATCTTGTCGTATATCCACTTTTTTAGAAAATGCGTTTAGAGTTGATATGTAGCGGGCAATATGTTTTCTTTTTTCAGTTTACATAACTAAGAGATACGACATGTCGTTTTAAAGATATTCATCAAAAACTAACTGTGGTAGGCCTATCTCCAGACACGTTTATCGTACCACCAGAGTTGCATCGAGTTTGCACGGTAGGACTATAGCAGTGCCAGTGTATACTTTGGATACACGGCAAGGTAATTCTCACGCGACGCTTTCCCGCCAAATCTTCAAACTCGTTTTTCTCTGAATTTTCGATTTTGGAGATACGGCAAGATAATTCTCACACGACGAATTTGTTTGTAGCTTACGCTTATGATTAGGCTACGATTAAATTTGGTGTCCGACCCTTTACTTCTGATCAGCGTTAGGCGTAACCATATGCATGCACCATCGACATATAGGCCTACACTGTGTCCGGAAATAAAGGGACCCTAATGATAACTGAAAATAAATAGTAAATATTTATCGATATTTAGAATTCGAAAACAGTTTTAATCCTGACATATTTGCCATAAATTTGCACTTTATGAACGTCCTGGTTAAAACGTAGGCCTACGCCTTAGTGACGTCTTTAAATTAAAAAATTAATGCCTGTGAGGAATATGATCAACTAACTGATCATTGACGTTGACACACCAATTCTACTATTGGTGTGTCTAATAATATTCAAATGCAAGAATAAATTTGTACTAAATTTTTGGTGATTTATCGACAACACTTAAAAACAGTTGGAAGTTCTGCTGAAGAATTTTAGGCCGTCTTTAAAACTCGAATGTTGATGTAATTTACGTCATTATGACGTCATTACTGGATGACACAGAGGCTATCATATTTTATGCAGTACTAAACAAATATGTCAGGATTGGCTTTGGAATTTCAGAAATCGACAAATAATAGGCTATTTTTAGTATTTATTTTCATATTATCACTAGTGGTCCCTTTATTTACAGTATTATATATATATATATATATATATATGGCATGCACCATATTTTTAGCCGTGACTACCTCGGTAGTAAAGGCACACGAGCAGGGCACCAGATTATTCACGAGTGCTGCATAAATTTCAACGGATGAGAAGGCCTGGAAGGTGGAGGATTGGAATGGTTATGGGAAGAATTCTTGAAGAGGTTGGACCTGATTTGCAGTGATGAGCCAGAATGCGTGGGTGAACAGTGGTTGGCCAGCCTGCGCCCCTTTGGGTATTGGAAATTTGGCAGTTATAAACCGGCAGAGGTGTAGATTTAGCGAAGAGGACTGGATGGTCTCCTCCTAAATTTTAGGTGGATGGGATCGAGCAGCTTAAAAGTATATCTCTCCAATATTTCGTCCATATTTCATAAATATTATAATTTATGTAGTATTTTCACTGCACATCCTGTTTTGCTGCAACTATGTTTGGGAAATGACATTTTTCACCTGTCCCAAAACCATGTTTTTCTACCTGCCAGGAACAAGGCTCCGCCTTTGGAAACCTGCAGGGTGACAAGTAGCGTATCCTGACTTCTGAGCCAGATAATGGTCTGTTGGTCGTGGCTTTCAGTCGCAGATTTATTGGTTCATCAAAGAGGTAGCCGATCAAAAACAACTGTAGGCCTACACGTAAATAAACCAAGACAAGATGGTCTATATATTATCTTGCTGAGCGCGGTGTGTTTTCAGGTATGCTGACCTTGACCGTATTCTTGTTGATGCAGACACCATGGCGCATAATAATTATTAGCAAGGTCTCTCGAACGATCGTTGAAATTTCGGCGTATGTGCAACTTGCGTCTTCTGACCTTAGTAAAAGCATGATTGGTCTATGTATGTGTAAATAGAACACCTATGCATTCTTGGACTATGCTGCTTTGCACGTATTAACTCATTGAATGCAGTCATGTGTGCCGTGAGCGTATAAGTTAAGACTCATTTTCCGACCTTGCAAGACGTGTTGTGTTTCCAAACACTAACTGAGCAACAGGGATAATAAACCTTGGCCATATTCTTGTTGATGCAATCGCCGTGTCGCTTAATTAGCAAGGTCTTTAAATCGTTGACCGCGAGTGACGACGAAGGAGCCTTGAAACGTGTCCAAATTGACGTAGGACTACAACATTATGTAGTAGTTTCAGTTTAACGACACCGTGTGACAGCAAAGATCATTGGCGTCACCGCCTCCTTTTTCCAGGCTTGGGACTGGCACTGTTGGAGTGCAAGTAGTGGCGAACAAGTACATGGACCAACTCTTTAAATGCTAGTAGCCATGGAGTGAACCGAGAGCCTAGAACTGTGACACTGTCTCTACCCAGGGTCTATACGTACAATGCATGTAAGCCCTACGTCATGAATCCGAGGATGGAATGCAGGCTAGCGCCCTGCACTATGCGTCAATTCGCCGATAAAATGAATGCAGCAGGAAAAATTATTAGTGATAACTTTATTAAGCATATGACATTTTAAGGCCCCGTGCACGAACCGTGCTACCCCGAGATTCAACTCTTCGAAATAAGTCATCATCGGGAGGTCAACCGAGATCCGTCGGCTCTCTGTCTAATACAGAGACGCGTGAGGGCCAGGCCTAATTGGCCTCTAACGAGGCACTGTCGTGACCACGGTGATTAGCGTGACAACTTTGCCCTCCTCCTTCCTCCAGGCTCTGGACTGGCACTGTCAGAGTACGAGCATTGGCCTAGACTTTAACCAATGTACTATAACTGGGTCTTTGTGAATGTTTGGGGATCAGCTCCACTCATGAACACGACAGTGGCTGAATTTAAAGGTCATCATCAACCACCAGCTGATAGGATGCTTTAGTCATGATACAGTTTGCAGTCGACCTGTATTGTTACATACACAAACCAGTCAGTGGTGAATTTAGAAATATTCGCAGGCGTTTTCTCTCCCTCGTGGTTTGCATATAACAATAGGGCCTACCCCGGGGATTTCTAAGACCAGACCCGCGCATGGATTGGTGGGCAGGGTGTAACAAGCGGAGGGGCAGAGGGCACCGGCCCCCCCGTTCAAAGCCCCCCAGTCTTAGTGCTCAGTGCCCCCCAATGTGCCCCCAAATCGGTTCTTTTTTATGTTTATCCAATGGCTTTTAAAGATTACCTTTGTTAAAATAATTTGTGTCCCGCCCCCATTTTTCAAATTTCTGGGGAGGGCAAAATTCAAAAAGTAGGGGAGCAAAACAATTTTTTTACGCTTCCGCAATATTTTAAAAATTATGCCCCCCCACTTTTCAAAACCTTGTTACACCTCTGTTAGTGGGCTTTCAACAATGGAGCCATATGTACCCATGGTTGCCAAAAGGGATGTAACAAGCGGGGGGCAAAGGGGGCACCGCCCCTCAGTTTCAAAACCCCCGCCCCCCGTTTTAGGGCCTAGTGCCCACCATGTTCCCCCCTAAATTGGTTGTTTTTATGTTTCTCCAATGGCTTTATAAGATGACTTTCGTTAAGATAATTTGTGCCCCCATTTTTCAAATTTCTGGGGGGGCAAAATTCAATAAATGGGGGGGAGAGGAAAGAAATTTTTTCGCTTCGCGCAATATCTTAGAAATGATGCCCCCCCCCAACCTTTCACAACCTTGTTACACCTTTGGTTGCAAATATTGCACGCATGCGTCAATTGTGGTCGTATGCGTAACAAAAGCGCGCATGGCAAAGGCGCGCCGACATAAGCGCACCGACATAAGCGCGAAAAAGCCCGGACAAAAAATGTAATTGGCGCAAGACATATGCGCACAGCGTTACAGAAATATAATTAATACACAACATTTGTTTGTGGTCAATAACGTACCGCATAATTCGATATTTATACGGCTTCTAACACAAATATGTGCGAATGACATTGCAATCAACGTCCAATTACAGTCGATTTGAAAAGAAGTGTTTAGCAAATTAATTTGCATATCAGAAACAACGTTCCTGTCACGTGTGCCCGATAAAATTGCTCGAATGAAATGTGTCTTCTGAACATAATTGTGTTTCACTAAAGCGCTACAAGCCTACAACACGCAATTTTATTTAATATTGACTATATAGATTTAACTATAGCGCTGTAACAACTTAGGTCGCTCCACAGTCTGTCTTGTGAAAACTTGTTTACTTGTGTAACTAAATAACTTCAGACAGGACTGAGCTGCGCGCTTATGCCGGTGCGTTTTTGTCGTTGCGCGCTTTTGCTCTGCGCGCTTTTGTCGGTCACCGTCGTAGGCATATTGTGTTCGTTTAGCTAAACTTGCAAGATGGCGATAATACTGTTCAAATAATTATCCTTACTATAGGCCAAGCGCTAAAAAGCCAAAAAGCAAGATTCCGTTTGTCAACCTGAGTTTCTTTCAGCTTGCTTGAATTGGTGTTTGTTTTGTCACTTTTTGATGACTATAGTTAAGTAATTAAGATGCTAACAGTTTGTCAATTTCATAAAACATAAGGGCCTGTGAGAGTGTGAACAACAAAACGTGGATAGGCCCTAGAACAGGGGTCTCCAAAGTTTTCGGTGCCGAGGACCACTTTAGTGACACAGTGAGAGCTTGCGGGCCGCAGTGATACCATGCGAGTACCGAAGTCGCTTAGTCTTTTCAGGCTTAGTTTTTAAACATAGGCCTAAGGCTTATAAGTATAAGGCTTATATGCGTATAATAAAATTAAGTAAACAGTAATGAAGCGCTTTAATATTAAACTAAAAATGTATAAGAATTTCGTAGCTCATTAAGTATTTATTTATTTTATTCCATCCTTAAATGTTATTTGTCAATCTATTTGTGGTAAAGTTAAAAGTGAATGTTTTTAGAATTTAACTTAGAATATGTACCAAAACTAAATTCACTTCATGGGAGGAACGTCATGTGATTTCGGAAGTTGAGATTCGCAACAATTATTTTACCAATTCGAATTTCAAAGCTTGTTGTTGCAGGCATGTTGTCAAATAGTCGGATAAACTCAAAGGGTGTGCGATTTGTTTATGCAAGGTCTGCAAATAGTCGGATAAGCCGAAAGCAGTTGGCTTTGATAAAATTCAATCAAGCTTCGTGCATGAACTGAAGTTCGCTCCTCTGAACTTTCCTACAAGTCGATCAGTTCTAATTGGAAATCAATTGGCACAGTTCTTGGCTCACAAGTAAACGGATTCTGCAAACTGACAAATGACTGTTCATGCAATCTGAAGTCAAAGAAACGTCGGGCAAATTCAGATAACAGGCTGCCAGTGATCTCGAAATATTTGGCAGAACGTAAAAGTTCAAAAACATGTCCGTTTTTGTTTTTATCTCTGTGCAAGCCGGAAAAGAGCTAAGTTTCCGTCCTTCTGTTGTTTTTTCAGTAGGTTAGCTTTCTTACGAACGATTTCAGAGTGTCCACCAAAATAATTATAGTAGGCCTAATAAACTTTCCACACCATTGCAGTTTCAGATAAAGTTCGTTCAAAAGTGAAGTGATGTTCGCTAAAAACGCTAAATCGCACAGTCATCCAACATTTTGTAGTAGAGCTAAGCGATTTTATTCATTATCCATCTGTTCAATTTTTTTTTAAATTTAAAATTCAGCAATTTCGCTTCTGATATTAAAAAACGTTTTATTGTTGCACCTTGGCTTGACCATCGAATTGCCAAAATGTAAAATGCTGCTAACATGAATATTAAGATTAAAATGCGCTTATCAAATTGGACATAAGTTCGTTTATTTTTCAAAATTCGAACATTCGACCGGGGGCCGCATTAGGTCTGCTCGAGGCCCGCATGCGGCCCGCGGGCCGCATTTTGGGGACCCCTGCCCTAGAATATGCCTATAGAACTGTAGCAGTCTATTGTAAAACGTATATGGACTATAAAATGGTAATGGCAGTTTAACAAGAGCAAGATTAAGACGGATTCTTTAAAGTTCATCCATTTGCGCGTTGATGACTCAAGATGAACCTCAGAGATTTAGTGCAGAAAATTCGAAGATGTGATCAGATAGAATCTGCTGCTGTGGCCGAAAGTCACGCTTAAGTTGCTGACAGAGTCGTTTGTTTTGCAGTAAAGATGTGGGATGAGGCAAAGATCAGGTAATTTATAAGGGAGATAGATCAACGGGAAAAAAAATCTTCATAAGCTCATCATGAAGACAAACTAGTGTGAATTCGTTTTGAATGTGTTCAAACAGATCATGGATGTCATCAATAAAACTTGGGTCACAGTTGGGTGATGAAAAGGATTATAGACTATAGATAGGGCCTACTCCTTTTCGCCAGTAACTATGCTATTTATTCTTGGATTTTTATTCTGCACTATAAGCCCATCTTCTTTATCGCTAAGGCCACTCGACCATAAGTTATGCACACACTCTCCCGTTAAGACGTAGGCCTACGCAATTCGAGCATATTGCGCAACGTTCTTGCATAGGCCTAATGAGCTAATTCCGCCATTTTCAACTATAAACAGACATAGTTAAAGCTCCGGTTGCGCTGCTTCAATGAGTGTCATCATGACGTTTTCACCCCACAGCCAGAGGCGGCGATCCCGGGGAAGAGGTAAGAAATGTGGGGGAGACGCGTATAACGTGCCTCCTACAGTTCTTATCCCTCTCACTGGGTGTCCCCCCGCCTGTCAAACGAGATCGCCGCCTCTGCCCTCAGCCTTGAAAAGTCATAAACCATATAGAACTTGATCCTTGTTTCGCAACATTTATTGAACTTTTTATCTATCTGGCCAACAGCCGGCGAATAATGGTGCCTTGTAGCAGCGGATAAGAAATTGTACATTCAAGTCAGTGAAGTTTTCATACTACCATAGGCCTATCTATAGGCGTAGCCTTGATTTTTCGTTTGAGGACCAGAGCGATGTTAACCTTTAGGCTAAGGCTACACATGATAATGATTGGATATCACGCGTTTACATGTATGTGGGGGCGAAAATGGGGCAGAAATTACGTCTCATAGAGCCGCTGCTGCTCAATTGCCCACACGCCACCTTCTCGTGGCCCCTCTGTTGGCAACAAAGTGAGTGGTGGACGACCAGACTCTCGCCGGTATATGCGAGTCCCAGGGGAGAAGATCCTGAAGGACGGATGATGGAAGTCATCAATGCAAGGAGATGGTGTCTCGATAAAAACACCCGTGGGAAGGCAATGGAAAATCACCTCTGTCAACGTACCAAGAAAATCGCAATGGGATAAAACAATATGAATGGAGAAGTTTTGTCGTTGCGATCGCAAGAGTTCCAAGAACTGACAGCACAAGGTGACATGCTATCAGCAAGAAATGCAGAGTACTTGAGCAGTGATGTCACGATTCACGATAATTAACGTACGAGTTCCAACATAATTATGGAGTGACTCAAGGCCAAGCTCATTGAGTTCGTATGACTGATTCAATCATGCAGGCACTAGATGAAACAAAGCTATTGTAACATCCAGGTTTCACTCAGTTCAGCAGTTTATCAGCGACGTACGTAGGCCTGCGTTAAAACTAGCGTGATGGCGGCAGTGACATACACCATTAGAAGTAGCCTACAGCTGAACCCGAAAGCTCGTGTTATAGGCCTAGCCATTTGATGTTTTGTGGAGGCGTCAAAAAGTAGCTCTTCTCCATTGGTATTAGCTATGGTTCATGCCTACTAAGTTTGTAACCGGGTCGGGTTGTGCTAAAATTTTAAAATTATAGACTAACACTAAAAACAATAATAAAACAAACCATGGAAACAAAAGCGAGTTTATTTAAAGCAAACATTGTTTGGTACAAAATTATCAGAGTAGGGTAAAATGGTCCATGACACGTACAAACGTCTCCTTTAGCGTTTGACTTTATAGGCCTATTACCGTGACGAAAAGTAATTTTTGTGCACTTAAGATTAATCTTGATTAGATTATTAAGTGATAGTTTTATTTAGATTAGCTATTCAATGTAACTAAGGAGAGATTCCGGTGCGCTATATAAATGGAGGAAATTAATCTGTGTACCTTCGGGACCCACTCGATCCTACTGATTCCTACGCAAAGAGAAAGAATTTTCACGCAGAGGTCCACAGAGGTTGTTGATGGTCGCGCGAGGTTTTAACGAGGGCGTTTAAGGTGAAAAGCCTGCTTATTGTGGACCTACATAATTATGGAGTGAAACCACTTTGCTCCGGTATTCTATGAGTCATTGGTCCGGTGTATGTTTCAGGAGCAGGTCTTCTCAATCCGTTCATCAAGCTGCAAAGGCTCGCCAAGCTTCACAACGACATTCGTTGGGCATAATAATTGGCCATGTTAGTGGCCAAGGTGAAGGTAAGGCCGGATATCGGTTCAACGAAAGTGATCGTACTCGTGTACCATGATCGGACCACAATTATTATCCGGCTCGTAATATAAGCCTGCCAATATATTTCATCATAGCTCACTCGACTGGTTGGCTGGTGGGGGTTTGCCACGCTGCAACACTTAATTGTGTGATGGCTGCAGCTGTACGGCAGAGTTATAGTTGGTATAGCGTTGGAGGGTTGTCCCGTCGGTTTAATATGGCCTTATAATGAATGGCCTGCAAGGAACAGCACTACCAGACCTGTCAAAGATCACAGACTGCCTGACAAAGGCTGCATGGTGCTTGGCTCCTGCAAGGCCACATCAGTCTCTCTTTCTCGTGGGGCGCTGTGTTAATCAATATCGGTTGTGTACATAGGCTCACAGGCGATCCAGAGGTCGTTGTTCTGGACAGGGCCTTCATCAAGATCCATTGTGGCCTTTTATTAAACTTTGGGTTCCGCTATTTATCAATGATCACTTAATTAAACAATGGAAACTCTTGTCGAGCCGTTTCTAAGCGTGTGGTCCTAACGATCAGACATGCATGCATTTTGTAGGTCACTCAGCCAAGTTGTTTGATCGATTCTTTACGCCGCAAGATCCCACCACACACACGTGGGTAAAAAAATGTCGACAACCTGAAGAGGTTGCACTACATCACGGACAATTAGCCTAACAAAGATCCAGGCTAACACTAGTTCTTATGACGCAAGATCCTAGTTTCGAAACCAGGTCAATTAAAAAAAATCACAATTTGTGATGTAAGCGTATATTGCTTTACGCAGATTCTGAAAAAAGATTCTATCAGACCATTCTTTAAACATCGTTTTCTAAGCTTGCTGTAAACGTTATTTTCAACATATGTCCTCAGACTACAGGAAAGTCCTTCAGAGAAACAGAAATCTTGACGTTGCTGGTAAGCCACACACCTTGGACGATAACAAACAATAGCTCGTCACGATATTAATATCTGCGCTGACGGAACAACATTTGCGAGAGCAGTCTCAGCTTATCAAGCTGTCAGGACTTAAGTTCCAAACCTATAAATTATTTATCAAGCATGCATTCAGTAGTGAATGAAATTCAAATTAGTAGTCCACTTAAGCTTCGACCTGATCATACCAAACTAAACAAAAACACTTGAAATCTATTTTTTTCAGTACGTGCCAGGGTCCATTCACAACAACCTCTCGCGCTTATCAGACTACATATATTGCACTTCTCGACATCAATTATTATCAGGATGTCGTCATATGACAGCAACAGATAACCTCTCGAAAGGTCTTCAATAACGAAAGGGTACCTCTACATTTGGTTGCCAGACACGTAGCCGACGGCAAAAGGACGTCCTCCTTTTTGGCTTCCGACAGTGCAAGATGAAACCTGGAAAATGTGGCTTTTTGTATGCTCGTTGTATTGGGCTGTTCGCTTTTATTTCATGGCACACTATTCTATTCGAAGCACTTTAACCTATGTAGAACCACCACCTTGAAGTATGTAACATAACATTTATATAGGACCTAGCACTATTTGATCTAAACTAGTGCAACATCAGGTGAACAAATACTGTCATGTGTATATATGGATGATTCAGTTGAAAGTGCTTCATGTCGATGCAGTGCAACCAACACTGATTATCAAGTAGGTGGATTCTAAATCGAATCCATTCCTCCATAGGATAAGAAACCAGCCCTTCTTGTATATTCTTAAGTATGTATGTAGTTTGGCTGATAGGCCACGCCTCGTAAGCACAGCCAACGGCCAACTGCAGCTGAAGTATTCTGATACAGTGCAGTTCTTATAGAATGGAGTTACCATTAGTCAATGCCAGCCATTACAAATTAGGCCAAAGACATTAATGTACTAGTTCAGCCCACCTTAGTAAAACATCGAAATGATATTTGATCAGCTGTGTCTCAGATTAAAATTTTCCGACTTTGCATGTACAGTAATAATAATAACAAAGTGCATTAAAAAATTCAACAAAGATTAAATTATTTTTTTGAATCCTAAATTAGTCTGTTTATCATAAACTTGTCATCCAGTGACATTTACAGGGTGTACAATTAACTAGATAAGCCTGTTTATTGTCAAATGTCTTTGAAATTGTTTTGAAATTTGAAAAACAAATAGCATCCATTCATTACAACATAAATTATGTTCGAAAAAGCTTATTAAATGCAATCTGTCCTACAGACATGAAAGTGGCCTCATTCCAAGTTCTAACTACCAGTTAACAGCAACAGTTGCATAAGTGATTTTTCTATTATTCATGGAAAATCTAGATCGGCGGTTTTCAAACAAAGTTTCATAGAGCCATCAGAAAAAAATTTGAATGTTTGCATGCCCCAAGCAAAGATCAGATCAAAAGCAACAACAGGTGAGGCGCTGAGTCTCCTTGTTATTAATTATTAGGGCATCATTAGTTCTCTTGCAGAGGCAAAGAACCAGTCAACAACACATTTTGGAACATTTTACGACAAATGTTCATCATTTTGAGATAATGTCATAGTGACATAGCCAAATAAAGACAGATGGGCATATACTTTAAAGAAAATTTTAAAAAAACTGCATGGTTGGACATCGAAGAGGTTCAATAAAAGATTGGCATAAACTCAGAAAATAAATTTATTTGAATTTTTGGCATACCACTTAGTGTCACTTGGTGTACCACTTGTACAGTTTGAAAACTGGTGTTCTAAATCATCCACTGGAACCACAGAAAAATGAACACTGCACATTTCGATGTTATGATCTCATCTCGTATCTCATCACCAAAGCATCACAAAAGCAAATGCTCAATTGACAACAAAAACAATAAATCACAAATAACCTGATTTATTTACGTATATTTACTCACTGGAGCAAATGGATTTGCAAATTGAAGTCTGAACACTATGTTCACAATTTCGAGCTGACTATATGTACAGATTCATGAATACCGTCTCTATGACTTCGAGTTGTGATAGCAAGAAGAAGCAGAAAGCTCCTGTAGACGACATCTAAGTCGTGCGTTTCTGATACGCCTGGGCTTGACTCTTTGGAACCGTTTCAAATGGAGAAAGGTGTGCTGGATAGGCGACATTTGGCTCTGTCTTTAGTGTCTGACTTTTGGGCACCGTGTCAAAAGGAGTCGGGCGTGCAGGATATGCCAATGTCGGTTCAGTTAGTAATGTCACCTATGCAACAAATAAAGAATAGCAAGTGCAACAATGAAGAGTAAAAGGTTAAACTGCCACTAAATTAAATTAAGTTATATAATGTAATGGAAAGTTGCAAAAACCTTAGATAGGTTCAATTATTGCAGGAAGCAGCATAATAAAAAGTAATTCAACTGACAGTTTAACAAAAATGCTGTTAGTTTTTGCTTTGAAAATAAGGACATTGATCTCGATATGCTTCCTAAGAAGGACTGTTAATGCAATTGTTGAACAAGAATGTAACAGACCACATGTGTGGAAACACATCATGTCATTAACAAAGAAAAAGCCTAGATACAAAGACAAGAAGATAGCACAATATTCCCTTAATTCTTTTATATGCTGAAACAATGATGTTTTTATCTTCCACAACAGTTAAGTTAAAATATACTCAACTACAAATTGAACAGAATAATTTCCAAATTCGGGAGCATTCATGAACTATCATAAGTATTGCTAGAAGGTATCCCTAATAAAGCAACAGGATTAGATCAAAATAGAGTAACAGGAATAACAAAAGTGATATCTTGAGCAAAGGAAACATTAGAATAAGTGAAAGTGGCACTGGAATAAAATAAAGAATCAAATGAGTAGCTAGATAAGTCCAAAAGCAGAACAGAAGAAGAACTGTAAGCGATCATTGGATCATTAATTTTGTATTTACCTTATTGAACACGCCTCGACCATAGTATTCAGCAATGACAGTAAACCCATCGGAGGCACGTTCCAGCTGCTGGTGGAACTGTTCATGTAAGTCCTTGCTCTGTTCCTGAGCTCTTATTATGTCCAACAGTTTCCTGAAATGTAAAAACAATATGTAAAAGATCATTCTCAGTTCAATTACCTAAACACAAATCTGTAGGGTGTGCCATGGATCCTTGCATGGATCCAATCTAACAGTTACATCAGTGAATAATTAGCAGTGGATAGAAAAACTCAGATGCAAACATATAAGTATGAATGTCGTTGAAAACTCACCTGTTTTCAGGAAGGCAAACAGGACACTCAGCATCTGACTCAGAATAACTCTCAAAGCAGCTGAAGCAAAATATCAACATCTTCATCAATTAGTCTTACCCAACACTTCAGCTCCCCCAACTGATAATGTATAATGAAAGTCAGCTATTAAAAATTAATGCTCACATCATTTTATCCTAACCAAATCATAATGAAACATATAAAATAATATTATATACACATAATTCATAGCTGCAAGTTAATCAGTGGAGGAAAGCGTCTGGAAAGATATGGCACTATTCTGAAATCAATAACATAGTGTCTATTGTAATTAGCTATAACCAAATGTTTTTACTGATCAGCTCAACTAGTATTATTACTCAAGAAGCTCTGAAAAACTCTCTAACTGGCCGTAATTCGAATAGAAACAGGTGTACGTTAATACAGTTGTTATGTTTCCATAGACTACCATTTGGTGATTCGTAGAGCTTACGACAAGAACCTACTGCTGATGAAAGGAATGTTGGCAAAGGAAATGAACCGATGGAAGGTCAAGAGCATGGCTGCAGACACTGCACTTCTGGTTCTGGAAGATCTTCGCACTACAAAACCATCAATACACATCGACACAACGCTAATAAAAGAAATGCACTCAATATACCAAAGAACTTCTTTCTCATATACACAAATTCAATATTTTTGTATGGCCTTCTTCCAATCAAATATGCCAATAAAGCATTATTCATAATAAGCAGCCTAAATAAGTACGAATATTTATTATTTATTAGACCACCAGCAAATGCATAATAGCTTACAAGAGGCAGAGAATAAAATGAAACAAAGTCACATACCATTCACATAATAAAAGTTCTCTTGGCAAATGCATCAACTCCAGGTTTGATGAGGTAATGTGGCCTGGATTACAATTTTCATGGGGCGATGTTATGGAGATGGACAAGGTCATGAAGAATGTAACAAGGATTCAATAGAACTTAGTGGAAAAGAGCTAAGTCAACTCAAGATCATTGTTGTTCAAAAGCTCAAAAGTCAACAGGAAGAAAGTCAGAAAGGGCCAATTTCCTAGGAAGATTGTGCTCCCTACATAAGCGATTCCACACCAAACGGAGGCGTAGAATAGCAGAGTGAGGGTAGTAACTCACACAATATCACACAGTCGTTGACCATGGAGACCGTTGATGACTAAAACATGAAGTGTGCACATGGATTGCCCGGAATTACAGCAAATTTTGTGAATGTGTGCCTCAAAACCAATGTGATCAGAGAAGGCGACACACAGAAGTACCATGTTGTGAACCCTTTCCATATCAGGTATGGGAGAATGGTAAGCAATAGGTTTGGACCTCAGTCGTCCAATGGCCATTTCTCTAGAAATAGAATGGTTTGATGTAAGATTACTAATGGTTGCCCATGTTGAAATACAGTAAAGTCCAGAGAGAAGTGCTGTCAATGCAGAAAGTGGGAATCAACAAGTAGCTGCCATCAACGTATTCGGAGATGATAGCCACTGTATTTTGGTTTAAGGTTGGAAATGGCTACAGCAAAGTTTGCGGGTCTGAGTCCAGAACCTTGCACTATGAGTTAATGGTACAGAGAGGAGAGATTCCACCCCATATTTAGTACAGTGCAAATGATCATACAAGTGAGCAAGGAAATATTAAAAAGAAATCCGGCTGGGCTGCTAATTCATAGCTAGGCTTTGGGTTTAACTGTATCAAAAGCCTGGCTAAAATCAAGGGAGAGAAGCCTGACATAGGGTCCAGATTTGAGCTTCAATCATCATAAATCAGTGGTTTGACATATAACAGTTGGCTGAACATTTTAAAACCATAGAAAACAGTAGCCTACAAGAAGCAGAATAAATTTTCCCAGCCTTTTCTTCATAACAACAGCAATTACAAAAATTATCTTCACGCACATTAAAGGTTAGAGCTCAGAAGATTCGCTAATACAAAATAAGCTCGATTCACAAGATCCACAGATCTCAGCAGACATCTATACCAATAGCATTAAAGTTCTACTTGAAAACCTTCTGATCCTTTAAATTGGATTCAGAGCATCAATAGACCTCGGTTTAGGTAACCAAAGATCTGGATTTACTGAACTGTACATTATCGTTAGCAAAATACCTTGTCTTGAGTTGTTCTATTTGATTTCTCATTTTCTCTGTATCTTCACGATACTGATGAATAAGTCTCTCATTCTCTTCAATCTCATCTCGTTCAAGCTGAAGACGTCGAACAATGTAGTCCTGTATTCAAACAGACAGCAATCATGAGAAATGTCACGAGTGAATCAAAACTAACAACAGAGAGACAAAGGGCTAACAAACAACAATAAAATAATACAAACAATATTGATAATATCAACAACAAATATCTTTTTCAATATTTAGAACAGATTCTACAGGTTAACATTCAGCACTTTTGCTGGGTCTGTAATGTGGCCACTATAATTGAATTTAATAAAAAATGCGCTGACCAATTCATTGCATTTCATTTACCAAATTTTTGCCTCTGCATATATTCTCTGAGGATAGATACACTGAAGACCTTGAGGGAAAAAATGGTCAGAATTTCACAGCATCAACTGTTGAAAATCTAGACTTACAGAGCATCCGTAGATGCCCACGAGATTCTTGGGGCCGATACAAAGAAGGGCCAAGATTTAGATGAGGTCAATATGTTTGTGTAGCAGTGTTAGACAAATACCAAGATGAGACCGGGCCAAGACCTAGACAATCTGACACGAGTCCCATGAACTTCAAGAGACCTAGACACTCTGACACGAGTCCCATGAACTTCAAGAGACCTAGACACTCTGACACGAGTCCCATGAACTTCAAGAGACCTAGACACTCTGACACGAGTCCCATGAACTTCAAGAGACCTAGACAATCTGACACGAGTCCCATGAACTTCAAGAGACCTAGACACTCTGACACGAGTCCCATGAACTTCAAGAGACCTAGACACTCTGACACGAGTCCCATGAACTTCAAGACTAGATGAGATGTGTCCGAAATTACTGTATTACTACGTGACCAAATTATTATTTCAAATGGCCCATGTAGACTTCTGCTTTATTTGCAAGACTTTGTAATGATTTTAATATAATTTATAATTTGCTTGATATCTATTTATTGCTTGGACTGATGATGACCATGACACAGACAAGTGTATTATGAATACTATTTATATATATTTATATCAATCAATTGAGAAATGAGCTTACTTTGACAACAGAGAGCGTTGTGGTGGAGTTGTGAGCCAACGTCTGAACCACAAGCAACGGAGGAAGAAGATTGCCCTTGTCAATTTGTGTGCATTGTTAAGTGACAAAAACAGGCTAATATTTAACACAAACTATGCATACAAAAATAAGAAATAATTCATATGTACCATAAAACGTTTTAATGCATCATACGTGAAGCTAAATAATGCCCTGTACACAGTACAGCATCGAAAAAAGTAAAAAATTTGACATCTGTCACATTCATCATAGTCATTGCGACAACCACCCCAATCACCATCACTACTATCACTCGAACCAAACCAAATTACATACGCTTTAAGAAACATAACATTACCAACAGAAACAACCAGCTTCAGAAAGGATATGCGACAAGACTTCAATGATCTGTTGCTTGCAGTTCTCTTCCTTTCGTGCAAAGTAACTTAGAGCTTGAATCCAGAGGTTTGGATCTTGAGAACTAAGAAATCAAAACCAAGTAGTAAAACAAATAAAGTAATATAACCATGTGCATTGGCAATATCATTAAGTATACACTAATCTCATTAGGGCATACTTAACTGCACAGCTCAGCAGTATGGCATACTTAACAGCATACATCTTTCAGTATTACAGTTTTAAATACCTATTTAGTTGGAATACTGAAAGATATGCAACCATTGTTAATTCCCTTAATAAATCTGTAAGAGTAAACAATGTGGCTGAATGCCAGAATCATATTATAAACACACTAAGATCACATGAACCGAATTTCTAAGTAAAATTTATGAAATAATTTTCAACTGCATATAATGGCAGAGGTCAGAACAAGAAAATGAAGTCACCTGAATCGCTTGCATGTCTCCATGATGTGCATAATGTGAACCGGATTATCATTATGTTCCATGTGATAACGTAGAATTTGATGGTAACTAACAAGTAAACAAACCAAGTCACACTGTAATGAACACTATGCTTTCTGACAAAGCAGTTAAACCAAACAATTTTCATTTCAAAGTCTACAAAATTTATTGAGAACAATGGAATTAAATCCATAAATGTATGTACAGAAACCAATATAGACAGTCATATTAAAACTGAGCCGATCAGTTATGTTAAAGGAGCAGTCATTAACACTTCACTTCCATGTGAAAAAATAGTTATAATAAGATATAAAAAAGCCTGCTCACCAATGTAGTCCCATCGTTATTAGGTAAAGATAATTATTAGCCACCTTAATACATGGTCAGGTTCCGATAATCCTCAGGCATAGATTTTAAATTTAGTGAGACCACTTACAGGGACAGAAATACAATTCACCTATGATAAATAAAAAAACTGCTATATACATGTATTAAGCATAGAGACTCTTCTTAGATTAAAAACTCAATGCTTTATGATAGAATATGCTAAAATAAATTATGGGGGGGGGGAGCAATAAGTGCTGAAATGCAAAATGTATAATTATATATCTTACTGCAGCTGGAATGCTAAAGACAACAACCAGAGTAGGAGAATACTCGTGATAAATTTTGGAGGAATGTCAGCAACAGAGTGACCTACCCATAACCAGATGATATATATATATTCTAATACATATATATATATATATACACACACACATATATATATACATATATATACATATTCTTAGTGAACATTCAGTCTATTATTACTTAAAAGTAATAGGGAGCATAAATGCTAGAGAGAAGAACCCTCACAGTTTTGCCTTCTCATATAAATAGAGAATTCCAGCTTTGAAGTTGTTCAGTTGGCATAGAACCAAAGCCTGATCAAGATCATAACACGACTGGAAATAGAACACAAGAAACTCTGATGAACTAATAACACATCAATCAAAAACTAAAGCATCCTTAAATCTAGCATCCAGAATTGAATGTAAACATTTATTTCCAATTTCCCTTGATGGTCATAAACTGTCAATCATCAATGTACCATAAAAACAATGGCAAATGAACATATTTAAATAACAAATATAAAGCACTTCAAGTGAAGTGCATTTGCCCACATGAATAGCTCACACAGAAATACCAGTCCACAAATAAATACTTTCATGTAAGATTAGTGCATTATGTAATCACACTTGTGCATATAAGTCTGCAAAATAACCTACAATGCCTTACAAATAAAGTCTCATTGTGATACTCTTAATGCATATAATCTGAAAATAATGGACATTAATATGATTATATTATTACATGTGCAAAAAACCTCTACTTACATCAGGATTCTGCAACAAATCCAGAATTTTGCGATCTTTATCTACTTTAGCCTGAAATTAACATACACTCGCTTCTCAATAAACAACAGATAATTATTCCCAACAGGATTGGAGCAATTTCAAAATATAAAAAACTAACCAGACTTATAAACTAAAAAACAACTACTGGGTAAATAACATGGCTGATAATTTTTTGATGAATACACATTAGACAGCCTGCACTTATGATGAAACAAAACACAAAGACAGCACACAGATGAAAAATCATACAGAATTGGTATCTTACAGGTTAACATCTATATAAACAAATCCAAACCTACAAACACTTGTGTAATTGGGCTTCAGTGGCACACTGTACCAACATGTTATAGGCTGAAAGCAATTACAACCAGCGTTAAAATAATCACCAGTCAAACGACACAGTCATAGGCTGGTTCCATTTAATGGCATTTTCAAATAAAGATCACAGAGCAGTTACATTTTGACAGACAAATAGAATAACACTGTACATAAAGCTGCCATATTGCTAAGAAGAGCAGAGAAAATGCTTGGTTCCTGATATACCCAGATTATACCACTGAAGAATTATTTACTTCTTGGTGACTGTGACAGGTATGCACCAACAATATGCCTAGTTGCACAACTCAGAATCCATTCAAGCAGAGATTCACCCACAATCTTTCACACTAACCGAAAGGACCACCGACTCACACAAATATGATAACACAGACACCCGAAATAGTTGATAACTGAGAAGAATTACAAAACTGGTAAAACAGAAAACTTACAGAAATCTCCTTTTCATGTGCATGATCATGAAGGTACAGCTCTAGTAAAGTATTGTAGACTAAAGTTGTTGATCCTGGCTGAACCTAATGAAAAATAAAATATTAAGATAATTTGGGAAAATTTGACATTTTAAACTTGGGCTTTACTGAGCTAATCAGTGATAATTAGTCATAATTGTTTTTGGAGTTAGAACCCTAAAAAGGCAGAAACTACTATGATAACACCATAACAGGCACAATAAGAGGCATATGGCATCCAGACATCCTAGCTTTGCACTGACTCATGTACCATAAACATACCATACACTTACCAAAGAGTTTAAGCACTTGCAAGCTTTTTAAATATCGTCCGATACAATTCATAAAAAAATAAAACTTTTTAAGCATTTAAAAAAAATTAAAAGTGTATCATCGAACACAATAAAAATGAACACGATGCAGTGATAACCTTGATCATATGTTCAAGAAATTCCGTCAGTTTGTCACTGTTATTCACAAAGATGTGTATGAATTCATCTGCACTAGACTTCTCTATGCGACCAGGAAGTCCTGTAAAAGCAATCCGAGAGATGAAGGCACAAACTGCTGGAGCTCCTGCAAAAGAAATCCAATTGCTGATGACTTGACTTTGCTAGTTCTGCTTCCTTAGCCATGCTTAGTGAGTATGGTGCAACTGTAGATTTACTTAACTGCATACAGCAGGAGATGTAAGTAAGCATGGGCGCCACAAATGAGAGGCAATGTACTAAACTGTCCACATTGTGATCATTGAAACTTCACTTACCAGTACTTAACAGCATGCACATAATGTGTTAGTACTTCAAAGGCCCTTAAATATATACGAATCATCAACAGCAATCATGCTGAATCATGCACACAAGCAATACAAGTATTACTTCAATGGCAGTACAAAATAATCATGTACAGGATGAGTACTTCAACTGCAAACTTATATAACTAGAAACAGTACGAATAACGTCAACTAAACAGGAAACATATCATATTTGTTTACTTGCCTCTGCATTTAAACTCATCAGGAATGTAGACCCAAGTTTTAAAGGATGTTGAGTTGGAAATATTGTGCATCAAAACTTGTGTGGTTATTCATATAGCAAAATTTATTTACAGGTGCTTGGTGTTCCTGGTATCACATTACAGCATCAAGCCAAAAACCAATGCTGCTTTAACAGCCTAAGTAAAGGTTTTAGAGCTGAGAGTTTAATGAATTAGATTTGCATAGAATTTTATGTAAGCCTAAAACTAAAGAGGAAGTAGAAGTGCAAAGAGTTAATTTAGAACATAGATGATAACTTAATCAATCTGAAGACAAAAAGCTAAAACCTACAATGACAAATATTAACTGGCAGCTATCATCAGCATTAGCAGCACCATCTTAATATCACTTATCCCCAATAAACAATAACTCACATGCCAATCTTCTTCAAATAATATAACTCAAACCCCTTTCACAAGGTCTCCCACAGAAGCAAAGCTATATGTTGAGATGCACTTCGATACAGATAAACATGATCAACAACTATCAACAGCATAATATTATTATTATTATTATTCATCAAGGATGCAAAGCTGAAGAGCGCAGAATTTTACCCTGGACTTCAGAGGTGTTGTCAACTAGTGATCCTAAAAAATAAAATTTGTTTCAAAATGCCATTATATAAAGCATTATATTCCTTATTTGATTTTGTATCACTCGTATTACTCCAGGACTGGCTTATTTAAAAATACAGTTGCTTTATATAAAATACTTGCATGTTTACAATTGATAATGTCACTCTTACAAAGAAAAGTGAACTGTTACATTAGCATGTCTGAATACCTTTTGCTTACCTTATAGCTTGAGCATTTAGCAAGGATTAGACAAAATCAGCAGAGGTTTTCTTACTTGACAGAACATGTAAACCAATCTATTAAAGCACTCCGATTGAAAAAAAAAATTGTTTAAAAAATCAAGCCAATACCAAGACTGATAAAAATGGTGTAAATCAATTATCAGATGAAATTATTATAAAACACCTAAAGATTGCAGTCAAGAAGTTGCTGTATAAACGGAGATTTAGTGGAGTCTGCATACAAAGCTCAAGATGTTCATACAGGAGATTGCCTCATGCTGAATAACTGGTAGATGCTATTTCAGGAAGCTAATCCCTAAAAACCACAAACAAATGGGATCCCAAAGAGCCGCTTGTCCTTTAAATAGAATAAATTCTAAACCAGGCAAGCTAAGATCAGATAAACAGGCTTACTGTTACTTGGTCTGTAGTCTGTGCACAGTTTCTTCAGCAGCTCTGTCGTCTGTTTTGGGGCTTCGCTTATCAGAACCTTTCCATACTTCTTCATGTTACTCTCAGCCTATTCGTAAAATGGTTAATTTTAAAATTAAGTGCAATTTCTTTTAAATTCGTGACAGCTATTTCAAAAAGTATACACAGTTGAATGATCGATAAAATAATTAACTGAGTGCCTATTTTGAACTGAAACGGTTTTGCTTTGAAGCTCTGCAATCAAATAAAAACTACCAAGAACAATTGAATTTGCAACACAATTTCACCACATGTTCAGTTTACAGCAAGGCTGTCCCGAGAGATTATACACTTCATATTCACTTTGGAGCCGAATAGTGGGCCAAAGAGCTATTCAGCCAAATGATAGCAGTCGGAAAGAATACAAACAGTGGTCACATGGCATCTGTTTCTGCACAAGTGGCGGCTGCTATATCGAGTGGACTGAAGTAGCTCTCTACTGCATGGACCACGGTACTGCAGTATCAACCATAATATCTAAGTTTAGTTACATTAGTTCTATTCCTAGTCCACACAGACTTGCAGAAGAATGCAAAACCTATATGTAGCTTATTGTTTACCTTTAGTTTATGTATTAAATTTACTGAACTGAAACTTTTGCTTACATTTAAAAGTTTGAAATTTGTCTGTAGATCTATTTTGTACACTATTCGTATTCGGACAAATAGTTGGTCCAATCATTCGTATTTGGCCAAATAGTGAAAATCACCTTTTTAGTAGAGCCCAAGTTTAAAGCAATATTTGGCCAAGAATTTTAGTTTTCATCTCATGTAACAGTGCAGAATGAACATTTGTGATTTCTCAATGACAAAATATGAAAGACGAACACATGAACATAATATGTTCACGTGTTCTCTTGTATATTATTATTTATTAACCAATCAAAGTAAACTTTGGAAACACTATTCTATAATTCAGTTATGCTTTACATCACATATAAAGATGAATATTCATGCACCAACTATCTGCAGGCTTACACTAGAACACAACTGTGACTCATTCCACATGTAATATTTTATAACGCAGTATTTAACACAAAAGCAATTAGCTGATATCAACCAAAATTTAGCGCCACAACAGTTTGATGGTGTAATGCAAATTCCGAGGAGTAATCCATACCTGATCAAAGTCCAACTTGCCAATATAGTCCAATGCCTTGGCATAGTCACGTATATCCTCCAATTGTATCTTGAGGTAGGAGTCATGCTGTTTGTGTTTTTCTGCCAGATAGCTGGCATGTTGGAAGTAGCCAGCCGACCGACACACTTTGATGGCTGTTTCCACATCAAAGTCCACTTCTCGGTCTTCAGTCTATAAGTAAACAGTTGAAAGAGATGTGTGAGACCATAGCCATATTCTACCCAAAGTCAATTAATCAAATATATCTAATGTAGCTGCATAAAAAAGAAAAAAAGGATTAAAAAAGGAAATGATGTTGGCGTGCGAAAATGATGTTGGCGTGTAGAGAAGGAAGGAGAAAAAGGAGGCCACCAAGGAAAAAATGAATGGACGAGATACACGAAAAACCGGAATGAACATGGAGGAATTAAGAGATGCGACTTCAAATAGAAACAATGGAGAAGTTTTGTCGTTGCGATTGCCAGAGTTCCAAGAACTGACAGCACAAGGTGACAAGGTGAGCTGCAAAAACTGAACTCACCATACTGAACTTTAGACTGGAAAAACTTATAGTAAATAAGTAGATAAGATAAAATGGTATAAACCATTATGAATTCATCCAGTTTTGAGGTATCTTTGAGTTTAGTGTAGCAGTTGAGCAGAAGGGTCGTGTGATCTTCTGTGGCCAGCTGAGCCTTGTGCAATGCCTGCAGGTACGCCGTCAAGTTGTGAATACGAGGAGTATCTAAAAACTGAACACATCGTAACAGAGAAGATGAATAACCACAAACTGAAGTCATCAAAAAGGCAATTTTTTGGGAATCAACAAGACTTCATCATCACCAACTCAAAACAGATATAGCCTAGAGTTGAGTAATTGATCAGACCTCTAACCTAGGAAGAGAAGCTGAAGTAGATAATTATTCTCATAGAAATATCTTGACCTTTTTATACAATACAATACAATACAACTGTTACTTGATATCGCCCTTCTTACAGTCTAGTTCAGAAGCGCACACACGCCTCAACGGTGCAATTGCAGTTGTAATGCAGAGCAATTGTGTGCAAAGGACTTGCTTAAGGTCTCTACACAGTGACGGCTTCGGACAAGAGTCGAACCCACTTGCTCAGAGAACACTGAACGTTACGGGCTGACCGCTCTAACTGATCAGCCACTGTGCCACACGATTTATCAGAAACATGGATATCAGCAAGGAGTCAGGAAAGTTGATTGGACTATATCAGGAAAAATTAAAGTTCGGAACGATATGCAAGTTTAAACAAATGACTTAGTGAAGAGCAGCTGTCACCTTCCGAATGACATATGACGCTTCCAGTTTGCCAATAGTCTTGATGTATTGCGCAATGGCACCATCATAATCACCTTTACTAAAACACACAAAACACCAATTTCTATAAAAAATGTGCAGCTGCATACTAGAAACTAGCAATTCATTAATATCTTACATATAGGATGAAATTTATAAGAAGGTGATTAATTAGCTCACCTGTACAGGTGGTCACCATATTGGCGAAATATGTCAACAATGCCATCTTGATCATACTGTTGGGTTTGTGCCAATCTGGAAAAGATAACAAAATAACTGAGGAATAACTGCAGTTTTAATCAAACTAACAATCAATTAACAAATAATAAAGCAAGGAACCAATTAGGGCAGCAGGGAAAGAGGAGAGGGAGATTTTGTAGAAAAAGTTCACAGCAGGTCGTTAACGTGTCATGTCAGTTAGTGTTATAGATCACTTCAAATAACTTATAGTACTCCTTTAGATGAAACATAAGCGACATGAGGCACACCTACCCTATAGCAAGAACGTAAAGATTCTTTTTGAAAAGAATATCCAGTTTGGTCTGTGTGTCTTTTTCTTGCAGATGATATAACTGAAAAATATTAAATAATCCAGAAAACATAAACAATTTCATAAATTAATAATAATGCTATCTATTGACAAATATGTAGCACTCATCAAGTATGCATCATCATCGTCGATACTTCAGACACCATGCTTCACTCCTTAATCAGAAATACTATTAACCATGTTTACACTATAACCCAAAATATAACACACATCATGAGTTTTAACAGTAGCAGATAACGGTCAAACCTAATGCGACTCATTACAGCAGTGCGTTTGCTCAATGACAACAACTGAGAATCAAAGGATGATCACTCTTCAAGTCTCCAAAGCTTGTTTTTTCAAAAACTGGAAAATTTATATGTGCAGAAGACTGACAATCAACATTTTCAGTACAAGGAATCAACTGACAGCAGCCAAGCTAAACTAGAGAAACATTCACAGAGCCTCTGGTCAAGATTAGGAATGCCATCTTGACAAGAATGTCCTTTGACATTCAGTAGAATATTGTGACAATAATTGATAAAGTTAAGCTGAAAAAACAAAGCAGACGAGTCTTACAGGAAGTAGATTAAATAATAAACTATTGATTGATTGATTGAATAACACACTTTCCTGTCACCACACAAAATGTAGAGCGATCCCCATTCGCAGAAAACATCAAAGACCTCGGGAAATGGAGCGGAGTAGGCGATGAACTTGTTCTGTATGTCATATATCGTCACGATATTCATCTCCAGATTTTGGCCAGCTCTGTCACATGCAGATTCAGAATAAAACAAAACACCAACAATAAATCATTCTCAAGATGAAAATCAGACTTGATGCATGTCATCGGCTATAAAAGTAACAAGGCACAAACAGAAGAACAATAAAGTAGAGATCTGAAGAGCATAAGATAAAGATACAAGAAGAATAGCAAGAAAAAGACAGACAACCAGAGAGAGAGAGAGAGAGAGAGAGAGAGAGAGAGGAGACTGAGTAAGAGATAATGTAAAATAAAACAGATTGGTAATTTATTGTATGTGTAACTGATTTCTCTGCCATTTCAGGATCAGGATATTATTACCAAGCATCACACATCATCTGAAAGGTAATCATAAAGCAATGATAAGATCAAGGTATCAACATACGATCGAGGAAGAGGCTGGTTCTCTTTTCCTACAATTATCATGTAGCCATGATACCAGTGCAGCTGCAGTTTTTCCCCTTCAAACGCAAGACACTGTCCACGCTCTTCTGGCTGATAGAAGTAAACAGCCTGCAACAACCACACTTCATCTCTACAATTTTTTGGGAATCAACAAGACTTCATCATCACCAACTCAAAACAGATATAGCCTAGAGTTGAGTAATCGATCAGACCTCTAACCTAAGAAGAGAAGCTGAAGTAGATAATTATTCTCATAGAAATATCTTGACCTTTTTATACAATACAATAAAATACAACTGTTATTTGATATCGCCCTTCTTACAGTCTAGTTCAGAAGTGCACACACGCCTCAATGGTGCAATGGCAGTTGTACTGCAGAGCAATTGTGCGCAAAGACTTGCTCAAGGTCCCTACATAGTGACTGACGCCTCGGACGAGGATCGAACTCTTTCACTCAGCGCACACCGAGTGTTACGGGCTCTAACTGATCAACCACCGTGCCACACAATTAATTATTTATTAATTATTATTAATTACTGTGTGTGAATGGATACAAGCTGAGAAATAGACAGAGCAAATCAGTTAATATGAAAGACAGAAAAACCAAAGGTCATATATGACAATCTCTGGAAATCTGTTCGTGATCGTTAGTCTGTTATAAAAGTATTCTATTCAGATGATTAATAATGCCGTAGAACGAAAGTAAGTACGGAAGCAGCTTACATCAGAGCGTCCAAACACAAACTGGTTGTACTGAGTGACATCACTCATGACAGAACAGCGCAGTGAGCACCCATGCAATTCCAGAAGATGCTGAAATGCAGTCAAACACTCGTCGTAAATCACTTGACCTCTGTGACCAATAAGGCCTACTACACAGTCAACACCAAGCCTCTATTAAACCAATAAGGACTACCATAGAGTCAACTTGCCATTTCCATTATGTAATCCCACATATAGAGTGGATGATGACTGACTTACAGAACTGATTTGGTCATCCATTAGATTACTGTTTGAAACAGCAATGAAGACTGCAGGACTGTAATAATTGAGCTAAGTTAACATCTAATTTTAGATAAGTTAACATCAATAAACTTAGTTACCAGTAAAACCAGTTTCTGCTGAAACTAGTCAGCAGTCCCACAGCAGCAGTCATCCTTAACAACTTGTGCTTAAACGAATGGCAACTGATGGATTGTGTACAAAGCATGGCATGGTCAGTCAGTGAATCGCATCACACACTTAATCAGAAATGTAACCAAGCTGAAAAATACCTCCACAAGGTATCTGAAAGCAGTTCTAAAAACATTAGCCGTTTTATAACCACAATAATTGCCTGGCTATTTAAGGTACCACAGCCTTAGAGATCCATTGATTACCTTAATTTCTTTATCCTTTGGAAGAAGAGTTATGCAGATCACTTCCCCTTCTGTTGCCACAAAAAGAACTTGGACTTTGTCATGTATCTTAAACTGTAGACCAGTGATTCTCTGCTGACCCTCAAATATAACCTTTTGTTTACTATGGCTAAAAGAAGAAGATTCAAAATATATAATGAATGGCTGTCAAAAAAGTGCAATATATACTCAATTTTCTCCTTAGAATGCTATGGCTATTTTCTTTTCTAGCAATATGTATGATTTTTATGTTTATATGGAGGGATATTTTTAAAAGTTAGAAAGCACACCCTTATAAAATGTAACTGAACAGGTGAATCCATTCTTTGCAATTTAAACAATTCAGCAACTGTGGATTCACTCACATTCATTTCCATATACATTATACACAGCAGTTCTTTTAAATGACAAAATCAGAAACAATGCTCAATATTCCTAGCAGTGTTATTGCAAAACATTTCACAGCGATCAGTCAGGCAGCACAAACCTAGCACAGCCCATCAACCTAACTGCAGTTTAGTAGCAGTCCTTAGTTAGGCACTATAGGCAACCGCATGTACAAATGCATTTTTCTTAGCCTCTGCATGCAAGGGTTTGTGGCCAGCTCTCGCCCACACCACCTGATCTCACTAGAATTGTAAGAAATCACTGCACTCTTTAGAGCTTAGTTGACTTGGGGAACCAGTCAGTGGTACTGCAATCTAAAAAAACCTTTGGATTTTCCCAGTTACCACATCAACCATGAAAATGCTGAATCATATCCCTGTGGAAAAAAATAGGGATGAGATACTATCATGCTAAATATTTTCAAGCTTGACTTGTAATATAAGCACTAAGACTTTGGATTTGACTTACTGCTTACCCTGAAAACAGATTTTAAGTATGTCCTACAAGCACATAGCACCACAGTTCATGCTTCACCATACGAATACAGAAATAACAATAATAAAATTCTAATTATTAAGAATATTATATAACAAAAGTCAGGAATTGCAAGTAAGGTAAAACTTGTACCGTTCACGCATCACGTCTCCACGAAAGAGAACGATGCTTCCGTTGTCAAAGCCAACTGCCATGTAGCTCAGGTTCTCATGCACAGCCAAACAACTAACCTATGAAAAATAGATAAAAACAAATAACATAGCTCTTAAAATTCAAGTAGCATGTGATCAATGATCAAGTGAAGAAGGTGACTCCATTTCTTCTATGTGCACAGGCCCACAAAAGATTTATCTGGCTACTAGAGCATCATCTGCCTATGGAGAAAGCCACCATTGTCAAAAGAATTCTAATTTAAACAAGGGAGATGACATATATGCTAGTTCAGTCACGTCAGCAAATGTTCACTATGGAACCACAAAATTAATGTAAAATATGAGAAGCCAGTGTATGAGATTATGTCCCTTGCTCCCTGAAAGCTATGCTTCTATCCCTAATCCATCCTCACTCATTTCCCTCTCTTATCCCTCCCTTTCTCTATACCCTCCATTCCATTTTTTAATTTTCTTTATGCTACAGATTCCCTCCTTGACTATTCCTCTCTTTCTCTCTTTCTCTCTCTCTCTCTCTCTCTCTTCATCTTCAAATATAGAAACTTATGTCTGTAAAATTTGATACATTGCATTGTCATGCAAGCGTGAAATGTGTGCAAAATTTCAGCTCTGTAGGTCGATGGAAATATACAGAAAAAAGAGTTGAAAGAACATCGACGATCCATGCACGACAAACTTTACGCTATGTCCATGACCCACTATACGCAAGCCAAGTTAAATAAAAGAGGGTAAAAATAGCTCGCGAGTCACACTTTTTCAGGAAAATCTGATGGCTTTGAAGTGGCACGACAAATAGGATGTATCAATGTTGTCAACATTTCACGCTGGTGCAGTTGAGGATGTTGTTAGCCATTGTGGTACAAGAGAATAGCCTGTTGTTATGGACCAGTCACAGGAGAGAAGGTCCATGCACAAAGAATTTGCACAGTTTGTTCTTCTAAAACCGTGAATGGGAGGAAAATTCATAAAGAGTCACGGTACAAGTGTGCTCAATGTGATGTTGGGTTGTGTGCAGCACCATGTTTCATACTCTTTCACACTAATCTACAATTCTGATGCAAAATCTAACTTTGATTACAAAAAAATTTACTTATTGTTTTCAATTACCCTGATATTGTCATAAATTAGATATTTGTAAAAAAGAGAAAAGTTGATTTTTTTGCTATTTCTTCCAAAACAATTCTACAGTATGTTAAACATTTACAACTAAACAATTCCACAGTAAAGGCATTATATGGAGTCAAACTTCCAAACATTAGTAAAACATTTCCTGATGCAATGTCACACAGATATATTCAGAATATATAAACAAACCGAGAAACAGCTAAAAACCATTAAAATTGGACAATTGCTACCATATATACTCGACTATAAGTCGATTGAAGTATAAGTCGAAGTGCAATTTTTGGACAAACATAACGTCCGAAATTGACGGCTCGAATATAAGTCGAACCCATAAAATCAAAAACGAGTGACAAATCGAGAGGCATAGCCTGATATCTGCTGTCTTTCAAAGAAGGAGGAAAATTCGGCGGATTTCTCCACGAAATATATATTTCACTATTGGCAGATCAATAATAATGCATGCGGCCGTCATAAATCGAGAGGTATAGCCTGATATCTGCTGTCTTTCGGCGGAAAAGTTCGGCGGATTTCTCCGCGAAATATTTATTTTACTAAGGGCAGATCAATAATAATGCATGCGGCCATCATAAATCAAGATATATAGTTTGATATATGCTGTTGAATGTTGAATATTCGGTCCGAAAATCTACCATTATTTTGCCTCTCAAGCATAGGTCGAAAGACCTATTTCGCCATCCTGAAATAGTCTTAAATTACTCGACTTACAGTCGAGTATATACGGTAGACAAAAACATACAATAAAAAATCAAAATAAATCTTAATTTTTTTTTCAAGAACATATTAACTTCAAGTCCACCAAACCAAAGATTCAGTCATTTAGCTGTAGTCTTAAGTTAAACAAGTTATTGACAAATACAGTATGGGCTGAAAAGAAATGGCAAAAGTGTTAATCCATTTCCAAGTAACTGAACAGGGCTTCTAAAGCTTTTTTTATTTCAGCTGAAACTGATAATATGGGCTTCATCAAATACCAGTGCTAAATCGAAGACTAGTTAGTTAAATGCAGTTGTATTATTTTTCTCCCAAACAATCAGTCACTTTCTAGTTTGGATTCAAAACTAATCAAGAATGTCAAGATAAAAAAAAATGGAGATTCATCAAAATTAGATGGCTGACATCGTAAACAAGGCTTTCATCGATTTCAAGAGTCCAGTACACAGAAAACAATTACTGTTCTAGATTTTAACAGCCTGATTTCCAGCCACAATCAGAGTGACAGGATGAAAGGGTTAAGCCCTTATTTCCCATTGTAGCTTTAAGACAGCTAAACACCTAAAAATAAAGCTATCATTAACACTCACAGAATCTTGGCAGCCCAAAAAAGGAGTTTGTCAATAATATTTGAAACAGCTTAGATTGCTTTGTCGTATTCATTCATTCATTACGAGAATTTGTGTATAGCGCCTCTGCGAGGTGACTACTCAGAGGCACTCCCAACCCCCGCGCAGTCAAAAAAAACAGTCTCAAACAGTCGTATGTACCACTCTGCAGTAAACAATGAATAAAAAAATATGGAAGCGAAATGAACATGTCCTTCCTTTGCACTAGTGCTGTTGTATCAACAAATACCTACGTATTACGTATAACGAAATGGAATGTCCAACAGTCCGAACATTTCTTGTAAATGCATTTAATATGCAGATAGTCACCCAAACACATCAACCTGAATAAAGACTCACATGTCAATGACTAAAAGTGTTTCAGACACAAAAGTTCATAAGACAGCCATTTAAAACCATAGCTGGAAAACTATCAAGTTAAACAGTTAGCAAAATATGCCGATAAATTACCTTCGACGGTCTTGATCCAGGAATTGCACGAACAAGACGAGTGCACACAGGATTACCTGCCCGATCATGCTACAAAACAATAAGAAAATGCTGCATTATGTAACATGCATACAACAAAACAATAATAACTTTCATTCTCCACGCTGTATGAATTAAAGTGAGAAATACATACAACTTGATAAAGGATGAAAAATCTACCCAATTTATCTTGCCTGCCAATTTTGATAGAAAAGATAATTAGTTAAGCAATTGTTCACTAACAATGCTTTCAAATCTTCAATTTATCATCAACTGTAAGTCCCAATTTGAATCTTTTGCTGAACAGAAAGCCAATGCAACAATTAATAGACAGGAGATAATGCTCATACTCGGCATTGGTTATGACTCTAACTAAAGTTCTGAATGCTGGAGTCTGCATCTTTGACTTACTGATAGCAACAAGTGGTGAGTAACAGCAATCAGGGCACTGGAGACCAATGCATATGTCAAACATTTGGGAAATGACCTCTAATTCGGCATACAGATAGAGAAAAATACCACTTAGTATGAAATGCATGTACATGAAGACTTTAGTATCATCAGCATGCATATAATATCTCCTTAATCTCCCTTACGCAGCACGTTTATGGCTGAGAAATTTATAAATACCTTAACCCTGTCTTAACATCTTAACAACAGAAAAATCTCCAAATTGGTGTTTCAAATGATATTGTGAACTTAACTGCGTAAACGATAAGTTAGAACTGTACCGATTAATCGGCCATACTCATAATCAGGGCGATGACTAAAGCAATCAGTATAACTGGCTTTGGCAAAAATAATTGATGCAGATGTAAACAAATTCTTAGTTTTGGCGTCTTGCCACTCGTCAGATAATTTAACAATTCCATGAACTGGTGGAATATTGTACCTGTACTGAGATCCTGCTGTGGAGTGCAAAGTTCTGTTTGCAGTATATGATATCCATCCAGTGCACCCACCCACGACTTTTATTATGGCAAGCACAAGCAGCATTGTGACTAAGTTCCAGAAGTATGTGCCTACCAGAGGTGTAACAAGGTTCTGAAAAGTGGGGGGGGGCATAATTTCTAAAATATTGCGTAAAGCGCAAAAAAAATTCTGCTCCCCCCACTTTCTGAATTTTGCCCCTCAGAAATTTGAAAAAAATGGGGGGCACAAATAATCTTAGCAAAAGTCATCTTAAAAAGCCATTAGAGAAACATAAAAAGAACCGATTTGGGGGGGCACTGAGCACTAAAACGGGGGGGGGGGTGCCCCAACTGCCCCCCGCTTGTTACACCTCTGTAGACTACTGCATTGCACTAGTAGGTCTATGCATACATTGAAAGCTCTGTTAATACCAAAATCAAGTAAACTTCTATTACCTTGTCTAAGTTCCAGACTTTAATAAGTGGGTTGATGCCTTCCTCGTCTTCCTAAATATTAAAAAGCACGAAGAAATAAGCAAGTTACTACAAGCAGACAAACCTGTAATGTAACTACTAACTACTTTATAAAAACACATGCATGCTCAACCTTGTACATTACCCACAAATTATGAAAAACGTCATAGCTAGCAAATGGCCCAAAATGACAAGGCGAAGGTGAAACATGCCCTCCCGAAATCTAGCATCTGGCAAAGATTTTTATATAAACTAGCAGTTTCTCTTATATTACAATCAATACTTTACATCAAATCGAATACAGTATCAACAAATCATAGTAAAAGTCACTGATGGATTTATTTGCTGTCTAGACATTTAATCTGGCAAATGAAGACAAGACAAAGAAATACGAACACCAATGGAGACGAGAATGCTGTGCTGTTTCAGTTGATGCAGGTGAGTCACTCGTATGTCATACGCTTTGAATGTCATCACATCCAGATGACGATCGACCTGATGGATGAAGCCCTCCACGTCTCCAAGCACAATGTGACCTCGGCCTGAGCTTGACGCTGACAGGTTTATGTCCTACAAACGTTACAGTTCATATGGTTTACCACAGATTTTTTATAGAACTATTGAACACCAAATACTGTTTCCAATTCCTACCTGCTTCAGAACAGCTTTTGACAACCCTCTCCTGAGAAGCAATCACTCTGTTCTAACAAGGGTTGAAGGTGCTCTCTGAAGTCAAAGGTTTATCTCAAGGTCCAAGGGTTTCCATTAATCACAAACCCTTGTAGATGGATTCATTCATCAGGCCAATTGTCATCTGGATGTATTGACATTCAAATAGGATTTATTTTGATGTCTTAGACCATCCTGATGACCATGATACCTCTGCTCCAGGCATCTATTAAAATCTAAATCTTGTATCATCCATTAACGGGTTGTGGTATGTCAACTCAGTGATCAATCAATAAATGAATATAATTAGATGGTTTTGAAGCACATGATTTACTCAGGCTATGACATTCAAGTAAAAGATAAAAATTACTGGTAACCTTGAAGCCATACTAATGTTCACATAAGTAACTACATAGAACTTTGTTACATTATGCATACAGTGCTCATGTTCTGTTTGAGGTAAACAGTCGCTGAATATTCAAACTTACAGCAAACTGACCATAGAATCTTAAAACATAGAATCTTACACCAAACTAAATCTTTTCAAGCAACAACTAAACATAAAACTACATGGATCACATATGACAAAAATACTCACTCTGAGTTTGTCAAATGCCTCACTGCTGTCTGGATTTCTCATCACATCTTTGTCGAAAAAGTTAAACCTCCGCCACTGAAAATATGAAATATTAAAAAACATAGAAAGATTTAAAATGATGCATCAAGAATTAAATTTTTTCAACAACAAAAACTAGGTGATCTATGATCAAAAAAATCTAACAACAAATTTATATAAGTTCTCCAGTTGAATGAATAAAAATTCTAATGAGACATGAAACTTTCGTTATACAATCATACAAATGCACATTGCACAGGGCATTAATGGACGTCATATCAAACAAATCCATCTGTAAATCAAGTAAATCCATGTAATTGCTTGAGCATCGCTCAGAAGGAGCAAAAGAACTGACAGATATGAAAGAAAGAAATACAAAATTAGCAGAGCAGACAGCTTATGTGGAGATGAATTCATGAATCATCTTCCACTACAATTATTTTATGACCAGAGCAATGCACCTTGTGGGATAAAAATTGGTTTGTAAAGTGCAGTTCAAATGTATAAAACTATTTGGTTATAACGAAGACTAGAAACCCCTATACGTAAACAATATGGCCACCCTCGAAGACACTCAAATAGAGTGCCCCTAACCATCTCACACATCCCATAGTGCAACGCATTCAGGTAGGTAATCAAGATGACCAACATCACACTGTTTTAGGGTAATCTATCATTTTAGCAAATAAAATAATCTCTTGCCACAAAATCAGTGTTTATTAATTAATAATGATTAATAATTAATTAATATATGTTGGATTTATGAAAAGAATGCTTGCTTAAATGGAAACGGGATTGATTAGATAATTCTTGGATAAATGGAAGTTGGAATGATAAAAGATTTCTTGCCAAGGTAGAAGCTGGATTGGTAAAAATAACAAGAAGAGTTATTTTTATAAAACCAGTTTAATAGTAAAATAATAGTTTGATCGGTTCAACCTCTGTTTAAGAGTAATTCATGGTTTTAGCGGCCCCAAAAATTACTGCAAGCAACATGCTCATGAAAAACGCAGAACTATCCCAAAACAGCATAATTCGTTTCATCAATCGAGCTTTCACTTAAACATACGATCCTTTTCATCAATTCAAACTTCCATCTATGTATATTTCTTTTCATCAACCCAGTTTCTGCATAAACAGCGTCCTTTTAAATTATTTAATTCCGCCGGGTACAGAACGCCGCTTAGATGGAAGTGAGATGAAAAGAAGGCTACATAAGCAGATGCTGGATTGATGAAAAGTATTATGCTCAAATGGATGTTGGATTGATGAAAAGAATAATGCTTAAATGAAAGCTTGATTAATTAAAACAATAATGCTTAAATTGAAGCTGGATCTCAGTATTATGTATTGATAGCCTGTCTCACTTGTGACCATAAACCATGCAGAAATGTCTGGGGCCACTAAAACCATAAATTACCAAAACATAAGTTAGATTAGGAAAATTATCGTCTTGACTACTTACATACTGAGTGTGCTGCATTACGGATGTGTGTGGTAATTAGGAGCAATCTATTTTTGAGTGTTTTCTGGGTGGCCATAATGTTTACATGTTGGGGCTTCTAGTCTTTGGGATTACCAACTAGTTTAATCAATTATTACATTAATTATGCCTCAGCTGGATCCAATGTAAACATAAAAGTGCAGTATACGGTTAAACTTTTACGTAATTTCTCTCTAACACGGATTATTATCACACGGAATGTATACTGAACGCGGATATGACAACTAAGCTCTGTATCATGGTAACTGCCAAGCATCACTTGTATTTTTCACAACCCGTACACGTCAAGTTATTAAGCTCTATAATCCGCAGTTTGACATACTGCCATGACATCTTCGTTTATTTTTCTTTATTATTTATGCACAAATCGCCCATTCAGTTTTTTTGCAACATTTGCACTTCTGAATGTTGATGGCAGAAACGAATACATTGATTATCCTAAACATGTTTACAAAATCAGTTATAAGGCAGTGACGGGTGTAAAAACGAAATAGCATATTTATACTTCATTTCAAACCCAAGGTACATTCTAAAACTAACCTGCAACAATGCCATTTGTATAGTTTTAATAAGGAAAACAAATAAGCAATTATAATGTAAAAAATTATACAGCCCGGAAATAGCACTTCCCACTACTTCGGTCGACCTGTGTACCGCAAGTACAAAACTTGAGCGCATTAAGTAATTACTTCATATACTTTAGACAAACTTAGTAACGTACGTAAAAAGTATAAGCCTATAAATCTTTTGAAGTCTAGGTTATGGGTGGATAATTAAGAAATACGATTTTTCACCGGCATGTCAAATTTTAATTAGGAGGTCAAATCACGAAAGTGAGTGTAGGCAAATTTTCCGTAAACAGGAGATGTGGAATGCCATATAACCTAATTTAGTGTAAAAGCTTGTATATTTTACGATAATAAATGCCTTATTGAGCTTTAACATTAGGAGGCAGATCTTGAAATCTTGAAATGTGAGCCTGGATTGGAAGCCAATGAAGTTGACGTAGGGTGTGCGCGCGTATTGTGGTCACGGGGGCCAAGATTTTTAACTAGGCGTGCCGCAGTATGCAGAACAGAGGAGAGTGGTGCAAGAGTGGATTTGGGTAGACCAGCAAGTACTTCTGAGTTACAGTAATCAATTCTTGACATAACCAACGATTGGACTAAGACACGGAGACAATGCTCATTTAAACAGCGTTTGATTTGACGTATTCGGCAAAGGTGAAAAAAAGGCCTTGGCTAAAGAAGAAATATGATTACACATGGAGAGTTTGCTGTCAAACAACATCATGGGGCTGAATAGAGCATGCCTTATCAAGCTGTAAAAAGAGACTGAATGGGTCAATGTTGGATCGGACTCGACGGTCAAACCATATCAACTCCGTTTTACGTGGGTTTAGCTTCAAGCTCATGGATGCACACCAAGACTGTATATCCTGAAAGCATGCAGTAAGTCTAGCTTTCGAGTTTTCAAGATTTCGAGTCAACAGTTTAATGTAAAGTTGGGTGTCATCAGCATAAATATGGATAAGGATGTTATGATAAGATGCAATTCTGGAAATGTTAGCAGTGTAAAGGATAAAGAGCAGTATGTGGGCTAAGAATGGAACCTTGAGGGACACCAAATGCGAACACTGAAGGATGATCACTACCACGAAGCACAACCGTTGTGCAAGTCAAAGTCTGCAACTTCGCTTTTTGAGCGAAGTAGCTCTAGGCCTATAATAGCTTCATGTCTCGTTGGCTGGACCTGTGACCAATTGTGCGATGCGAGTCCCAAACCTGGACAAATTCTGGGCGACACTAATGATCTTTAATTACTGCATGGAGTCATTGGAGTGTGACCGTGTCATTAAAATGCTAAAATGAAATATGTAAATGATTATGCCGGATAGAAAACTGAAACGAAAGCATAAAAAGATGAACTAAACTAAGTACAGGCAATGAACATGATTCATGACTACCTAAAAATAGCAGACCTGGGGAGCTGATGAATAATAATTGTTCTATGTTTTACCTGTTCTTGCTCAAGGATTTGCTCAGTCCTTTTACCTTGGCCTCTTAATCCCTTGCCAGTCATGTGTCATGCCGTGCACATGTTCTGCCACATTTAGCAGCGACGCTTAGTAATACCCCGTAAAGGGTCTTTGAATGGTGTGTAAAGTGATGCTTACAATACACTCACAACTTTAAATCTCGTACCAAAGAGAAAAAGTCGAAAACACATATACACAGTTTATTGCAATAGCTGTTAACTAAAGCTCACATGAGCAATAATTTTGGACACCACTCATTTATAATAATAATGATAATAAAAATATAATACATTTGAGAAGAAAGTAACTTCTGTTAAAATTCACTGGGAGTATGTACAGCTGAAAGTCCAGAAATGCCAACAAACTATAGCACAGAAGCCGAAACAGCATTAACTAAAATATCCATCACGAGGCAATGATGAAAGAGGACAAGACAGAAGCAATGGAAAATGTGGCAACCAAATGCAAAAGCTAGAAGAACGTAACACTGCCCGAGACTTACGACGACTCGTCAGTGTCGCTAAGATACCATAATGTACACAACGATTATTATCATTGGCCTACAGTATAACCAGAGGAAAATGCAAAGAAGTAAATGAGATAACAGCATCAAAACATTTAATTCACTTCTGACTTGAACGTCAGCTGTCTTGTCTAGCCTACGAGCGCCTAAGAAATTTCAAGCCTTACAAGACATCAAAAACTGACTAAAAATACAAAGAAATGCAATGAACATTTACTTAAACAGATACAGACAGACTGACATACATGCCAGACTTTTTTACACGACAGAACAGAAACAGAACACAGCCGACAGACTGACGGAGATAAATGAAAATCTGCTGAAGCAGTTACATAACTGACATGTAGGATACAGTTAAGACAGATAACGAACCAGAAAAATGTACGTGAAATAGCAAGCTCAAAACCAAATCGACTAGAATTAAACAGTGTAATAAGTTAAAAATGAATATAATTATACTGACAGAAACAAGGCACAACCTACAGAAAATAAACAAAGAAAGTGGATAATGACAGAGAGGATGCTGTTTGAAAGGCTGATGGCAGAGGGTCATGAAATATGGCTTGAATTCATAGTAGGAACTAAGCAGAAAGAATGCAGAAATTGAAACGGATGTCAAGTTTTCAAGATTTCACAGACTGACTATTTCTGTTTTTGGATTAACTATAACCTATTGCAATCATCCATCAGCAGCAGAGAGCACTTTAAACCTGACTTTCAATAATGCCTGTGCTTTAATTACATTGTTGAAAATCAATGAATGACTCAGAGTTAGCACACTCCCATTGGAATATGAAAATCTGACATCTGGTTAACCAGTTAGCAGATTTTAAGTTGGAGCAATATTATTTAGATGTTTCCATAGCAAGAACAACATTAAACAAAACAACTGAAAATGCTAACTCATCCATCTGTCACATCCTGCAGTAAAATATGCAATTCCATTCAAGTTGGACAGTTAAAATACTGAACATATAAAATATTGAATGAATGAAATTAAAGGCTATAACAAATAATTTAAATGTAAACAAATTGTTTTGGTAGACTGATATTTAATACAATCGAAACAAGGATTTTTAAATATACTGGACACAGGACGGTAAACTACTTTTGGCTTCATGTCACTTCATTCTCCCCAGGATTTTTTACAACATAGACTACAAACCCTAGAAAACACTTAAGCAATAATTCAATCACCCTAAGATATCAACAGAAAACTAATCAACATCTCATGATGAAAAACAAATTCAAGTTTCATTCAACCAAAAAGTGACAGTGATGATGCAAGATACAAAATAAATGCAACCAACTTAATAACTACTGCAGTAAATCTAAATAACTATACAAGGTCTAATGACACATACAGTCTGCTGTGCCAGCTTAGCTAAACTGCTAATTGGTATCACACTTACGAAAGTCCAGGCCCTCCTTTTAAACTGAACTGAGGACTTGATAAATCAATTTCTGGCTCACTTTTGACCAACGACAAGTGCATTATAAATAAGTTTCTAGCAGTTGCTTGATCAAAAAATGGTTTAAAAAGTCCAAATGACTGCTGCACATAAAGGCCTTAACTGCAGTAACACTGTGATGTCCTAAAAATAAGAGGTACAACCAGAGGTAACTTCCACAACTGTAACATATCGTCTTATTCGCATTTCCAGTTACTTGTCACCAACTACTGCAAGCACCTCTGCCATGGAAAGCAATGCCTGGTAATAACAGAAACTAGTGTGGCTAGAAAGTTTGCGAAATCATCTGATAATAATACCGCAGGTGAGGCCTCCAGCCTGACAAGGGTGTTACTTTTCCTAGACATCTGGTAAAGCATACCACACAGAATACCAATAACCCCAATATCAACAGTTTGCATGTTCACTGTAGACCTGAACATTTCAATCCTATTTAGACGGCATTACTGCTAATTTTATTTTATCACACTATCCTAGAATATGAGAAATTCAATGTAAATGACATTTCTACATGTATCAATGAATAAAATGTAAGTGACTAAACAAAGATAGCAGTTATACAATGGATGCAATTTCATCATTCACCACTTCTAACTTCACCTTAATTATCACATTGTTCCCTCTTAAGCTACATTCATTAGCAGATTTCCTATAAACGCTTTCTACTGCATGGCATTCCTGATAACCAACACTAGGTCTACTCCAAACCTGAAATGATAATAGTCATAGGCATACATTTCTTAACCAATTAACGACCAGCGTAATTGATAATGCCTTATGTTTTACTACATGCTGGTCATTAAGGGGTTAAGCACATTTAGGTAGTTATTTAAAACAAATACTGTCTTGAAATTACTCGCCATCATCACAATTATTCAAATGTACTTCACTTTGTTGCATGCCACACATCAATTTCATTTTTCTTCCGTTTAGCAGTGTTTTTGATTGTAATTTCATAGACCTTGCAGTGCAAAAATAAATTATAATTACTCTGCATCAAGAATGGATTGTTTTGAGGCTCAGTATATATCATCAAGTGCAGAACATTGTGTACATAACTAAAGATCAGGATACAACAAAAGATTTGAACATGAAGAGTTGAACACAAATTTCTTCCCAAGGCATTCAGCTAAGTTCATGTCATCACTATTTGCAATGACACTGAAGGTTGTCACAATAAATCTGAATATTTTCAGTTGTCATGATGACATATATTATGTTTATCTTTAAATGGTTTAAAAACAAACTCCTCATGTAGAAGTTCTTTTGCTAACAGATACTAACAAATGATGTGTTACAGCTGAAGAACTTTACTTCTAATAGATTTTGAAGCTTTGTCATATATCTGAAATCGTCAGGACAAAGACAATTAGACGAATGATACTACCTCGACACTTGCATGAAACTGAAGTGAAATATCACAGATAACTATACCTCAGTAAATATAACTGAAGAGAAACGATAAAATCCCAACCCTCTTCCCAAAAGAAAGCATTGTCATGATGGTGCAGATCCAAACTTATTTTCAAACAATTTTATATGTCCTCAAGCGCAGTATTGTGCTATGCTACTTATAGAATAGTAAAGCATTTGAATTAAAGAAAATCCTTAACAATTCCTTAACAATTCTTGAGCAGAGTTCCCTTTTCAGACACAATAATTTGGTCAAAATGAATTACTACCAGGTCAAAGCAAACTTGATGGACATGCTTTTGAAAGGTAAGCTAAAAGCACATTCGCTTGACGTTTTATACCAATGTGTGAAACATTGTTTGGACTGATTGATGAGCATGCTCTGCTCCGTCTTATCCCAGAACAATAGCAAGTTGTGTCGACAAAGCAAAGTCCTGGAATGCCAAGGGTTTGCTCATGAAGTGTAGTTTGATCTCTCGCAAACTATTACTTTATAAGCCACACATAGTTTGACAAGATATAATTGCCAGTTATGACAAAACAATTTTCATATTGATGATGATAAACTGGATTTTCTTTAGTAGAGGGTTCCAGAGAGCACACTAACCAGGGCAAACACACACACACACACACACACACACACACACACACACACACACACACACACACACACACAATTTGCTCCCTCTGTTTTCTCTTGCTACATGGTAGACAAAGCACCAATCATGGACCATATTCCAAGCCATAGAAGAAAGCACCCATCTTGTATACAGAGCTGCCTGACATAGTGACTGCAAGCTCGATAATAAGACTCGGAAGCGATGGTTGAACTACTTCTTAAAGATACACCGTTGCATTCCAGTAGATAAGTGCCTGTCTGTCTTATTGGCATGAGCAGGTTGCTTCAAGTTTTGTACAGCTAAGAACTTTGATTGTACTCAAAACTTTAATGAAAGTTAATTCAAGATAATGTCAAGCCATGTAATCAGCAAAAGAATAGCTTAACAAAGTGTGTGATGTGCAGTTTTTTCGTTTGCACTACAGGAAAGGATTACTCAACCCTCCGGACCATGCATGCTCTGTGGACTAGGTTCACACGGGTATGCAATAAACGACAAATATTATCATATTGTATATTGTGATAGGTCCTTGGAACGTGCATAATTTTTATTTCTACTCGATGCCTCGTAAACGTGCTCAAGCTGAAAAAGGATTCCTGATCTACTGGTTTCACTCATTTCCGACTTTGTTTAATAATTCATCATTCATATTCATCATTCTAAAAATAGACCAAGTGCCAGTATTTACATCAGGGCAAGGTTTGTTTTCAGAATATCTGTCAAAAAAAGAAACCTATAGGTCAGTCGGTGACTCAGTGTCTAACACCAAAAGAGTAGGAAAATTGAATCGTTAGATTATTCTATAACTGCACTGCTGTAGTGAAAATGGTCAGAGATGTAATTAGGCTTCAAAGCACAATCTTATTACATCACAACTGCACTATAAAGTGGGGCTAGATTTGACTGAACAAATAACAGGTGAGTTCTACATAGTGGCCAATGAATATCAGCAACGCTCTTGTCAATCTCGAAGGAGTCATGTTCAGTAGCATTTAAGTACATACTTGTTATTGCTTAGCCAAAAGTTGTCTTCTGAAGGTCTTGTTCTGAAGCTCATGTTTCTGTTTCAACAACTTAACTTATTATAATGAGGATAATAGTCTGCACAGCAATCAACTGAAATTCAAACGAATGAACTCAAACGTAAACATGTGAGTTGCCAGATTTTGCAATATAATTTTCCCTTCTTTACAGAAACATACTTCATCATGTGAGTCCATATATTCCAAATTTCAATTGACTGATTATTAGAAAAGCTTCAGTATAATCAAGCCTACCAACCTACCACTTCACAATATATATATATATATATATATATATATATATATATATATATATATATATATATACCCATTGCCTGTGTAAGATTAAACTAAAAGGCGCTAAACAAATGTTTATATGCATACATACAAGCACATACTAATATAAGTGCATGCATATAAACATACATGCATACACCAACCAAGTGAGAGAGAAAATTATTAAGGTAGCACATGAAAAGATTATCCGAGTTCCAGAAGTTCAGTAAACCGACACAGAGACTGTCATGGTCAAGAGAATGTGAACAGCTATGCAAAGAAGTAATATGTGTAGACTACAGGAAGACCATTAACAGCAGCAGTTACCATTTGGCATACCTCGCAAACCATGCTAACAAAGGTAATGCCCAGTGATTACACAGATAGTTATTCAGGCTAACTGCATGAAGCAGTCTGCTAAAGGACAGCTAGGCATGGCGACACAGTCACAGACAAGTGTACACACACATACACACACACACTGATTACAAAAACACATTGATTAGACTGCCTTTAGTTGTGGTTGGGAGGTTTAACAGCTCTAAACTTAAATAAACTCACAAGTAAATTACTAGAATTCACAGAAAACACACAAAGTGAAAAAGTAAATGCAACCTAAATGTTATGAGCTTAAATTTCTTCACCTCTGACATGACTTTTGCAGATTTGAATAATCACTCACTCAAGAAATTTCTTTGAAAAGCATTTCACCATTTCGATCCATTAAGTCACTTCTACTTCTGTTCATTGCAATCTCTCTGTCTCTCTATTTCTTTCCCCCCTCTCTCTCTCTCTCCCTCTGTCTCTGTATCTCTCTTTCTTACTCTCTCTGCTTCTAACTGTCTCTATCTCTGTCTCTCTATCTCTCTATTTCTTTCCCCCTCTCTGTCTCTGCATCTCTCTTTCTTACTCTCTCACTCTGTCTCTCTCTTTCTGTCTCTGTCTCTTATATATCATTGTCTCAAGCATTTTTTCATCTTTCACAGATCACTTGTTCCAGAGATTAGTATAAAGCCTTGCAATTGCAATCACATAAAACCTTTGCTCCATATAATTGTCATCACCAGTCTTCAGCAGCTTACTCTGAATGACAGCCATGCATCAACTCTCTCTCTTTCTCTTCAAGCAATAGTACCTACATCTGTATATTGCATCCTTGTCATTGGATTTTAAGTCATGACAAACTTCTACGCATCTTTGTTAAGGCAGACCGCGTCACGGACGACACAAACAAACGCAGCAGACCCGACAAGTCCATTGTTGTCCAGATGGAGAGACATCATCGCATCTGAAGAAATCGTTATGTGGTCCTATGCAACGAAAGGGATTCCAAAGAGAACTTCACGAGTTTCAGGATTCAGTTCCCAAGTTCAATACATCCGGGGCAAGCAAGGTCAAGTTACATTTGGATTCAACAAAATAGAATGCCGACGATCACGTTCCTCGCCTCAGCATCAAAGAAGCCAACGCACGCCTGGACCTATCTGGAAGATTCGTGTGGCTTAAGCTCTTGAGAATCACGAATGCATTTGCACGTAGAAATGACTCCATCCATCCTTTTGATCTGATTCCAACTCATGTGAATCAATCGAACTGAATCTCACTCCGTCTGTCATCAGCTGCGGCCGCTAGGAACGAGCAGAGCCACTCTGATAGGCGCTCTCCTGAGACGACATGGAGCCCTGGCGACAGAACGTGCCGGTCGACGATGGAGCATGGGCGTTGACTAGCGATGAGTTGGCAAACAGTTTGTACCAACCAATCACAAGGTTTGAAAGGTTTAGATCGTCCAGAATGATTTGAGCAACTCCCATGAAAACCTTGCGCTCGAGTCGGCCATAATCGCCCCAGACTGTCACCTGGAAACAGACAACAGCTGTTCTCAGTGTAGCATCAACATCTGCTAACAATCGTATGTCACAAAGATATCCAACTGGCAAATGGATCAGCAGCATGATATGCATCTACATGGAAGCTACTGAATTCATAGAATTTTCTGTCAAGTGATAAGTTGTTGTGTGCTTAGCCTTATGTTGATCACACCTGATTTCTATGCACTACATTATGTGATCTGCAACTGCCACTACATAGGGTGCTACACTTAATTAAATTTAGTACTTGGGTGTCATAAATTATTTAGGCTAAGATCTCTGTAAAACTCTCCAAATTCACCCAGCTGGGGTTTCTATATGCCTAATGAAACGTTGTTCCCTAATCAACTGTAGGTTTGTAAAATGGTCTGCTTTCAGTCAATTGCTTGACCTTAAATGTACGGCTTCATCTGTGTCTCTTATCTCTTCTGTCTAACTGCCACAGCACCTATTAGGCAATATTTGCATAAAACTGAAGAAATCCCCATTTCGTTTCCCTGTCTGGGCTCCTACATATAAATCTTGAAAAGGCACTGCAGTAATTACATACTGCACTGTATTGCATTAAAATCAAAAATAGTTCTCATCAAAAGCCTAATTACACTATTAGCCAAAATTACTTTGACTTATAAGTGAACTGTGTATTCCCAACATTAGGACAGCTGTGTAACTGGTTTATTCAGCATTCCTGGCATAAAAGTCGACTATACCTGCAGTATCTTTCCATTGTAGGGTTCGAGGAAGCACAGCTGCTGCTGGTAGAGGGGGTCGAGCGTCCTTCTTGCAATTGATGTCTTTTGCTTTTCAATGCAGTTCTTCCCATCCATCAAGTACACTTTTATGTATGGCGCTGTAACAAGCGCAGAAACACAACATATAAAACAAATAGGAGGAATTTCTTTTACAAACAAAAACATATGATATACAAGTGGCTGCTGACAGAAGGCAATAAATAAGTCATAATAATATGATCAACTGATTATATACTACACGAAAATCCATCAGTGTCATAGTCAACAAACAGTTAACTTGGTGTGGTTCTATCACAGGAATATTAGTAAAGAAAAAAATAGTAATTTCATACTGACAAACTGCAGTATGATTACAAGTACAGTATGAACAGATGACAACAGTTATTACAGGAGTTGAATTTAACTGTCGGCAGCCATGCAAGGGACCATCATGTCATAATCTGGTTTAACCAAAGATGCCGTACAGTAAAGGACTAGTCAACCGTACATGGACCTGGAACTTGGTTCCTGAGTTCTGATGATGGCAATGTCTTTCTTATCCATTATTCCATGGGCTCCTCCATGACTCGGTTGTTCTCCTTACTTTATTCTCACTCTCTCGCAGCTCTGAAGATGTCTGTTTTGTAATTGCATGTTATGATTATTTTGTGATTGAACGCCCTTAAATTGTTTGTATCTAATGTTCCATAGTGCATTAGCAGGTGGTTCAATCAAGTACATACCTACTTACTTGCTTTTTAACTGATAGAAAGAGATAACCTTTAGTTATTTTAATCTCATTCATGTCCAGATCATTATAAAAAAACATTTACTAGTTTCTTATTAATTCTAGCTACTATCATTGTTCACAGTCACTCATGTAAGCATTCTAGGTTATGGTCAGATTGTGTTATTTTTAAATAAACGATTATCCTGTCTCACTAAAAGTTATACAAATATTATGTGTGCTTATGTCATACTCATATTTCAGTGAAAGTATGGTAAGCTAAAATGGCCACTGTTCATTTACAGCTTAGAACAACATACCTGGTAAAATTTTGGCACCGGGTTTTGGCACTAGCCCCCTGGCCCTAATCACCTCCACTTCGAGATGGGCTTTGCGATCTGCAATGCCAAGTTGGATTTCACCGAGACAGGCTGACCCAAGAACCTGACGTCCAACCAACTGCGAAGGACCAAGCCCATCAATGAAATCACCAAACTGTCCGTCCGGCCCTACCCGTATCGAAGATGGAAGCCACCTACAAATAGAAACTATAATTAACTCATATACTGAGCATTCATTTAAACACTGATCAAGTTCATTCACAGCATTTATATAATATCCATTCAAGGCACCTACTAGAAGGTCATCTTAGCCAAATTCCAGTTTTTAAGGAGTTGGAGTCATTTAATGTGCAGCGACATGCAATGTTTCTGGTTACAAAAGAGAGACTAGAGTAACCAGATGGTTAAACCAATGTCAACTTTCATCCCAACTGATCATTAAAGCATAAATCGTAAACCATCCTTCAGAAATTCAGAAAAATCCTCAGTCACTTTCAACATTGAGACTGCATAACCCATCCATTACCATGTTATAAGAATGGTTAACCAATAGGCTCAGCAACATGCAGATTTGTTTCTTATATAACATTCAATGTAAAACACATCAATACAGTTTAGTGCACTGCACAACAGTTGAAGAGCAAGTGAGAGATGATGGATGAAGTGCTAACAGAGCGCTCGAGTCGCTGCTGATGCTGGCAAGGCTGCTGTCCGTTGATTCCCGGCTTCCTTGTTTCTTCATTCGATTCTTCATATCGGCAGCCACACCAACCTCTTCACTACGCTGGAAGGAAGCTCTGCCACCTTTCTTACCACCATCTGTGTAAAACACAGCCATACACTTAGATATTTATTGCAAAAATAAAAACATTTAACACTTTAATGACACGAGTGCACTAAACGCCACAGAGAGGCAACTGCAGCTCGTCTTTAAAGTGTACAGAGGGCTAAACTTAAAAGGCTAGATTTCAGGAAAAGATTCAACAAATGAACAGGAAAATTTCCATTCGGTAATTGTTTCTAGCACTAGCAGTTAGATAATGGTGTTAGCGGTATAATAGACCCAAAATGTCAGCACCTAGTAAAACATTGTGTGCAGTATCTTAATACCTAGTGTGCAGCACTCACTTTATTACCCATAGGTTCAGATGATATCTAAATTCCCCATTAACAGTACAATACTGCAGTTTCTTAACAAGTGTTATCAAAATAAATTTGCTCATCTAATTTCCTTATTCTGATAAAAACTCTGCATTTTCTAAGTACTTAAAAGATAGAAACCTAAAGTATAAACTACACTCATGAACTTCCAGACTACTGACTTTGTACTCACCACCAATCTGTGATGTGCTTGTACTCTTACGAGACAATCCTACAAATGCTGCCACCTTGTTGCCGATTGTCGGCTGTCGCTTATGACGCTCTGTGACACCAGACGACACAGCAGAGTCAGAAATGCTGCCATCATTTTTGTCTTCTGCACTGATGTCTGTAATACTCGTCTCAACAGTTGCTTTTTTCCGATCGTGAGCCTTTCCTCCGCTGGCACGGGACTCCATCCTGGATGCAAATTCACTGTCAGGATAACGATATACTGTCGTCACTTTCACATTATGTTAAGATAATAATGCTAATTGTGAGAAGTCTTACAAATTGTTTGCAATGTATTCATTTATGATGTTCTGGCATTATCTTGTAGTTAAATCAAACCTAATTGCCTGCTGATGTCCTGTGACAAAGAGTAGAAATCACAGTTATCATGCTAGCGGGAATAAAGTACCAAAGAAAATGCTCTGCTACATGTAATGCCAAGGAAATGTCTTTGCTTTATTTGGCCTTATAATTCTATTTGACAAAAGTCTCACTTTCATCATTTATCTTCAATATAACTTCATTGATGAACGCAGTCCTTACACAAATGAAACAGTGTTGTTGATAATGTCATGTGATCTAACGTATGCATCCAATGTTAGAAGTCTGGTACATCAAGCTGAATTTGTAATTCCCCAGAAAAGATTGCCCAGTGAACAGCTGCTGTATCACATTATGAACTGCTTTGGAAGATGTCAAATATAATATTACCCTTCTTTACTACACTTCATGAAATGGTTTTCACGTGTGTCAGCATCAGTCCTTGGACAGTTACAATTATTATTATTATAAATGAAAATGTTTAACGCACGCAAATCACACAGAAATGTGAATCTCAGAAGAGCAGTTAATCAGTGGCCAAATGAAGATCAGTTAGACTTAGATGTGTTGAAAGCTGACAAGATATATCAAGTTTTGAGGCATCTGTTGAAGAAAGAAAGTGTTTTGGTCATCAGATAAATACTGCTAGCCAACTTCATTATTGGGGACAGCAACATTGAATGCATGAAAACTCACGATAGAGCTGCATCATGGATGAAGTAGGGAAGTAAGGAGATACTACTGGTAGAAGGTAAGAAGAGGTGCTTATTTTAAGGGTGTATAGTTACATCATATTCTGAACTGTACAACAGGCAATCAATGCAGCTGACTGAGTAGGGTTAAGAAGACTGAATAACAACATACACAGCAGCACCATGTGAGATGGAGAATTTTGGAGATCTGAGAAACCTGCAAAAAGCTATAATTGAGGTGAGACCAGACAAGAGATTAGGCCATGGTCTAACAGACAAGACCTCAGTAATAGTAGACTGTATGTCATGTCATGTATTGCCCCGATATGATTGAAACAAGATTCCCAAACTATGTTAGTCATTTGAGTTCAAAATGTCACACTAGGTCTTCAGTCCAGAGTTTTACCAAATATTCTGACAATTTGATAGAGGAAGAGCAGTGAAAATAAGAGCAATGCTGGAATGAGAAAGGAGAGAGCACAACGAGCCAAACAAATTGCCTCGGATATATTTGGGGTTGTCGCTAAACAACTGAAGCAGAACCATACACACACACACACACAACGATCAGAGGCCATCTTCAAGTTTAACCTGAAGGTGACAGAGGAAATCTAAATATCATCAGTGTACTTCTGCCACTGTACTCCAACTGATTACAAAGCGGCTGAGAGGTGAATGCCTAAAACAATAGAGGGTAGATAGTATATCGCTATTGGAAAGGATCAGATCGACAAGTAATAATGCCCAATTAGTCATAGTTAGTTACCAGTTAATGTTAGTTCCTGACCTGAGCTTCCTGTGCGGTCGTTCCGATTGTGTGGATCGAATACTAATTTTGGACACTTCTGACATGTCGCTGATCTCTGATGTGTCACTCTGAAGAGCCTCATCAGACACTTCTGGACTAAACTCAGCTGTAAAGATAATCAACGAATCACAGCAGGAGCTATATAAATCAAAATAATGCTCCATAGTTAAATAAAAATGACCAAGATCGGTTTAATTATTTGAATATAAACCGGCCATGGAAGCAAGCATTTGCATTAGTCAATCATAGTCATATATACAGCCACATAATTCAACCATTGTCCAACATTATCACTACACAAAACGAACTTCATGTCCCGATAGGCTGTGAGTATACACTGAAGCACAACTAAAGCCCATTCATATGCAAAAGTTTACGACACAATATTACAATGCAGTACTCCCAAATTTCATGTTAAGATGTTCCACATCATCAAATCTTAACAACAAATTTCAGCAACAGAGTTCATCAATATATCATTAATTTTACCCATTGCATCTGACAGGTGCTGTGCAGTTGTCATCAACAGGCTGGATCATATACTGAATATGCCATTGATCAGGTTTCAATATTCCCACTTAACCAATAGAAGTGCCTCAGAGATGGTATCTTAATATATCAAGTTTATATTGATTGCTAGGATTATTTATTGGTTGAAGATGATGATCCCTGCTAAGGATATATTTTGTGAACTACCTCTGCGCCGGTTTCGACTCGGTCGGTCTGGATCACCATGGCGATACTCGTGTTTCCTCGCTGACTGCTTCTCTGCAGAAGGCAGTTTTTCTGAGTCAATCAATGTCGCCTGGGGACTCGTTGGCTCAGAATAGCTGCCAGGTCGTCTTGAAGGTCCAGATGGTGAGTAAGCATTGGTTTCCCTGTCCCCCCAGTCACCACGATTACGGCCGTGCATCCGAGATGTTTGAGCAGATTCATTTTCGGCAGATACACCTACGACAGAACTATATCCTGGTTCTCTGCTTCGACTTCGATCTCGCGATCGTGACCGCGGACCAGTCTCTGCCTCCGAGACAGGAAGACCAGCAGGAGACGAATGACCATGACCTTTTCCTCGGTCAGGATTATAAGAGCGAGAACGATGTTTCGAAGATTCAGGACCAACTGCAGCCGAAGATGACATCATTGGAGAATGATTACCTGCCGCAGGCGGTGCTCTCTCTTCTCGGTTATTTGACGTGCGCGTCTTAGAATGGCGATGCTGAGCATCTGGTCGGAAGTCACGCGACCTTGACTGCAACTCGGATCCAGATGCCGGTGGAAGAGCTGAAGTGTCTTGATAGTCCCATTCTGGATAGCGCTCTTGCCTCCGCGTCATCTGGGAGAGCTCCGTGTCAGACATGGGCATCGAACCATCTTGCGGTCGGTTAGACAGCTTCTGCTTCAAAACACGTGCTCTTTCTTCCAACTCTTGTGTTACTAGAACAAACAAATTCAGCAAAAATTGGCTACTTTGTTTAATAAATGATTCATTTAAAGCTTTACCCAAATATCATGTGCCATAACACATCCTAAGTAACTCTAATTATAATCTAAAGACTTCTAAAGCACCATTTATCATAAAGCACAAAGCATCTGCCATCCATTTCGAAGGTCATATGTTGGTGATTAATCCCCAAATAAGATGACAAAAAGAGAAATGTAGAATTAAGTTATGCTAAGTAGAAGAATTTACACATCTAAGTTTGTTAAATTTCAAAATTTATAAGGACCTTTCCTGGACCCTTGGCTACAGAGCACCTATTGGTGGACCACCACTTTAAAAACCACTGACTTAGAATACCTTCACAAAGCATTTCTGAGGAATAGCATGGTTAGGGAGCTGTGGGTTATGCGATAATGCGAATTCATATTTTTTCGCATAAACTGGCAGTTTATGCATAAATTCATAAATGGAAAGCTTTCGCAAATTATTGCATAAAGTTCGGTAATTTCGGTTAGTGTCAACTAAAATTGGCTTGTCCAGGCTATTATTAGCCTATAGGGACTATAGCCTATAGCTTACCGACCAGACAACATAATTGTTGATGAACAGGACCCGTGGTTTATGCGATTTTTCGCATAATTTAAGCAAATTATTTGTATAATGCACGGGGGCCTAAGCATGGTTCATCTTAAGACGCATCTGCTCAGAACAGCTGACAAATGAATAAATATGAAATTTTCACTTACTCTGATCTCGGCTTCCAGTGGATTTGTTAAATGGAATCTGAGGCAACTGGCGTTGTCTTTTGAAGGATGACGTGTCACTAACAGGTGAACTGCCAGGAGACAGAATGTTATATGAACTGGATCCAATGGGATCACGTCTAAACACCAAAACATTCGTTGATTACATTTTATTTTTAAAAATCCACCACTATAAAATCCACCCCTAATTTGTCACAAACGACAAAATAAATCTGAAGCAACAATTATTATAGATGGACAAAACCCCTATTTCCTTTTATTTGCTCCTCCAGACGATTTAAGTCAGAGACGTCGTTTGGGGGATGGGAGGGAATTTGCCCCCTTGATTAATAATAAATCTAATTGAATTTCATATATTAACATCATATAATATCACTCAGGCGCCTATAATTGAATAATTTCACTTTTTTGAAACTGTATCAGCGTTTTTCCCGATACAAGATTTAACAAGTCAAATCTTTGTTACCACTGAAAACGTAAAAACCAAGCGAAAACAAATTTATAACAAGGAGAACCCCCTCCGTCGCCAGAAACATTCTGGCTTGACCTCCCCCTCTGAAAAAAGCCGAAATGACATCCCTGTTTAAAGTTGCTAATCAGTTCTAGTTTATTAATGTAATTGATCAGTGTACAATGATGATTCTTGAACCATGCTTTACTCTTAGAATAAGGGCATAACAGAGTAGACAATTCCAGCAAGTACCGAGTCCGAGTATTTGGATGAACTATTTGCCGGATTCGGGTACGAACCAAATAGTAGCGGCAAATCTAACGCGCTGGCCTTGAAAATTTTGTACGCATTAGCGGCAATAAGCATGTTCCGCACATGATGCTCATTAAAACATATTGAAAGATGTACCATAATTTAGTTAAATATTGATCTTTTATCTTTCTTTTGGTATGCAATTGCATATTTTGCTTCCATGAAGCACCGCCACTACCAGCGAGTACCATCCATAGGCAAAGCAGTTAACCTGCCACATGCACAGCTACAGAGAACTATATATAGTCAATGCAGTCTATAGCAATATTCTTCATATAGCATATCGTCACACTCTTGGCTATAACAATATATTTATTATTTAACAACTTCATTTGTGAAAAAAATGTAAAAACTTGTTATAAAATTTGAAATATGAAGTTATCAACAACGTCTTTACTCTCTAATGTTTACTGGAAAGTGGGTGGAGCCAGTTCAAGCAGGAAAATTAATGATTTGGTTGTCACCTGGGGAATGCAATCAAAAGAAATCAAAATATATTAATCAACATTATTATTTTAAAGAAAATTCAATGGAATGTTAAGTTCTTGTTTAATTAATCAATAACTTATAAGTAAGGCCGTTAGTCCTAAATTTATTTGATGAAAAAATATTATTTTATCAAAAGAATTATTTTATCAAAAAAGTTATTTTTAGCTACATGGGGGTGTAATATTTGCCGAGGCAAATACTTCCGAATAGTCCAATATTCGGTCGAGGCGAATGTCCGAGGAGATTTCCGGTTATGCCCTACTTAGAATGCCACATATATTTAGCTAATGTTCTCTCTCTACCGCTATGATTTTCCAACATGTCCTAGGCATTTCGGTCAAAGTTTCACACTTGATGATCTCATACTTAGTTTCATCTCAATTGGCTGCTAGGATTACTTCACATCACATTAATATACAAACATAAGTGTTAAGATGGAAATTTTATGTTCACATTCTAAGTTAAATTAAAGTTACAAGACAAAACATTGTCTATCTACCTGTAACATCACTGATTAATTGTCTATCTACCTGTAACATCACTGATTAGATTAACAAATTAAAATTTATCGATAATATAACAATAGCTATAACAACTGTTGTATATCAGCCTTTACACTGGATCATGGCTTGTCATATGTAAGGTTGTCAACGGGTACCTGGGTACCCGACTGAAGCTGACTACCCCTGTAATGAAATCGGTTTTCGGGTACCCAAAATTCCGTAAAAATGCACGATTTTACCTGAACATATGCCAGAAATATTCCCTTGGTCATATTGGCTGAGTGCCCGGGCAATGAAAATCGGTTCTCAGGTAACGACATTCCGTTAAAATGCGCGATTTTACCCGAAGATATTCCAGAAATATTCCGTTGGTCATATTGGCTGACTACCCAGGCAATGAAATCGATTCTCGGGTGCCCGACATGCCGTAAAAATGCGCAATTTTCTACATTTCCTAAGAAAATATCCACGCGGTCGGGTTGACGAATACCCGTGTCGCCATTGCAAAAATTGTTTTTTTGACAGCCGTAGTCATATTACTTCATTAAATAATCCTAAAAATTATAGCTAATACCATTGTGTTTTAATAAATCTAAAAATAACATCAAATTAAATTAGCTATCTTAGTATAACTTATACTAATTATTATATTTACAAACAGGGCCATACCCAGCTATAATTGCACCCTGTGCCTAACATCAATCTGTCGTCCCCACATTTTAAAAATTAGTGCATTTTATGGAATAATAAGTTATTCCATCCTGAAATTCGCACCACATTTGCGCCCTGGGCCATGGCCTCGCTGGCCCTCCGTGGTACGGCCCTGTTTACAAATAATAATAGTAAACAAAGTATTTGACAATGGATCACATGCAACAGATGGCTTTTATATTTCCAATAGATAAGTGCATAAAAAAGTTCATATACTTGTCTTGTTATAAAACCAACAGCACTTCCCTAGTCAATTCCAGTTAGAGATGGACGAATTGGCATTATGTTGCCAAATTTTGATTCTGGATATTTGGGTTGCTTTTTTCCAAATACGGATTCAACCCAAATAATCGGCAATATTTATTTTTCAATAAATCAATAAATCAATAGTTTTTATTGTTTCCAGCTACGAAATATTTACAAGTTCGTTATAATCAGAGTCAAATCGGGGATGGTAGTAAAAAAGGACCCATGGGGAAAATAGCCTCGCAATAAAGGAACCTCTACATGCACAGTCGATTGATTGTGGTCAAATTGAGCAGTATACAATTTTACACAAAACTATTAAAAACCATTATTCATAAACAGTAATCTTAACTAATTAATCTTAACTCAGATTCGCACATGTAGTACCAACTGGCCCGCTCCCAAGAGCCAATCGATGCCACATGTGCGAGTCCTTTATTTAATTATATGCGCTGTTTGTGCGAGTCTTTTAATAGTCATATGCACTGTTTATTATTTTGCGAGAAGATAAATAGAAAATAAAATCTTTTATGGTCTCACAAGACGTAATTCAAGAAAGTTTATGCCCTGAACTATTACAAGAAATGGGAGGGAAAATTAACTGCCAAAAACATATTAGTATCTTTGTCTTAATGAAAGGAAATTATTTTTTTTTTGTAAAAGAAATAACTTCTTTAGATATTTGTATGTGCCGATTCTGATTAATCAAAAAGGAAATGCGGTGAAAACCAATTTCCGGACCAACAGTCGGTCCAACCCTAACTCCAGTATATCTGATTTTATCTTGTTATATTACAGTGCTTAACTGCCTATTTGAGGTCTACACATATACTCTCATCACTTCACACACTTTATTTCTCAAGCGAACAGAATGGCTTAGACCTTGCCCCACCTTGCTGTATACCAGCTTTACCTTTCAGTTGGAGAGAATGGTTCAGATCTGATCTGTCCAATGCCTGATCTTGACTGATTTCCAGGCAGACCCAACTCGGAAACACCAGGTAATGCCCGCTGGCTACTTCCCTCCGGAACAAGCAACGTGTCGCTGCTAGAGTAGTGAGCTCCATGAGGGTGGTTGTAAACGTCATGGTCCAGTTCTGAAATGTCACTATCACTGAGGCGTGACAGTGAACTTGGAGGAGACAAGTGGTCCTTACCACAATCCTGTTCACAAAAGATCCTCATATATATTTTAAAAAGTTTTGTTATACAAACGGAAAACAGTACAAGTATTCGCCTTCATAGTTCTAAGTTTAACGTATAAGGCTGTTAAATTTCTAACCTACTTCCTTCCTGCAGCTGACAAACCCAAGCATTGCATTTGACAATTTGTAGAGTACCTCTTACAGTGTAAATCACTCAACATGATGAGTGCCAAGGGAAAAGACAAGATTTTATTTCAGCAGATGGATGCAATGAGACCAGAGTCTAGGATTGTAGAGTGGGCAGATGAAAGAAGGTCATTCCATAGCGAGTGACCAATACAGGCAAAAGCACGGTGTTGGGCCATGGCTATCCTCACTTGGGGAACTACTGGAGGTCATGGCGAGCCACAGAGCAATGAGGACGATGAGAAGCAGCTGAAAAGGGTTGACCAACAGAGTCACAAAGGTAGGCCTACATTGGAGCTTGTCCTAGGTAAGACCTATAGATCGGGAAGAGCAACTTGAACTGAATATGAGCAGTAACAGAAAGGTGGTTATAAAGGGTAAAGAAGCTGTCAAGACCAAGAGTTATTGTTGGATGGTTGTCACTAGTAGGCAGATTAACAGTCCAATATAACTGTTGCTAATAATTCTCATGGTCTGGACACTGAAGATTGTTTCTTCAACATGGGACATTTAGTTGCATTATCAGGCATTAAATAAGCATATTTATGTTCTACCTTAAATATTATTATTGCCTATAGACACTGATAGTTATTTCCTAAACTGTTATGACAGCCACTTTTTCAATAAAAATTTCAAAAAATTAAAATAGTACCTTCGTGTACACAACAATCTCTTTACAACTATCAGCCTTGCCTCCTGTGAACATCTATTTGTTCAATGCATAGCATTAACGTATTTGAAAAGCAGAAGTCATTGTACTTAATTATTTTGTCTGATTGCATAAATAATGACTATTTAATTTGCCTTCTTTGTCATTAAGAAACTAAGCATCAGCTGGATTCAAATAATCATTTATTGTATTTCGTGTTTGCATAAAGTACATAATCTTATTGTGGCATTACTTAAGTCATCTGACTGGCATGTTGTTAATACCAGCAGCTCCTCTGGGTGTGTTCTTTGTATCCCAACTTATTCAATGCATTTGTATGAAATATTATTCTGAGACAAAGAGGAGTAAAATGAAGAATAATAATAACCATAAAAACAAGCAAAATGAATTAAAGTATACCGAGTTTCACAAGTGATTTAAATCAAAAGTAAACCTCATGCGAAGTTGACGTAACACTACTTTCCGTATCGTCATGGTGATAGAGGTTAAACCACTGCAAACGATCGTACAGATCCGCAGCACATAGGTCGATAATTGTCTGAAGTGCAACGCAAAAATACATCAGCAAATCAAACAGTATGCTTACTGCAATGAGTTGAATGCTGTTGGCAGAGGTAAATATTGGTCTATTAATAAAATTACCAATGAGTAGTGGATAGATAGGTGTGGTATAAATGTTCTAATATACTGAGAAATACAAACATTACACATATACATACGTTACATACATTAAATAAGTACACTACATACAGCTGTGTTGGCCTTGTGGTAAAACAAATTCAAGAAAAGATTATCATTCGTTGCATACAAATACTTCATCAGTTTCTTGAAAATGAAAATGAGTTCACTTTGAATAATTGTAGGAAGCATCAGAATCAAACTATTCGGGAAAGCAGTCTAATTAATTTCCAGTCTATGCACACGACTCACGTCAAACTGATCACTCATTACCAACGAGTATCTAATGGACGTCTTACCTCACCAACGTATTCACCACTGCCAATCCTGTCGTAATCATAGACTGTGATCTGCAGTGATTGTGACTTTAGATCACGTCGCTTGATAGGAGCATAGATGAACGACTGGTTCCACTTTGGTTCAAGCGTTCCTGCAACTGTCTTTGTCCTGCGCTTGCTCTTCTCACTAAAGAAATCAAAATATTAACAACTTTGAAGAATTCATAAATCATAGAAAGAGCATGACAATAACACAATACATATTTCATTTTCCAAACAATATAATTAAAACAGAATCACCTATAATTCAATTCCAAAAAGCACCAAAAACAAGCCTATTTAAGACTTTGCCATCAATAGCTTCTGTTTCAGGTTTTAAAAGCTACCAAAAGCAACAACATCTTAACACTTTAATGTCACACTTGTAGTAACATGCATTGGAAATCAATGCAACTCTTCATTAAAGGGTTAAGAATGCAGATAAGAAATAAAACACAATTGAGCTTAGGATGTCAGAGAGCAATTATTATAATAATAATAATAATAATAATAATAATAATTTTCGTTTAATTTCACACTGGCAAACCGCAGTATGATTAAAAGTACAGTGCTAACGAATGATGACAAGTTATTACAGGAGTCGAATTGGCAGCCATTCAAGTACGTCATGCATGTAATTTTCACCTTCTGGTAAAAAAAGGACTAGTCAACCCTTTGGGGAGACAGATATCGGACTTGGTTACTAAGCCCTGTGCCCCAGTGTGTTATCCATTACTCTATGGCCCCTATCTATCAATTCTCATTCAATTAATTAATTTACAACTTCTAGAAGAGTCTGACAGCATAATCCAAACACTACATTCCAAAGTCTCTCAGAGGACATCTTAAACTTTTAAGACTGAGAAAATATTATTATTGACTCATCAGCCATATACATGTTGCACTCTTATCTTATCTGTGGAATTTTGGCCTGCCTCTCAGTTTAAGATATTTAACTGCTGAATAACAATAAGTAATGTTACTGCTGCACATAATTATCTGACCTACCTTCGATCTGGTAACATGTACAGCTTGCAGTATGGATTCCGTGGTTGGCCATTGTCACGAGAAGATAAATCCGAGGCACCAACAATTGTCACAATTAGTTGGTAATTGGAAGCATCGTAGTAGATTTTCACCTGAAGGAACAAAAGGAAACAATTAAAATCATTTCATGGTTACATTAAAAATATCTGTCAACATAATCAGCTATATAAGACTGTCAGAATCATCACCATCGTCATCATCTATAGTCACTTAAACAATCATCACCAAACATCATCTTTTTAGTCATTGCCATGTAGTCACTGTTGATAACACTGTCATGATTTTAATTGTTAGGTAATGTAAGTCCTCAAAAATTTCACAGCGCCCACAAAAGCCACGTCAGAGAGACCAGCTTATTCACCGGCGCTATACCAAATCATGTCCCCAATAGCCAATCCTCTCGTTTCCCATCGGTGCTTGGTCGAAATCCAGGGAGTCAAGCCGAGGTGACCCTTCTCATCCCTGTTACTATTGCCATCGTGAATAGTGCTACAACGGCATGTACCGGTAAGTAGACACACACAAATATATTTATAAACGTCAATGTAGCCGAACATGCGTTGTATAAACAAAACGTGTATCCAAATATCTCTATAACACTATTCTACTCAAAAGCAGAATACAATAACTAATCAATCATAATTAAGATTTACACAGTAACAACTGATAAACTGATGAAATCCAATATGAACCTGAACTCTGCCACAAACAACAGATGAATACGTGGTCCTCGGACGCATTGTGGAATTTGGTGAACCAGGTGACGTTATTGTGACACTTGGCCTCTTGCGAGTTGTAACAGGTAGGTGATTTGGATCATATTGGCCTAAAACAGCAACATGCCAGATGCTTGCAAGACCGACAGATTCAATGGAAGACACTAAATTCTCAAAGTTAGAAATTGTTAGCCAAATTAAAACCCATCAGTCACTTAAACCATCTTTTCACTCACAACAACCACTATCATCAGGTAAAGATATTCATCAAGTTGTACAACCAATTCTGAACATAGATGTACAAAGGTCCACAACAGCAACTCTATTTCTGAGGAAATAAAAGTGCCCTGAGGTGACATAAAGTATGAGCCTATAAAACATGCCAGTTGTGCCAAGAGCATCAACATAAAGTCTGTCAGGTCACAAATACTGCATAAAAAGAAAATCATGCATAGCTAGGAGGCTTATCTTACTTATGTTCTTAGTCTTGAGGTGCAAGTCTTTGGAATTGGCATCCTAGTCCCTAGACATGGCTAAATGGGCTAACTTCACTCCCTTCCCCTCTGACCATTGACTGCTACTTTACATGCACTCTACCACAAACTATGACAGATGCTCCCAAAATGTACTTGATTTTGTCTGCCATGACACCAATTTCTGAATTTTTTGGTACAGTATTCAAGCAAACGAGTGGCAACACTTCGATCAAGTTATAATTTATCAGACACCTCTCACGTGCTCATACGTAGCTACCATTTTAACTAGTTTGCCAACTGTTCTTTGGAGCAATCAGTGAGGTATTGTGTATCATAAACAGCAATGTCAAGAAATTCATCTAGGAGAATATGAAATAGAGCTGTACCGATACATCCGCAACACTCATAATTGGGTCCAATTATAGAGATATCGGCGGTATAGCATATCGTTAAAAAAACCGTTGCTGATATTAAATTTTTTTAAATTTTGTAATATTATTGTCAGTCTTTAAGAGCAAAATGACAACATTGGGTCTGTGAAGGACAGGATTTCGTTCCCATAGCGTGTAGCCCGAGTTAACTCCGGCTTCGTCGAGCATGGCTACTTCAGACCACCCAGTAGGTATTGTGCTAGTATAAGCCGTGGGAAAGTGTCAACATAGCTGTTGTGCAGAGTGAGTCGTCGTGCCTGTTTAGTTACCCTGGGCACATTACGTTGTCTTTGCTAGGCCAAAGTGGCAGGTCACAAAAGTGGCTATTCTGGGGAGGGAATGGCATCATTGGCATGTTTGTTAGAAGAAGGGATCCAGTTACATAGATATTTCTTTTATCTCCTCTGTCATGCAAGCTCGACAGCAGGCGGTGTGTCTAATCTGTATTGCCTGCCTAGGATCAGTCCCCAACTACATGTATACATCTCCTACTGAGCAAGTGCTTTGCTAGTATCACAACAATAGGCAGTAGCAGTAGGTCTATCTTTTAGAACTGGACATCTTGGGAAACAATTAAATACATTGGCTAAGTAATTGGTGAAATAATCGGCTATATAACTGGTATTGGCAAAAAGTGACATCAGTACAACTCTAACATGAAATCACCTCATTCAGAAAAGGTAATACTATTATAATCATAAACCTACTCAGTTTAAAACCTATATGTAGCATGTACACCGACAACAAAGTGACTGCGTCAATTTACTGTAGCAATTCGAGGGTTACATCATATAGTCTTACCACAGCACGTTGTCTCAAACTTTTCGAAACAGAATGAACACACACCCAGAAACTAAAAACTAAATGCACATAAAGAATATCATGAAACATGCAGCAATGATAAATAAATGAAAACTTATGCTAAAATTCAAATAATTCAAGACAACGCAATCAACAAAAGGAACTGAGGCGGAAATCTAAAAAACTGAAAAGAGAAGAAAGCATCCAGCAAAACCTCTGAAAATTGCAGAGAATATACATTCAGTGTAGATCATGCAAAGTTCAATCGATAAAGCCAATTATAAAAACAGAAATGAATAGTCCCACCAATAAAAATCACAATGACTCACAGACAACAATCAATCAGAGGAGACTTTAACTACCATCATCTAAATTAACAACTGGCAGTCGGGAAATCAAGATTTTAGATAAAATCCCTAAGCAATGGTGACTCCTGCATGACTACACCCACATCTTGTGTTATTAGCATGGCTATCAGCATCATAACGTCATCATGACTACAATAGCCATGACTGTTGCCTAGCAACTGATCAGTCTTTACATTTTGTTATGTAATTTTCTATTTTCTTTAGTCAATATCTACTCTGATCAATATTTACTTTACTGAAATCATAAGCCACCAATCTTAAACAAATCCTCTCTATAGTACAGAGCTTTCCCATGAGTCTTAATATGTTGCACTTTGGCAGTGCATAAACATTACCATCATTGCACCATATACTAATTGTGTCTTAAACTGAGGTACTGCTTGCTGAGATAGTCCAAACAGTTGTGAAGATAATAAATCAAATTAAAAGGTGCATACAGCTTGACAGAATTATTGAAATATAACATCAATTGAATTTCACACAGGATTGCCTATGCAACCAACCAAAAGTTATGTTCAATTAATAAGAGCAAAATTAGACAACATTGTGCCTGAATTAGTGTCTTATCAATCTACAAACTTTCAATTCAAAATTATAAATGCCTAAAAGTTATAGAAGAAAAACGAAATTCAAATTCATTTATGACTTCAGTACATCTGCAGCAAAAACATTCTGTTATCAAGCATTGACATAACTGAAAATACACTTTCCGCAAACCAATAATTATTTAACCGAGTAACCACCTTAAAATAAGAAGCTTATTATTTAGATTGGGCAGAAGTCAGCATGCTTACATGGGGTTGTGTGTGTTTGGGCTTCAATGTATATGCACTGACCATACAACACTGTTGACATGAACATAATTAACGCAACGAGACATATCACACAAAATAAATAGATGTGAAACCTTCAATTTCAAGCTGTTCTGACATTCCAGCGTTGAGGTCAGTTCGACTGACTGGCCTTTCAACCTTCAGCTCCACCTGTGGATCCGACTTAGATTCAAAGATGATGTCATAAACATCCTCAAAAGTAAGGCCCCTGAGACTACGTCCATTCCACTCAACGACTTCATCACCTGAAAAAACATATGCATCAATACAGGTGAGGCGTGAAAGTAATCACAGTATCAATGATCACTAACTACTATTAATCTGTCCAAAATCTACAGATTATAGCAAAGTGGAATTTTTCCCAGAAAATAAAGTACATATTATTAAAACTGATACTGGAACGTAGCAAAAAGTTGTAAGCCGCAGTGTAAGAGTTCTGAGGCACTTGGAGTCACTCGACGATGAAAGCATAGAATTTCAAAGCTGAAAATTAGTAAAGTATATAAAATATAGCACAGCAACCTAAGCAGCTAAAATGTCTGGATGATCTGGATCCAATTTTGATGCAAGATGGGATGACAAGGTTAAACCACAGCAAATTTACAAAAATTATATATTTCTTATTAATTTCTGATGACCTGTAAATACCTGCTTCACATAGAATTCTGTAAACACAACCAATGAATGAACCTCACCTGCCTTAAGGTGGGCTATTGTGTCAGCAATGCTGCCACGTTTCACCTTTGTTATGAATGCACCCAGATAGCCACACTCCGTCATTTTTCCACCCGTAACTTTCAGGCCTAAATAACATGACAGATTTTGGTATTAGCTGAGAGCCTTGAAGTTCTGCATTTCTGAAGTGTGGCATAGAACCTGGAGTTAAATACCATCTGAAATCATGACGTTTGTCAACAGTTCAACGACGAGAGTGCAACTAAAAGTGGCTAGTAAACCAATGCAACTCGTTGTTAAAGTGTTAAAGGTACAGGTGTTACAGAAGTAGGTTACAACTGAGCTTTCCAAAAGTCCCCCACACAACAAATGGAAGCAGGAGTTTGTCTGCCACAAAGCTGCCTCTATCATGGCTATTGGGATCACTGATAATGACCTAATGACCACAATAATGGAGTCTGCTCCAAAATTCTTGGTAATTCTGTATTTAATAAAATAATCAAGTGTTGCATAACACTAACATTTCAATAACAACTGCATTAAATAACCAAAACTTTCTTTACACTTTCACTTAATGGTGATGCTTCACAAGCTCATAAGTAGTTCCATATTCCATCAGTACCATTGCTACTTCTAAGTTTACCACCTCCACAAACTGAAATCCTAGCATTGTCAGTATCCTGACCTCAAGGAACTTCTATAGCCGGTCATTTAATTCTGAGAGTGAAGGGCAAACTGATAGTACGAAGAAAGAGACAGATGCTAAAATAAACTGAGAAAGTGCAAAGTTAGGCGTTACAATAATAATAATTCATCAACAACTTTACCAAAGACAGCCTAGACCCCAAAGAAAAAATCCCCATTTTGAGGGGTCTAATCATTCTTACATATGGAAAAGAACATGAAAATAGAGTTACAAAAGCTCTGGCTAGGCTTTGTATTAAATGTCCATGCCTCATTTTCCAAATGTTGCTATTTCACTCGACTGCTTTCCTAATGCAAGTAACATTTACTCTACTCTCCAAGCACTTCTACTTTTCTTTTCATACTGGTTCTTTTTCCACCATATCATATGCCACCATATGTGCATTGCAATACAACTCGATTACATGTATATACCTGCAATTGAGGTGCATTGCTTCAAGCTGGGGACCTACCAGCATCCGTTAGCTGCTTAAAATCAGTCATATTTTTCGACGTTACCAAGCTGGGAGCGCCTTTGATTGGTGTAGCACAGTGAGAGGCACTATATAAATTCATAAGTTAAATACAATACAATGCATGCAAGCAAAAATAAAGCACATGCATTAATTACACAGTCTACAAACATTAGCAAAACTTACACTATACACAACAATATGGCATAACCGAGTAGACAATTTCCACCAAGTACCGAAGCCGAGTATTTGGCTGCACTATTTGCTGGATCCAGGTACAAACCGAATAGCAGCGATAAATCTGGCCCAACAAGTAACATCTGCAGGCGAAGCTTAAATTTTTTTACTTTCGTCACTTTAGCCGTATTGTGTGATGAAAAATTAACAAAGCAAATGTTTGTGCCTGTACTAATTACTAATATGGCTTTAAATGTTTAATTTTCGCTTTTAGATTGTTAAATGTTTATGAAAAAATTACTGAATTTAAAAAAAAATTATTTTTAACTATTTGTGTGTGTAATAAATAGTTGCTGAGGCGAATACTTCCAAATAGACCCAAAAAACAGGATATTCGGCCAAGGCGAATGTCCGAGGCGATTTCCGGTTATGTCCTACATAACCAGACATATGAGACACAAGTCTACAACATGTTACAAATCGTAATCCCATAATAACAGTATGCACTATAACAATAACAGTATTCAGTATGCAATTAACAATGGACTTCACATGAACCAACAGGAAAAAGGCACCAATCAGTGGTACACCAAAACAATGTCGTAATCAGGTGAATATTCAGCAAAGGCAATGGATGATGAGTTGATGACAGCTGCACAAATGAGTCATATGACAGACTGTCCTAAATGTAGATTTGAGTATCATCAGCATAGAAATTAAATCCCAACAAATGATTATCCAGCAACATTCCCAGTGGAATGGTGTGTATAATAAGAAGACAGGCAAGAGACAGAAATGTGAGAAAGCGATTAGTCATACTTAATGGTAAACAGCACGTATGCTGTTAGGTAATCCATAGGCACACACACCATAGTCACTTAAATAAAAGTCTAAAACATCTGAGCAACTTCTAGAGTAAAGCACCGAAGACTCTAACCCAGTGAAACCTCAATTTCCTGAGCCCTGGCAAATAGTTGTATTCTGCTAATTTTACACAGTTTGACAATGGAACCGACGTTGATTTCACATGATGATTCCAGAATAAATGGACACAAAAAACTGATGTCATTTGACCAGTGCTGTGCCACTTTACAATGGAAATGTGTACACTAAACTGAAATGCCATTCCACCCCATGGAACACAAGTCACAGATTATTGCTAAATAGGTGCAGCATGACAGACAGTTTACATGTGACTTAACTATCGCAAAAAAGACAAATGTCAGAATCAGCATAACACAATGACTTAAAGTAAAGTATTCCAAACGGAAAACCAAATAACAAAACCAACAACCACAAACACATGCAAATTGATTAGAAGAAAGTAGTGGTCTTACCTAGGGTACCCTTACCTAGGATGCCTCCCTGTTCACCAGGAGGCAGGCCATCAGCAGACTTACAAAGCACCATATGACCAATCAGTTTTGTTGCATCAGCTGAAAGTTGCCATGCGGGAGGATGCTGCAGAAATAAACAAAGAACTCTGCACATTGTTCCGTCTCATGACCATCTTTTCAACTTACAACCCTTCATATTTGGCATGAAAGTTAGCAGTATGCAAGTGGGGCATTCAAACCCCTTCCTTCAATTGGATAGAGAGTTTATTGTAGTTCTTGACTCTAACTGAAGCTAACTAAAGAACTCCTCCTTTCCAAATTGGTTCTATAGTAAAAAATTGTGGCTAAACCTTACAGTGAGAAATTGCAAACTGTTGTCTGCACATAGGAGACAAATTTTCAACAACAATTGGCTAAAACAAACTGATGGGTTCAAAATCTCCCAGACTTCATCACTTAAATTTCTGGTTATAATACTTCAAACCAACTCAAAGAAATACTGGTATATCAAAGCCACACATAACAGCACACTTAAAACCCATAAGCATTAGCTGCTGTCTGATAAGAAAAATGCTATTGTCCTTGGAAAACTTAAAGTTCTTATGCAACGGTATCTGCAATTTGAAGTCATAGTTAGGGGCAGGGGTACTGAAATTCGTTTAGCGAATGTATTTCTTACTACAAAAGGAAGTTCTCCGAGTTCTGACATGAGCATGTCAACAGGATCGCTATAATTCCATATTTCATCATTGTCTAAAACGCCATAACCTTCTCCTTGGACTTATTGAACTTCTGCCTGGTAGGTTATGGGCTTGACTACAACTTCACTTGAAATGACCTACAACTGATGCTTTGTGCAATATATAACGATGCTGTAGATGTCATTTGATTAGATAACCTAAACTTCATGGTTTTTATGTTGTGATATGCTCATGTACTGTGTAAATCATCAGCAATAAAATAAGGAAAGTAAGTGCTACAAAGGATAGAAAGCTCATCAGTAACAAAGAATGAAACAGCCCCCCTCCCATTTGGGCTGCCTCGCAATGCATAGAGGACCACGCACTGACACATTCCACCAAGCCAGAGTGTCCAGATACTCTGCTAGGACACACAATCAGCCTCTGGCAGGTAAGAGATAAGTATGCCAACACAGACAAATCTGAGGTCTGAAAGCTTGATCAAACAAGTAACTGTTTAGGAAGAAAAAACTAAATCATTAACTGATTTAACTCTGAGTTGAGTAAAGCTCAAACTAAAGCTGCAGATAAATTGAGTCAAACCGTAAGAAATTTTGTGATCTTGGCAGCAAGTATCTCATCTTTTTTCCATTTCTCTGGAGGACCACTGTGTTGGATAAAGTTGTGGCCAGACCTAAATTTGTGCCCTGTTTATAAAATAATTACAGTAATTCTGAAGACATAGAGCAATGCAGTATATTTTAGGACAATTCAAAAGTTAACCAGTCAGTATAACACACACTCCTAAACTCTAACTACCTTTTTGGACCCTCAAATTTAAAGCAGTGCCCGTAAATAAGCTGGTGCCCTGTGCTTGGCTTTCAAGTGATGCTTTAGAAGTTTGGAGACTATGGTTACTATCACCACATAATCAGAGTCTCAATACTGACACTATTATGTAACCCTTTGCATGTCCGATTGTTTGCTGTTCTTCTGGCCTGGCCACAAAGTTAGAGTTTTGGTCTATTTCATCCCAAGTCATTTGAAGTGAAAATAGTAAAACACTTGTTTAAGTACGAATTCTGAACAGGACTATTCATTTCATTGTTTGTATTTACTAGTACATTTTAGATATGATAGATGAAATGTGCTGTTGTAGTACTGGTGTCTAATCACAATATCTGTCTATATACTCTGCTGATGTTACAAATAAATACACTTAAGATAAATATATGTTAATGATTATAATCATAATACAGCATTTCTTCATTAGTATTATTATTATTAGGCCACATTTCAACTACAGAGTCCAGCCGACTGTCTTCGTAATTTCCGATTTGGTATATAAACCATTCTTTATTAATGCACTATAGCCTTTCAACAATCATGTCACTATCTGGGTGGTAGGCACGTTTCCAATGATCATAGAAATCAGACAGAAGAGGTCAAATTTCACATATGCTGAGCTTCAAATGGTCAGAGGACAAAGACGTAGCATTGCATTAAGCTGAAAGACTTCAAAAGTTCTATCTCTAACTTTTTTCATGGAATAATAGGTCTCAAGTTAGGGCATCTCCAGTTAAAGTAATGTTGTCCACTAACTATTTCAGAGGCATTTTTACAAAACCTAGAAGACAAACAAACTTAAACCCATGTACATCCAAGTGATTACATCTGGACGTCGTTTAGCGCTTTGAACATAACTGACAGTGACAACTAGATTTGGTGATAATCTGAGCCAGTGATTTTCTTTACAAGACGACAAATGTATGTTGTTGGACACTGACAAATCTATCATAATGGCAACAGGATGGTTGCAAATACATGTAGGATGCAAATTGAGCTAAGTGAAGTTTGAGTACATTATATTACATTACTGACCCCTTATTATTTCTTTTGACCAGCCTTCATTAAAGCTTGTAAAAGCCTGGGTCTAGTTGATTCAATTTCACCCTACATCTTTGCTGATATTGCTTTCATTTGTGAAGTATCATAAGTTGTTAAAAGTATGAATGCTACTCATAGTGCTATCTGTCCTGCTACCCATAAGTGCATGACATCTTTTAAATTAGCTCTTTACAAGATGCCAATTTGTCAACAATCATATACTAAATTTAGTCTTCGTTCATCTTGGTCTGGGGGTTAATAGACAAATGGTAAAACCACTGGCCTGAGAAGCATAACAATACAGAAGAAAGTGGGATCAATATCTGCTAGCCTCAGTCTGGTCAATGTTACTGCATTAGTTATTACAATGATACCTACACAAAATCAATCACAGTGTGATTGATTTTTTGTATGTATCATTGTCGCAACTAAACAGACAACAATGAAAACACGAGTGTCTCGGCTTTGTAAAATCTCTTCACAGAAAAATCTGACAGCTTGTTACATTGGATTCATACAGCTTGAGCAACACTCACCTTTTTCTAACTTAGTTTCAGTCACAAAAGATAATGCTGAAGTATGCAAAATGTACAAGCATGCTGATATGCTGCTTAAGGCACTGTCTGAGTGCAACATTGTTATACTCCTTTGCCCAAGTACATAACATATCATCTCAAGTCTCGTGTGTGCTATAGAGTGTGTTCTTTGTGAGTAATGTTGCATAGCAATTTGGTATCTAACATCATGCATGATGTAACATTACACTGAGCTGCTCCCAGGATCTGTATCTTGCAACAAGACACATTCAAAATATTGAATAGAAGACAGACCGACCCTTTTCGTGTTCATATTCCTGATCTTCCCAGCTAGTGCCTTCCGGTGTTGTTGGCATCTCGTCATCGGAGCTGCTCATCGAAGAATGCTTGCTCCCTTTGCGTGACTTCTGAGGCTTGAGGGCTGGCGGTCGGACACAATCGGACAGATCGGAGCTGAGCGAGTCGTTTCGCAACAAGTTATCGCCTCTTCTGCGAACACGACCCGCCGCATATCGGGCAGCAGCAGTGGCCATGTTAGGATCCAAGTGTTGTCTGTTCAATGGATCAACATAGCATTCACCTTCTGGATAAACATCGCGCTCACCCCTCCGACCGACACCAGCCATGCCGGAATATTTGCCAAACTTCTCGGCATCCTTGGCTATCGGTTGGTTGTGGCCCTGCATCAGTCGCTCGGGATGACGTTCCAGCAGTGGTGACGCAAAGGCATCCGCACCAGGGTACTGGCCGTTGCCGCGGTGGAGGTCAGCTCGCCTCGGGTCTTCGTGTCTCATTCGTCTGGGCGTCTGTTCCTGTGCTTCCTGTGACTTTTCAGGTGAGATTCGCTGCAGGCGGTCACAGTAGTCACGTTCCCGGTGCCTCTCGGTGGAAGGGTCTCGTATGTGAGGAACACCACTGGATGCCAGATGAGAAGTCCGGTGATCGCTGTCGGCTGCTTCGGTGTATGGCTGATCTCTTCGTCTATCGACAAGCTCTCTTTCATTCCTAGCAGCACATTCATTTTGTGTTGTCATTATCATTGTAAAGTCACCAATAATCACAGTCTTCTTCATTCATATACATAAATATACAAATATATAACACTAGCTGTTAACCTGTGAAGAATCACGAGTCGGATAATATTTGAGCTCATGATTCAACTGTAACTGGCACTGTTCGTTCTAGCTGTTGACCCACGAATAATCACGAGTCATACTTGATTTTAACGTTGCCCTAGTAGTGACGAAGACACTTTGACGCAGAGCTAAAATAGGCCTACACATTAATTAAACAAAACGGTCGACGAACTGTCACCTACTGTAAAACTGCAAGTTCGCAGCGGTCAATACTAAAATAAGCAAAAAATGCACATTACTCATTAAGTTTCCGTTTAGTTTGAATAATTGCAAATATCCTTACATTACATGATAAATGTAACTTTAATAACTGCATATATACTTACATAGATGCAAATAAAATTGGCGCCGATGGATCAGTACAGCTCTAACCCAAACACGCTCAGAAAGACCCATTGAAGCAAATATTGTGCATAAATTATGTAATGATCCACAGTGAGTAAAGACCAATTCACTCATTTGGGAGGAATTAAGCCAGTCAAATTTCTGCCAACCATAAATGGAAGTCTGGTGTTTGGCTGAATTGCGAGCATGGGTGACTGGTGACGCTTTTCTTGTTGCTTGCGCATTGTCTTGTTTGCAGATAAAATTCGTTTTTTAATTACATGCAACATCATTTTGTCTACCTCAGAAAGCGCCACTAACTAGGTTTTAATTAGAGCCATAATTTCTACATACAATTAATCCGTAAAAAACAAAGTTTAGCACACTGGATTCAGCACAAAACAAACCAATCAACAAGCTAAATGATTTTTCCCTTGGAGTGCAATCGATAAACAAATTGCAATGCACAATGATTATATACTGGGTGCACCCGGTGCATACCAGTGCCAATATACCACTGACACAGCAATTTTGCCTTACATGATTTTGTCATGGAAATTGTTGATGAAGCAATGTTCAATTGGTTGTGTACATTCTTCAGTTAATAAATACATACATACCACATACATACATATGTACATACATACAGACATAAACAAATAGATACATACATACATACATATACATAAATAATACATACATATATAAATACATACAGACTGATGAAACTTTGAACCTACCGGGTTCTGCTTGAGGCCCTTCGTCGTGGATCTTCCTTATCCGATTGGTCTCGGGTTCCGACCCAATCCTGATTTCGGTCTTTCCCTCCTTGATCACGCACTGAATGGCTTCCTTCCGACAACAAGTCGTTCGACCGTCTCTCCATACCTCCAGTCTCACGCTGACCTCTGTCAGCCATTCGCATATCTGTGTAACCAGTCTCCATTCCCATTCCATCTTTTGCAACGCGTAGCTTTCTCTCTCCTGGCTTTTCACCTCTTGGTCTTTCAAAACCCGATTTCTGCAGACCTTCATCCCCTCTTTCCACTGGAACAGTCCTTTCCATTTGACTTAGCTGAGAGTCACGATTTGAAATTTTTTGGTCAGTCACTGCAACGCCACCCCCCTCCCTCTGTCGTTTTGTGTCCGTAAGCGAGTATTGTCTTCGAAGTTCTTTACCACGTGGGCTCACAGTCGACGAAGGGGACACGTTGCCTTGAAGGCTCTCTTGTCTTGCGATCAGAGGACGCGAATGGCTCGTAGATGATGAGCCTTGACTGCCTTCAGAAAAATGTGAACGTTTCTCCTGAAGAGGACTGCTCTCTGTCTTCACAGAAGATGCATCGCTGCCCGTGTCTACATCCAGGCCGACCGGTTTTGCCATTCCTCCGTGGTACCACTGACCAGTCTTTACAAGAATATCATGCTTCTTCTTGCAGATGTTACATGCCCAGATCTCCTGAGAAAAGCATCACATAACAAAATATGTCAAGCAAATCATCCAGTCAAACCTCTTAGGCCTTTCCATTTAACACTTGAACAACGAGTGACTGGGAAACCAATTCTGCTCGTCATTAAAGTTACAGCCAGGATAACCATTGTCAAAAACTGCTAAACATTGATGCAATCAAACAGGTTTCAACTAGACCTGTACCGATATCGCTTTTTGCCAATTATGCTGATACCGATTATTGCCGCTTATTCGTTTGCCGATACCCGATTATTTAGCCGATTATTTAGTTGATTATTTTACTGATTATTTTACCGATTATTTCATTGTGTTTTCCAAGATGTTCGGTTCTAAAAGATAGACCTACTGCTACTGCCTATTGTTGTGATACAAGCAAAAGACTTGCTCCGTACATGTAGTTGGGGACTAATCCTAGACAGCCAATACAGATTAGGCACACTGCCCACTGTCGACCTTGCATGACGTAGGAGAGGAAACTATGTCTATGTAACTGGACGCCTTCCCCTAACATGCCAATGATGCCATTCCCTCCCCAAAGTAGCCAATTACACCAATTTGGAGGAAAATGACATGATTGTGCCCAGGCTAATTAAGCAGGTACTATGACTCACTCTGCACAACAGCTGTAGACACTTTCCCACGTACTAGCAGTCTAGCACAATGCTTACTGGGCGGTCTGAAGTAGAAGCCCGAGTCGCCCATGCTATGGGAAGGGATCTGAATGCTGTCCTTCTCAGACCCAATGACATTGCTGTCGTTGTTTTGCTCTTAAAGACCAAAACTAATATCATAAAATGAAAAAAAATTATTTTTAATATCGGCGCCGATTATCGTACCGATATCTGATATCGCCGATATCTCTATAATCGGCCCAATTAATCGGCCGGCCAATTAATCGGTACATTTCTAGTTTCTTCAGCATGTCATGATTTAAGATTATAGTCTCATTTGAAGCAAGCATCAGTTCGTGCTTTGCACATTCTGCAAATGGTGCTCAAGAACTCAAAAGAAATTGATACCAATCACTATTAATTCGCTAAATTTAAAGTAGTCAGAGTAAGCAGGCAACACATAATTAGCATATATACCTCTAATGCAATGCCATGCGTATTGACAAGTAAAGCTTAAATAAAACCTTGCAATCCTTCTAAGTGAGTATGCCTTCAGAATGTGTGCTCATTACATCTTGATGACAAACAGAATGGAATTCAATGGGGTCAAAACAGTTACACTTTCCGACACCTGTCACCACAGCCTTTCACATATTCAGTTCATCTAAATCTAGGCACTAACAGCTGTGAAAGTTGGTTAGGACAGTTGCCCTGATATGATACATTGTCCAATAGCTGACATGCAATACAGCATCAATGTTAGAGGCAATCTCTCACTGGCCAACACGAGTCATTGGCGTCAGATGGTGTGTAGGTACAAGGTCACCAGCGATCATTACAAATGTGCTGTACGGGCTCTCTACAGCCATTCTCAAACCAAAGTGCAATCTGAATTTCACATATTCAGGCCGTTCACAAGCAAAGATCACGATGCTTAGTTCACTAATTGGTGGTAATGATTGTGCATGAAATGCTTTTAAAAAGTTAATAACAGAATTAAGGGTATCATTTTCAGGGTGTGATATCGATGCTGTGGTAACGATGCAATCTTCCTCCCACACAATCGGCCCGAAACTTAACAAAATCTTCTGTGGACGCTGTTAAACTGCAATGTCTCAATTTTGAAACCGAATCTTCCCTTTATATGACACAAAGTTGCCCAGGGTTCTAAATGGTGGCCAACAATTTCAGCTGAGATTTCTAAATAGGATTTAATGAGTACATTTTAAAAAGCAAATTACCTCTGTAATCTGTAGTTTAGTCTGTTCAGCTTAGGGACCGACCGGAAATCGCCTCAGACATTCGCCCTGGCCGAATATCCCATTTTTTTCAACTATTCAGAAGTATTTGCCTCAGCAAATAGTACACACGCAAATAGATAGCTATAAAGAAGATTGAAATTGCAATAAAAAAAATCGTAATTCGATAAATAATTTCATCGCTGTTATTTAGAAGCTAATCATAATAATATAGTTTCTAGATTTATAATTATTAATTTGTAGCAGGTGTAACATTATTTAGTTAAATCCCATCATAAGAAAATTCTTAAATTTAAGTTTTGCCATAAATGACGACGATTGAGCATTGTTACTTGCCGGAGTGGCCGCTCAAGTAGCGATCCACGACTATTCGGTTCGCACCCCGATCCGGCAAGTAGTACATTCAAATACTCGGATTCAGTACCTGGTGGAAATTGTCTACCCGGTTGGTCCCTAGTACAGTTGATAAAAAATAATTAACCCATATAAGAAAGGCAATTAACCCATACTATATGGAGGGAGAAAACCAATTATGTGGAAATGACTGTACTGGCTTTTTAATAGGCCCTAGCACCAGCTTGTCTGTGATTCATACCTGGTAATTTTGCTTGTTATTATATTATTCTTTCAGTTTTATTCAAAACGTCTACTGTTCTTTCAATTTTCCCTAAAACGTTTATGCCATTATTGTCTCAAATAAATAGTTTTGTTGATCTTTATTGGTTGTGATACTGAAGTACTAATCTATTGATATGTAAGTAGTTTGTGAAATTCGGTGACCGTGTTAGTAGGACAATGAGTCCCTTTGGGTTTCCCCATTGACACCAATTTAAAAAAAGACATGAAAGTATGATGTTTTCACAATTGGTGAACAATAGAGTACTTTATGACATACGACTTTCACCTTTTGACTTGCAATGAAGTCAGAAAGTAAAGTTGATTATAATCTTTAACTTTGAAAATAAGTAAGTTTGTATCTCTCAGATAAAAAGTTATCCCCAGTACCAAGAGTTTTTCAATGGGGGATAAATATTTGACCACATATTCAGAGTTTCTGTTTCATGCAGCAATAAGGAAGAGGGAAGAATAAAACGATAGAAACAACAAAAAGTGCTCATGTCAGCAGTAGGACACTGCATTGAGACATCCCATAGACTTGTGCAGGAAAGGCATTTCTACGTTTAAATATTTATATCAAGAACGGTTCTTGGTGAACAATGTGCACACATATCCCTATCCTGTATCTTACAGAAAGGAGTTACACAAGTCTATAAGAGTCTGTATTTTTCCTAACAGATATTTAAACATCATATTGACCCTGGATTAGCTAGCTCATAGAGTGCCACTGCCTGTCATTTCCACATGTAATTTCCATACAGCAGAATATCCCCTAAAGAGCAAATGATACATAATAGCGATCATAAATGGTGCTCAGTTCTTGAACTCACGGCCAGCAAAGCTAGGTTCAACAGTAATGCAGTCAATGGTGCCCGGGAGGTCAGGTCTAAGCTTTGGCAAAAGTACAGGAATCCTACCACAGCTCAATGCCTTGTCAATATCCTTTGCCACTAGGATAGAATGTCTGCTCTGAAGCTAAATGTGGTAGCAACATCAAACACCAGACAATGCTTGAACAGTAATAGTAGGTCTCAGTCAATAAAATATTTATTCATTCATATCAACCAGGTACGGATGCAGCATTAGCCACAGCCGTTGTAAATGTCTTGACCAAATTTTATAGATGGGATGAATATAGAGTCAAATCATGAAAACAAAGCTTTGCACATAAAAACCGAAATAACACAATAACTTACCCAACACAGCACAAGACTATGCCATTCTGTGTACAATGTTCTATATCTTATGCTTGACTATAGTCAATTAAATGATATCAACACAGGGAAAAGTAAGGCATGTCACTGGTTGATATTAAAATGCAGAAAACACAACAACGTGTTCTAGTTAAATCTTGCCAGGTTATCACGTAAGGTCACACTAAAACCAGACCATCAGTGGTAGGACATAACCGGAAATCGCCTCAGCCGAATATCTCATTTTTCGGGACTATTCGGATGTATTCACCTCAGCAAATATCACAAACACAAATAATTAAAAATAAGAAAATATTTAATTCAATAATTTTTTTATAAACAGTTAACAATTTAAAAATGAAAATGAAGAATGTAAAGCCGTTATAGTAGTTAATTATTACAGGCACAAACATTTATTTTGCTTATTTTTCATTACGCACAATGGCGAAAGTGATGAAGATTTTAAGCTTCATGGTCCTCGGCGGACCAGAATTTGCCACTACTATTCGGTTTTTACCCGGATCCGGCAAATAGTACATCCAAATACTCGGCTTTGGTACTCGGTGGAAATTGTCTACTCGGTTATGCCCTAATCAGTGGACATTACTTATGGCCGTACAATATAGAGAAAGATATTTTGTTGCCTGCTTCTGAGGATACTCACACCAGAACAGTCCTCTCACATTACCAGATAGTCTTCTTTTTCTCATTATTACCAACATGCAGGCAGCCATGCTATTTAATTTTTTTCATTAACTTAAAGTCAAAAACACTGATCAGATGTTCATCAAGCAAATATTAAAATACCAAGTCATTCATAATATGAAAGCTGTAATAAAAAATATTTTTCATGTAAATGCATTATTTGTGCGATATTTTACTCTTATTTTAACACTGACAGTAATTGCAAGAGAACATAATTACGTAAAAAGAGCTGCTCAGAGGCACTATTTGCTTTTATCAATGTTGCTTCGTTGTTGTTATGCTACCATCATTAAAAATAATGTTTTAAATCATGCAGAAGTTAAACCTCAGGAGATAGCAAAATATAAAAGATTCTGGAATGGCTTGAGTTGCAAAGATCTAGTACAGAAAGGTTCAAGCCTATGCGTCGACATTAATGTTATTGTTTTAACTAAAAGGATAAAAGCTTGAGGGTATGAAGGCAGCATGCATGTTATTCAAGGGAATGACCACTTTATATTATAGTCAAAAACAGTAACAAGCCAAGCAAGGGCTAAGCATTTTGGTCAGTTGGGACTGATTAATTAATGCATGTAGTAGAAACTTTTACTCACGATAAGTCTAATATTACTTGTTCATCGCTGGGGCAAGTGGAATTCCTTAGCCTTTATGGGACAAGTGGAATTCCTTAGTCTTGGTCATTAATATTACTATCATCCTCATCACTGTCATCGTTGTCGTCATAATCACCATCATCATCATCATCATAATCATCATCACCACCACCACCACCACCGTCATCACCACCACCATCATCATCCTCATCACCACCACCACCACCACCGTCATCACCACCACCACCATCATCATCATCCTCATCACCACCACCATCATCATCATCATCATCATCATCATCATCATCAACATCATCATCATCATCATCATCACTTTCACTCTAAGGCACACATGATCACCTATGGTTGAAAATGATCTTTCTGGGACAGTGGGGAGGCAACACCTGGCCAAGAGTCAGTGACTGACAAAGTGCTGTTGAAGACAATGGCATTAAAGTATTGGATTGTCATCATCATCAGCAGCAGAAGCAGCAGCATTGATAATTATTATTTAAATTAATCAAGCATCATTATTGCCTTTGTATTGCTTTATTATTGTTCTTACTGTAGCACTAGTGCCCCATCCTTACACAAACCATGTCAATAGCCATTTACAGAGAGAAACAACAGAGTGCCATGGTAGTGGGATCGGATATGACCAATACAAGTGATTTGCACAACTTATGACTCAAAGATTGTTGGGCTGTCCAAGGTTGTTGTTAACGGCAGCCGATGATAAGGTGTTGTCACAAACAAGCCGCTCACATGTGAATTCCACAAGAATGAATTTTTTTCAATGACTGATTAATCCTGTGATGGAGCATGCGACAACAAGATCCTGTGTAAGAGCAATACAATATGAATGTGCTTGTGAATATTTAATATGCGGCGGCAGTGGCGGTCGTGCATTGTGGTACTGAGAAGATATCACAATGCGGTGGCGGTGGCGATGGAGGCCTACGTCGCCAATCGAACTGAAGGCCAGAGAGTGGTCCATCACCGCCCGCCCGCCCGCCCATCCGCCTGCCCCAGCCGGCTGAACAGCGCCGGCCAACGGCCAATACAGCCCAAGCGACTAGGCTGAATTAAAACAAATGTACAGTAGTCGCCTTGCAGACTACTCGACTGCTGTCTGTGCAGGCCGCAATATTTGAGCTCCATCAGAAGCACCTGGTTTTGAATTGGTCAACTGATGAACGCTTATCTAAAGCATTTAGCAGCCAGGTGATTTGACTCGTCATTATAGCCGGCACCATAGCCACAGATTTACGACTAACGTTACAGGTTTTGAATACTGCTGCTGCAGATGAAAATCAATTGACAACAACCACACAGAAGCAAACTGAATTTGTAAACATATTTAGTGAATTGATGACAACCAGGTGAATGAATCAGAACACAGTGCTTGAATCGGAGATGTCCAGAACGAAGCCAGTGAGTGAAAAATAAATCATACATATTAATTAAAATTAACTGGAAATATAAAGGCTGATAAAGAGATGTAGAGAATGATTCAGCTAAGTGAATAATGATTCAGCTAAGTGAATAATGATTCAGCTAAGTGAATAATGATTCAGCTAAGTGAATAATGATTCTGCTAAGTGAATAATGATTCAGCTAAGTGAAGCATGAACTTAAAGTAGTGGTTTAAGCCACAAAAGACAGATGTCGAATCCAGCTGTTTGTAAGCCAAAGAGAAGCAATGAGTTTTGAAGTATTTCCTAAGCAAGTGTCTACGCATTAATTAATCAATCAATCAATCAATAAAACTTGATACAGCACCTCTTAAAGAAATCTACTACTGGGAATGCCCCAGTCCATCCACAGTCAAAGAGGACAGTTAAGAGAAGAGTTGAAAGAAGATGAGGATTTCCTAGGTAAAAGCCAGAGGTCCAGAGGAACCTCATTCCAAGTGGTAGGGCCCACAACAGAGAAGGCACAATGCTGCAGCATAGCAGTGCATTAGAATGGGACACTGAGAAGGCCCTGTGCAGCAGAACGCAGCACCCTTTGAGTGCTGGCAGCAGTAGGGCAACAAAGCTCTTGCAGGTAAGCGGGCGCAGCCCCAACGAGAAAGCGCCATACCAAGGAGGCGATCCGAGTTGCAATGCAAAGGAGGGGAAGCCAGTGCAACACATCACGCATATAGGCAGAAACATAGCCTGTCCTGGAGATGCCATCCATCAGGTGAGGTTTGGCCATGTTACAGAATATCTGCGGGACGTCCTTCATTGGCTCCCCTTTGCTCAACGAATCTCATACCGGGTCTCATCATTGGTATGGCGCTGTATCGAGGGATCAGCTCCCAGATACCTGAGGGAACTATGCTGTTCCACACTAAGTGTCCAATGCCGAGGTTCCTTACGTTCATCTCTACAGGTCGAGCTTCCTGTCCCTCGCTCTTGGACTTCCATGAGGCAGTGCCGAGCCTTCTCGGTTGCTGGCCCTGCAACCTGGAATGGGCTCCCTGTCACACTCTGCCTTGTGCCCAGGAAACACTCAACCATGTTTTATACTAATCTTAAGACTGTCCTATTTAGCCGGGTTGGGTCGGAAGCGCTTCTGAGTAGATGTCTTGAAGGGGTGATATATAAATCATCCAAATAAATAAATAAACATGTTATGTCTGTTAAACCAGGTTTTGAGTCATGAGTAATATACATAAATGACATGTTAGGTCTGAGCATAGTCTAACAGAAGATACTTGAGCATCTGATTTCGATCTTTCCAAGCTACTTGATCTTGTTCTTGAAAACCATTTTGATTGATCCTGGTATTCAGTCTTAATGAGTCTCTCATGAAGAGGCACATTAAACTTAAACATTGTAATTTTCTATGGTCCTTATTCTCTGCTTTGACTAACCCCCTTCCCACTCCTTGTCTGCTTCAACATGCTCCTCCCTTATATTCATCAAGAAGCATCATTCAATACAGTTTACAAACTGTACATTTGTCATTACAATTGCAATCGCAGGATTGTGACTGTTCTACAGTCATCTCAGTGATCATCACAGGTCACTACTATCGTAAGTCATGTTCACCCCTTGCCCAGAATCATGAAACGCAGTACAAATAAAGATTTAATAACTTCACTAAGCAACAGCCATGTTACCATAACCATCATCATCCTGTACTATGCCAATGCCCTTCTTGCCAAAAGTGTCTCACAATTCCCTCCACTGGCATCTTATTATATCTCAATCCTCCTCTGACTTACCCCGATTTCTTACTCCTGGTCATCTTCCACCTCCTTCATATTACCTTCTCCCTTTCAGCCTCGACCTTCCTTCTTCTACACCACTTTTCCTTCATCCAATACTCACTCTCACATGGGTGTTTCTCCAGGTTCAGTTAGAATCTCTTCCAAAACATTCTTTCCAACTCCCCCTCAACCCACAACTCTTCACATCCTTCAGATGCACTAAATCACATAATCTGTTACTGTTGTAACACCATCACCAAGACATCAGCCTTGATGACCACCAAACTCCTGTAGATGCCAATAAACCCTTCAAAATAATTATGTTGTATCATCTTTGTTCAATAGATCTTTCTTCTTATGTACCTTACACTACTCAAGTGTGCAATTGCCAATCGTGGAATACCAAATGCTACCTTTGCCAGTCACATCATCAGTTATCATGCCCTTGCAACATGTACACTTGTAACCTTCATCAATTTCTTGATTGAAAATAGTCACCTCAAATTTTCACTACAAAGCAACAATGAATCATACTAACAAACAGTACAGAACATTCAATTAACAAAAACCCAAACACCACCCAATAACTCATAACTTCCGTTCTCAAATCACTTCACTGGCTTAAAGTGCATCAACACATCCACTAAATAATTATAACTCTTACCAACAATGTCTTTAAAACTTATAAATCCTCTTTCAACGACCAGCTATTCACTATCCAACCTCCCAGATCTGCCTATTGTCCATCATATCTATCTATCGCTATCTCAACCTCCTCCAGTTTCCTCCTTCAAATTCTGCAATCATTCCTAAATCCATCCTACAACAGCTCTATGAAAAAAACTCCAAAAACATCTCTGCCAGTTCACTCATGAAGGCCCTTCTTGTCCATCAGTCTCAGCTCCATCCTGCTTGCCCTCTCTCCTGCTTGCCCTCTCTCTCTCTCTCTCTCTCCTGCTTGCCCTCTCTCTCTCTCCTGCTTGCCCTCTCTCTCTCTCCTGCTTGTCCTCTCTCCTGCTTGCCCTCTCTCTCTCTCTCTCTCTCTCTCCTGCTTGCCCTCTCTCTCTCTCCTGCTTGTCCTCTCTCCTGCTTGTCCTCTCTCTCTCTCCTGCTTGCCCTCTCTCTCTCTCCTGCTTGTCCTCTCTCCTGCTTGTCCTCTCTCCTGCTTGCCCTCTCTCCTGCTTGTCCTCTCTCCTGCTTGTCCTCTCTCCTGCTTGTCCTCTCTCCTGCTTGCCCTCTCTCTCTCTCCTGCTTGCCCTCTCTCTCTCTCCTGCTTGCCCTCTCTCTCTCTCCTGCTTGTCCTCTCTCCTGCTTGCCCTCTCTCTCTCTCTCCTGCTTGCCCTCTCTCTCTCTCCTGCTTGTCCTCTCTCCTGCTTGCCCTCTCTCTCTCTCTCCTGCTTGCCCTCTCTCTCTCTCCTGCTTGTCCTCTCTCCTGCTTGCCCTCTCTCTCTCTCTCCTGCTTGCCCTCTCTCTCTCTCCTGCTTGTCCTCTCTCCTGCTTGTCCTCTCTCTCCTGCTTGTCCTCTCTCCTGCTTGTCCTCTCTCCTGCTTGTCCTCTCTCCTGCTTGCAATCTCTCCTGCTTGCCATCTCTCCTGCTTGCAATCTCTCCTGCTTGCCATCTCTCCTGCTTGCAATCTCTCCTGCTTGCCATCTCTTCATCTCTTTATCTTCAGCAATACACTTATGAAACTTATCAACTATCCTGATTCTAATCTGTTACCAACTTACCATCCCATAACCACAAATATATCGAGCTGTCTCCTCGTTTTGCCATCCCTCGATTACAACCTAGCACTGAAACCATCTGAACAACGTCGTTTCTCCAAATATGATTTGACTTAGCGATCTTGATGCATACCATGCATCGTCATCACCACCTCCTGCCTATTTTACTTCTGCCATGGTAGCATAATGTAAAAAGGACCAGTCAATCAATGCTTCATTATGAGATTGTAGTCAAAAAACAGAACTCATCAATGTTCCCTCGAAGCTGTGCGCATGTGCGTGTGCACAAGAGTCATGGAGCCAACGCATAAAAGAATTTAGTGTGCGCACATAAATACTTTTCTCAAAATAAAACAAATATTAAGATGAATTGTAAACTGGGCAGAATAGAAAATTGCAAATAAATTGAAAGCTAAAATACAATGACGTACAATACGATGTATGCAACTATACATTATCAGCTCTAAGACACATTTTAGACATGGGATATTTCTTAGGTTATTAGAACTCGTCAACATAGAGTCAGACTTTTAGATATGGTTCCAATTAAACTATCATTGCATTCAGTTTGAACCTGCATGCTCACACAACTTTGAACCATTTATAAAATGTTGCACCCAAAAAGGTTTTGTGCACACTGTTTCCAAAAAATTATAGGGAACATTGGAACTCATTAGAAAAGTCTGGTCAAATTCAATCAATAGGCCAGGAAAACGAAAAGGAGGTAATGGTGGGTAAGAAGCTGAAGCAGATGAGTCCTAAATTTAGACCTTCGGAGTGACGTTACAGCTCTGACCAAATGCACAGAACTGGCAGTGAAATCCAAACCATTGGACTTCCAAGACAATCAAGGGCCCTCAATAGCACTGTGATCAAGAACTAATGTTGCACCCATGAGGGTTAAGCAGCAAGTACTGACAGGTCTCATGACTTAAATGTTACGTCTTGTAGAACCATCAATCACTTTAAGAACAAGTATGGTGTTTGCAACTTTAAATAAATTAACATTAGAAACCGCATGGCTTAAGTAAGAAGTTCGAATGTTTAATTTTTTTTTAATGATGTCACTCATAATTTTAGTATTTTGTACAATCTTTCAATGATAAAGAAAAAATAAAAGCAGGAGTTTGCTAAAAGAGGTTTCTTCTATTTATGTATTAATGAAAAAATAAATAATTTTTGGTAAAAAATATTACATCTTTTGGTATTTGTACCATTAGTCTTGGGATGCACCGATTCCGATTAATCGGTCTATGGAAAAGTCCAGATCAAGATTTGCTAACACCCTAGTTGTTAGTACCCAACAGCTCAAATCAAATAAGGGTAACAAAATAATAATACAAATATACGTTTCAATTAAAAGGACAGGAAGTCATATACATAATCAAAAACTTTATATATGCTTAGTTTTCATAAAATATACAACTTACTTCATTCCACAAGTGCCCTTGTAGCGGCACGGCTGCGTTACGGCGCTCTAGAAATCGTCCATTTAATAATAATAATAATAATAATAATAGTAAGGCAAGTTTATCAGCAAGAAAATAGAACATGAAATAGATATGCTTGATTAAGCTTCTATACATTAGTCAATCAATCAATGAAACCTGATATTAGGGCTGTACCGAATATTCTCTTCGTATTCGCTTCGGAGCCGAATAGAGGGCCAAATAGCTATTCGGTATTCAGCCGAATAGTAGCGGTCGGACCGAATACGAACAGTGGTCACATGTCATCTATTTCTTAACATTTGGCGGCTGCAATATTGAGTGGATTGAAGTAACTCTTTCTGCCAGGACCACAGTGTCACAGTGTTAGCCGTCTCATTTCTAAGTTTAGCTACATTAGTCCCATTCCTTGTTTACACAGACTGGCAGAACGATGCAAAAATTACATGTAATTAACTGTTTACTTTTAGTTCATGTAATAAATTTACTGAACTGAAAGTTTTGCTCACATTTAAAACTTTAAAATTTGTCGATTCACCAATTTTTACACTATTCGTATTCGTATGAATAGTTGGTCCAATTATTCATATTCGGCCGAATAGTGAAAATCACCTATTCAGTACAGCTCTACTTGATATAGAGCCTCTTAAGAAAATCTATTCAGATGTGCTCATATATATCTTACTTACTTCTTTTAACAAACATTTTCATAGGCCTACTTATGCCTTTTGCAAACAAATGAGGGATATTGGATAATCCTGGTAAAGGATATGTTATGACTCACTTTTTCACGTAACATCATCTTGCCACCACACCGCGCACATGACTTTACGTGGCAGTAGTAACACTGATGACCAACACCATCAGCAAACTTTGTCTTGCGACAGATTTCACATACTGCTTCTTGTGTCACGCCTTGCACTGGCGTCACTTGCTTCACTTCTTCTCCAAGTTTCTTTACAGATTCCTGGTAGCTCTCAAACTCATCTTGAAGGTTTCTGTTTGAAGACAATCAGAACAGCATTTCAAAACTTCAAAACCATTATATTCACTCTAGTAAGAGAAATGAGAGAAAAAACAAGACAGTATAATCTCAGGTTTACTCTATGGCAGAGAGTGATGCAGCAAATTTAAAAGCAGTAATGGGGACAACAGTGACACATTAATTGAAGCTTACTGTGTTTAATGGGTTACTGCTCTAAATCAGCGGCGCTCCTGATCCAAGTCAGTGGCTAGGTGGTAAGTAGGAAGGTCTTCAAGCATTTCCAAAACTGAATGCAGGAAGAACTAGCAACTCCACCCAAAAAGAGGAGAGGGAGACTGTTCCAATCAAAGAGACCTACATAAGCAAAGCTCCTTGCTTTGGCCACAGCAGTGTGCATGTGGGGGACCAGCAATAATCCCCATACAAATGAGCAGAGAGAAGCCCACTGGGATATGGAGGACATCCTGGTACAGAGAGCCAAAAGGTATGCCAGGGCAGAGCCAACAAGACCGTTTGGCATCAACATGAGAACTTTAAAAATGTATCAGCATATGTGTTGAGGTGCAGGGAGCCAATGAAGAGAGTTACAGATGAAAGATGAGATGTGGGCTAATATGGAGCGATGGGGCTGCGAAGGGATGAGAAGAGCCAAAGATGGGAACAAAGCAAGAGTGAAAGAGGTGGGAATAGAAAATACTTATAAGCAATATGGATTTAAATCATTGCAACATAATCCAATGAAAGACAAGATCTATGCAGACTTTACTCATTGTAACTGATAACAGTGAATTTTATGTAAATTTTATTAACATAAATCTTAGAGGTAGATATTTCAAATGGACTTAAAGGGCATAGAGACAAAAGCAAGCATTATCAATAGTTTTCATATATAAACCTTGAATTTACCTTAAGTAAATGGGAACAAATTTTTCTGTATTTCGGTGTCAAGACTACAAGTGGATAAATTATGACTCGAAAAAGGGAAACTCCGTGAACCAGATAGTCACCATACAACATAATCCAATGAAAGACAAGATCTGTGCGAAAAGTGGATACGAACAAGACTTTTAACCAAACAAATACTTCACTCTCTTCTCCTAAATTTAAGAGAAAGTGATTCTGCAAAATGCAGCCAAGATAAGAATTCTACAAGAAAAAACCACACTGACTAACTGTGAGTGAGTGAGTTGATGACTGTCAGGCAGATTGACTGACTGAGTGCCTGACTGAGTACCTAACTAATAGACAAACTGTGTGAGTTGGTGACTATCAGACAGGTGTGCAACAGATTTCAACTTTAGAGAAAGTGCTGAAAAAGTTGAAGACATTTTATTTTCGTATGCATCTATCATGACGGTCGCTAGAGTTCAATGAACTGAAAGCACACGGTGACAAGGTGATGAATCTAGCTATGTGAGAAGGTGTCTAACTTTAAATGCCTATATTTTGCCACTTTGAAAGACTTGAGACATGCCAACATGCCCGTAAAAAGTGGCATCTATTCAGAACCAAGGAGTTCTTCATACCAATGGACTGACTGACTGACTGACTGACTGACTGACTGCCTGACTGATTGACTGACTGAGAGATTGAGAGAATAAGAGACTGGGTAACTGATCGACAGAATGACTGACATAAGGAACAAATAATTGGCAAATTCGTTACCCTTGCTAAGGGCCATATCATCAGAGTCAATCCCAAATCAGAACCCCATGCAAAGAGACGAAAAAATGACAAAGCCGTCAAATGCACTACACTGAAATCTGACATGAACTCTACCTACAAAGATGTCTGTGATGGCATCTTCCTACCCAAAGATAAGCAATTTAAGTGCTTCAAATTCTGTTTTGTCTCTTTTCCTCTTCTGCTTCCTCCTATTTTTACTCATGCGAATTTACACAATTATGGAATTATATATGGTTTCTGCATATACATGCTGTTGTTTTGAGAACTTTAGCACTTTAACAAACGTGTCATAAAAATGTCTTTACATTAATGCATGCATTTTCATCATTCTTACTTATAAATGCATTTTGTAAGAGTAAAAATGTTATGACTTTAGAACCCCTACACAAGCCTTGCTCTGTGGCATTTATCACCACTAACAACTGATGCAAGCCTGAACCTGAAAAGGGGATGGTAGCCCCAACCCCTCCCTAGGTATTGAGAACTTGATAGGGCCTACACATGTCCCATATATTGCCCATTGAAATGCTAGTAAGTAAGTGACCAAATGACAGACTAAGAAGTACGTAAGTACGAATATTCTTCATTAAACTACCATCTAACGCACAGTAGGTTACAAAAGGTATAAAAAATAGCATCAATTTCAAACAAGGTCATATAGCATTCAAACAATGAAAGTACTCTTGGCAAGTATACCAATATAACACCACATGAGAACACTCACAGGTGTCCAGGTAAATCTTGTCTATCCCCAAAGCAAGTCACTGAACCATTTTGCTAAGGGCTAAACCTAACATTCCTTACACGATGTTTGATACAACTTGCCAAGAATTTGCACATAAGTTATGGTGGGCAGTGCTGGAATTAAAATAGGTCTAACTGTGGATACTGACATTCAGTTAAAACTGTACATTTGTGAATGTAAAACAAACTTAGATCCATATGAGTCAGGCCGGCTATGATTTTGTCCAAATTATTGATCCGTGTGCAATGCAATAAAAATATAAAAGATTAAAGGTTGCATTTAAACTTTCCTTTAACTGACTTAGGATTGTCCAGTCGTCAACATCATAATTTAGATCGAACCGGCTACAGTGCATTTGTAATCACTGAAACTGATTCTGTTGATTTACAAAGTTTGTGTCGTTGAAATGACAACAGACTGGTGGACTCGAACCAACCACCACGTACGGACGGACGACTACGTTATAACAATCAACCAACCTCAGTATCTCCTGTTCCTTTTCTTCTTCCTCTCTCTGTCGTTGGATCACAGATTCGATGATCTTCCGTTCCTCCTCTGTGAGATGACTAAGGTCTGGCATTGGCGGTAGAGACGGTCGCCTTTTTGCGGTCGACATTGTCTGCTCGACCGGCGGCGTCCAGGCTGGGCACAATCGATACGAAATCGGCTAAATTTCTCTTCCAGAACTGCCTTCTTTCGTGCGATCGTCTTTGTTTAATCCGTCGCGATATTTACCTTAGGCGGTCGACATTTGGGGGTTGGACAGAATAGAGGGGAGACTTAGAATCAGCAGAAGAAGCACTCTCCCCACTGCACATCATCATCATCGCCCCCGACGACGACGATCGACTCCGTTCCTCGCGCGACATGAACGGCTCTACATAAATAATGCGACATTGTGTACACACAGATGGCTCATCCAGATGTTTCTTGAAAGCAAGCGGACGCACAAGCCTCGATATGCATGAATGCGTCCACGCGGCGAGCTAATCAGAGTAATTCCTATTTTTTCTGCCCCGACACGAATCTGATGAAACCATGTTCCAGTATGGGTCCCATTATCATTAGCCATAAACATCTAGAATTCTAGATGTGCATGCATGAGCCCACTGAGAAGATATCACAATGCGGCGGTAGTGGCGATGGAGGCCTACGTCGCCAATCGTACTGAAGGTCAGAGAGTGGTCCAGACTGCCTATTAAAATTCTGACAGAGGAGAAGTTTTATCACAATATAATTTCTGTAACTAATATAAATCATAATCCTTTATATCGTAATCTTAACATTTATACAGCATTGTCAATCAAGCTTACTGGGCAATAAAAAATCATCCAAACAGATTTGCATGAATTATCTCCGACAACCTTGACAACTCATTATAACCAACCTATAGCTATAACGACTTCCGAATTAGATTTCAATCGTAATTTTGGCCCGGGTCTAGGTGGAGTAACTTGATTACGCCTATATGTTATTTCAATTTCACGACGGGCATTGTAAAACGCGCTCTAAAACATAGGCCTACAGCAAGTCGCTACAACAGACAACTCTCATTTCCATTAGCAATTCTGATTTTATGCGATCAAATATAGCCTGGTCTATAGGCATAGGCCCATAGTTGTGGGAACTTGCGGCTCTTTATGCCCAATGGAAATTTGATCCTGACTTGTGAAACTATGGCCTAGAATTTTCATTATCATAATTTTCATATGCCTACGAGAATTTGGCAGCGGAGGAAGATTTTCTATAAAATGTATAGACCCCTACAATACATACATTTTATATTATCAAGAATGGGACAGCTGAAGATGTTTAACCGGTGCGTGCATAGCATAGCTATGTCAGTTGCGCACGCGATTTATAAGTTGGGGTAAAATTAAGCTGGTAGACACGAATGCCGTAGTATAAAATATATCCAAGCGCTGCCAAAGTGAGTTGAGAATTGAGTAGAGTCTGGAACGAGACTTCGAACTGCAGATATATCATATAATAATTCTTAGAGATTTTAAACGTGGTTCATTTATTCATGAAAATTGTTCACACAACCACATGGCGCACGGATTAATCGATCGGCTGGGAGCAAATCGAAGGACTAATTGTAACCCTCTAATCCAACATAGAGTACGTAGCATATTCGTCGGAGCAGAGAAGCAGTCTTCGGAGCAAGAGGGCGGACACCGTCGACAATGTTGGTCGTCGTCATCAAGCAGCCTATCGCTGACGCCTGCTCTGCGTTCACTGACACCGTCGTCAAGATGAGGATTAGCCACCGGGGGTGGTCCGTCATAACACCTTACTGCCCTTACAGGGATGGGCAGTAATTTAATTGAGTAATAGAAATAACGTAATTTGAAGTGCTGTTGCGTCTGTCGTATGTAAATAAGTTTAAAATGAGCGGCGGGCGTTAATGATACAAGTTTTATTGAGTCCGTCATATGTAAATAACGTTCACCGTTTGCTTGATCCGTACGTGGACCAACATTGTCGACGGATGGTCTTGTGATGGTCGGATAGATACTCGGATGACGTTCAATCTACCAATAACTGTACATTAACTTCGAACTGACGCCTCTATCAGTCTATCAACCTGGTTGGACTGTTGGCTGGTCAGTTTGTGTGCACCAGCTTTCCATCGGTGACTCTACTTGTCGTATGGCAAATGTATGCCGCTGTGACAAATTAAGGGCTCTGCATATAGAAATGACACACAAATTCTCACTTCAGATGATGTCTCTTCTGGATTGACCTTCGCCGCTCATGGCTGCACCATTCATCTAACTCGTCTGTTATTTTAAGGTCACCAGTTTTGCATTTGTTTATGTCTCATCCCGACCAAGTTCGTGTAATTTTCATTACCTCATTATTGCCCACCACAGACAATGTGGAAAAATGGACCTGTAGACAACTTACTAAAGAAGACGAGAGACAGGAAGAGATGGAGTAGACTTATCCATGAAGCGACCGACCCCCGGATCGAGGATGGTTAAGACCAGACAAGAGCCCACCTGCGTGTGGATTCGATCTGAATGGCAGAAAATTACGCCTAACACCTTCTTTTACTTAAAAATTTTATCAATCAATCAAAAATACTTGATAAAGCGCCCCTTCAAGATATCTACTTAGAAGCGCTCCCGACCTAATCTTCGGCTGAAAAGGACAGTTTTAACAGAGGCGTAAAATGAAGATAGGAGTTCCTAGATAGGAGACGGAGCTCTATGGGAAGTCCATTCCAGATTGTAGGTCCCACGACCGAGAAAGCCCGGTTCTGCATTATGGAAGTGCGTGCAAAATGGACGATCATGTCGCCATGAAATGCAGAGCGAAGTGGTCGTCGACCACTACTGGCAGTGATAGTGCGACATAGCTCCTGCAGCGCCAAACTAAGGCAGATGCCCTAAATGAGATGCGCTGGGGTAGAGGCAACCAGCGCAGGACATCCCGCATGTACTCGGATACCTGACCTGTTCTGGGAATCCGACCAATCAGTCGCGCAGCCGCACGCAAAACCCGCTCCAAGCGCCCAATCCGAACTTGGGGAAAACAGCATATTGAGGAGCAATGGTCAAGGCGACTGGTAACAAAGGCATGAACCAGAGTAGGTCCTATATCTTTATATATCTTTAAACTTTTGTGTACACAGTATGCTTCCTTGTTAATATGAATGTGTAAGTCGCTGCGTTTTTACAGCGATAATTCTTTTCCAATAAACGAAAATGCCAGATACAAGAAGACCGGGCGTTAATAATAGGCTTACCTTTTTACTGCATCCGGTGCTGTGACGTAGGCCTACGTCGTATGTAAATAAGGCTAACAGTGCGGTGAGCGTCAACACGAAGCTTAAAAAGTTTTATTCAAGTGCATGAGTTATACCCTAATGCAAGCAGGCCATATATATATATATATGCAATTATTAAAATTAAATGGAAACTTAATGGATGAAACTCGAGAAGAACGCCAGTTGCGGTTGAATCGTGAGCGAATGTAAACTTAGACCCACAGCTCGCCAAAGTCAACAAACTCTTCTTACACTTAGATTTAGTTCCTCCCGCTCCTCTTGGAACATTAGTCAAAAAGAGCTCTCCATCCTGTACTATCCTTAGCAGTCTCTTCTGCGTCCTTCCAGTCGATTCCCATCTCCTTAAAGTCTTGTCTAAAGGTGCTCTCCAGGTTTTCACTGGCCTTCCCCTGCTCCTTCTTCCATTTTCCAATAATCAGGTATCGGCAAACAAATAATCGGCAATAATCGGAATCAGCATAATCAGCAAAAAGCGATATCGGTACAGCTCTAACATAAGCTCGCCAATTCGGCCAAATCTTGCTACACCAGAAACTGTTATGGTCCTGGGACCTAAAACTGCTATGGTCCTGGGACCTAGAAGGCACGATTTACGAACTTCCGGCTTGTGCGAAGTAGGCCTACAATAAAACATTCAATCGTGTGGGTGATCGAATTAGGTCCTACTCAGGGATGGGCAGTAATTTAATTGAGTAATTGAAATTGAGTAATTTGAATTACAATTGTAATTGTTAATTTGTAATTTGTTACCCTAAATCAATGTCATTAATTTGTAATTCGTAATTCAATAACATTTTGCCTGTAATTTCTAATTACATTAAAAAGTCTTGCTTCTCTAGACCACATCACACCATCCCTACAACAGCTACACTGGACCCCATCCATGCCCGTATTGCCTTCAAGATTTCTCTTCTCATGTACCACATTCGTAACGAAACCTCCATGTCGTACATGACGTCCATTGTTGCGTCATGGGCTGCCTCTACCTCAAGAAGACTCCGTTCATCTACGCGTGGAGACTTTACCATACCTCGCACTAACAAGAAGTTTGGGAACCGTGCATTCTCAGTCGAAGGACCCACAGAATGGAATAGTCTCCCAATTTTAGTCCGTCAAGCCACAACCTTTGCACTTTTCAAGGCAAAACTGAAGACCTATCTATTCTCCTTGATCTATGACTAAGAATGCAGCACAGCGCTTTTGTGCAATACTTGTCTTGTCAAAGCGCTCTATAAATGCCTAGTTGTATTGTATTGTATTGTACATTACGAAAAACAAATTATTTTACCTGAATTTTTCATGCTTAACCGTAAACAACTATGTCTGGAACAGCCAAAATTGTCCGCCATCTTCTTAGCCAATCACCAAACGAATGTAATGACGTAATTGTAGTGCCCTACGCATGCGCAGTTGTCAGTTTATTATTTAGAATTCATTGATAAATTGGCGCTCGCCGCCATCTGCGCCAATAGCCGGATAGGAAACGGATGGTTATGTATGTATGTAAATAATGTTGCACATACAAAATTTCTTGCGCGCACTATAGGCCTATCTCCAAAAAATAAAGGGAACAGTTTGTAATAGCAAACCCGACTGAGTGAGTGAATGTGAGAAGCCATAGTCTGCTCCTGGTCCAGAGTAACACCAAGGTCACGCACCGCGGAAGCGAAGACAAAGCGGAGAAAAGAGCATGATGCTTAGGCATCTCTATTTAACGTAGCCAGCTGTTTGCGGGTGCCAAGCCAAAGAAACCGAGTTTTTAGGGAGTTAAGGCGATGGATGACATCCAGGCTACTAAGGCCCCCGTGGCTAAGCTGGCGACCTTGACGTTCGCCTGTACACATAGACCTGGACGTCGTCTGCATAGGCCTACACTGGGCGAGCATAGCGAGGGAGGCAAGAAGAGAGGCGAGGTCAGAGGTGGGAAACAGTTTATCAATGGCACAGTGCAACCACAAAAAAGTGGACGCTGGTATCTTAACATACCTCTTACACACTCCGCAAACAGAGTCAATTGGAATGGCTCACAGGTTATGCCTACAGGAAATACTTAATTGTGCAGTCGTCATCCTTTTGAGTAATCTCCATCTCTCTCTCTGTCTCTCTCTCTCACACACACACACACACACACACACACACACACACACACACACATATATATATATATATATATAGCCACCAAATCGATCCTGCTGTCGAAATCTGGACCTTCAAAGCGGGAAAGAGAACTAGAATGATTTCCCTGTACACTATCGCCACCTTGGCACGACAACATGCTAAACAATAAATAGCAGAGTTGTCTGGAGATCATCCAGACAGTTTTTTTAGTGTCTCGGTCTCGGAAGCCTGTTGTCTTGGTCTCGGCCTCTCAGTAATGTCTCGAATTTTTAGAAACGGTCTTGAAGTGAAAGTTTTGTTCTGTCTCGAACAAGCGCTCTCGAGAAGTTTCGCGTTAACTGTCTTAAAATCTTGCGCTAGAAACTGAAACCGGAATCTACGAGAAACGATAGGCCTAATTCTGGTTAACGCGCGAGTCACATGATACTGAAATCAATTCAATTATCTTAAAGTGGAAAAATGTCTGAGAGAGAACCTGAAATTGTGAAGTTTGCGTTTACGCAATATTTGAAGTTTGTAACAAAACAATAGCCATGGCGTGCCGTTTAATTGTCAATGATGTAAAACCACCATAACAGAAACGATCGGAACAGCTTCGAGTTTCTCAGGGTAAGGATATGCGCAAATCTATAATTTCGTTTGGTAGGCCCTATTTGGTATCAAATTGCTTGTTTAAAATCGTCTAGAATATTTCAGACGTGTCTAAAAAGGCTTTCTTTATACCATTCAGAAGATAGGCCAAAGAGGAGATATCGAAAAAGATCAAACGCGGCAATATAAAAACTGCTCTCGGGAATTGGTAGTATATAAATTATAAGCTTCAAATTGAAATTACAAATGAACATTATTCCCGAAAACTGATACATTAGTATTTTACAGCCTTTTACATAGGTAAGATCACTTGTCTTCTACTGTCTCGTACTGTCTTGAACCTAGTGTCTCGGTCTCGGCACCTCACTGTCTCGGTCTCGTCTTGAAGTTTCAAGTCTTGCATACAATACTGATTCACAGTCCTCGTCCATGCATTTACATGACCAGATCTTCGTTCAAATTCAAGGGTAAGCAAGCAATGCTGCTACAAGTTGATGCACAAAGTGCCATGATGGAAGAATTTGCAACTGTCATCGACACTCCATTCCAAACATCAACAAGGCTGAAAGAAGTGGCAGTGTAATTAGTCTGTAGGCTGTACTCCAGTGACTCCAACGATGACAAATATGCCATATATATATATATATATATATATATATATATATATATTGTTGCAGTGGTAGGCTTGATTATATTGAAGCTTTTCTAATAATGAGTCAATTGAAATTTGGATTATATGACTCACATGATGGAGTATGTTTCTGTAAAGAAGGCAAAATTATAATATTATTGCAAAATCTGGCAACTCACATGTTTACGTTTGAGTTCATTCGTTTGAATTTCGGTTGATTGCTGTGCAGACTATTATCCTCATTATAATAAGTTAAGTTGTTGAAACAGAAACATGAGCTTCAGAACAAGACCTTCAGAAGACAACTTTTGGTTAAGCAATAACAAGTATGTACTTATATATATACATGCTGTCACCAATGAGAAGTTGAATAACAGTAGTCAAGTCTATGGAAACCAAGCATTGACCATTGGGACTAAGCCAGTGTGCAGTTAGAATCCACAAATCAAAGAGTTTTGATTCTACAAATAAAGAATTGGATTCTACCAATAAAGAAGACCTGATTCTATAAATAAATCTGATTCTATACATGCATGTAGAACAGAGCTGATTCTAGTCTGTTAAAAAAACTGATTCTAAAAATGCAGCTAATCCGTTTTGTTTAAACACCATGCCCAAACTGCATATGTGCAATGGATGCATTTAAGAAGTACGCCATCTAGTCAACATGGCAGCACAATTGCATTCCCACAATTATGAGAAATTCAGCAATTAAAAATTACAAAAAAATGTCTCAAGCACAATTTTAAAAATTAATTTTTCTTATACATTCTGCATTATTAAGGTGTACAGGAGTATTAAATTGAAATCTTCGAGCAGGCATGGCAATAGTAAATATGTCGGTAACTTATATAACTTGTCAGAAAGTATAACGTTTGCCAATGAATCAAGTTTCTAATGCTTAACATGTCTCAGAGTCCAGAAGCTGTCAAAGATTATATGTCACAAGTTTCCAGTTTCTCACTATCCACATTAACTGGTATAATTTCTTTATATCCGTGTATGAAACATGACATACACAAGAATGTGAGAAGGTATAAGTATGGAATTGAATTGCTGTATTGGTCTAGGGATGACCACCTTACCACAGCTGCTTTCTCAGCTAACCATAAAAGTGTGTAAACAACCTTTTCCCACCGGCCATAAAAGCGCTTTGACTACTATTTCCAACCGCATTGGGAGAAATTTAAAAATTGTGTCTTTAAACGTATTTCATTCAAAAAATGCACCAACTAGGTACAGTTCTAATAAGCCAGTTAATTAGACATTAGAACAACTGCACAGTGTAAAATAATGCCATGAACAGTGAGTAGGACACAAAGTCATACGAAGCAGTATATAGTTTCTACAATACACATGATTGTTAAACAATAAATGAAGGAATTTACTAAGGGAATTAAGAAGCAGTCATCCACTAATCTTTACTTTAGATAGTGATGTATTGCATCCAGTTACTCGATGTCTAAACTTCGCTGAAACTGTACTGCTTCGTATGACTTTGAAAAGTACCAAAATATAAGATTGTATTGCTCACTCCATGCATCCGCCAATACATATCAATGATCGTTTTTTATTGCAGCAATCCATTTAATTTACAGTTTAGATATGTATACCATGTGCTAATTATCTTGACTGTAAATTTTGCTTTCTGTCTCAAATGCTTGGGAACAAGGAGAACAATCAAAGCAAACCACAGACAGATGCACAACAACAAAAACAAAAACAAGTTGCTCTGAAAAGAATTCAACAGTGTGAAAATGTCATCTGAGCATTAACCATAAACGTTGCACTTTGAAAATATTTCTTGTAATTCTTCAGATGGTACAGATACTGCTGAATTGTAAGTTTCTTGATAAAACTGAAATTCTAAATGGGTTGTTTAAAATTAAAATGACATATTTATAAATGTACAATAAATATCACAAGTAATCTAAAAATTCTCATTTTAAAAAATCCAAGGACAAATAAAAAAATATTTTAAAAATAAATTAAGATTAAATAAGTTTGAAAAATCTCTTTTGAAAGTTAAATAATAAAGTCATATATGAACAGTAAGGCTAAGTAAGCCCCTCATAACACAGCGCTAAACTACTAAGCAAATATCTGAAAGCTTATTGACTCTGATATTTTAAAATGACAGGCAAGGGTCATAACAAAGCATGGAATAAAACCATGTTGAGAACTAAAATAAAATAAACTAAATTAAAGACTAATTTAATCCATATTTTAGCATACTTTTGAAGAAATAGCATATCTTATTCTATTCATATACTACGTATGCCGAAATATAATATTTTCATACCCCTCCCGCTGCAGGGGAGGGGTATCACCTACACATTTTGTGAACTCCTCCCCCATGCATATGTTCAACTAATCTTCTCTAACCTCCCCTTTCACAATAGTTAATTAGCTAGTCATTTATAAGACATTTATTTTACCATAAGATACTATATATTTTAGTTGAACATCATATTTGCTAGCTAAAATTTGTTAATTGTTATGAAGACATAAAATATGGCCTACAGACAATACTAACACTTACATTTAAAAAGTCTTAATGCTACATAAAATTGAAAAATCATAAATATAATTAGTGGTTTGGTTTTTGTTCTGATTCTATAACTTAACGTCTGAACAATCTGAACAGAATTTAATCATACTAAAAAAAATCAATATTTCAGTTGCATTTAAAAAAGAATAGATTATTTTCCATAAGTTTTGAATGATGTTTGCAGCAATTAAAAACAAATTGTGAAAAACCACATCCCTTCTGAATCCTGCTTTTCATCAACATAACCCTCGGATGACTTAGGCATACGTACGAAATAGAAATTTCTAATTTTTATGTCCACATTAGCCTATAGGCCAATGTGGACATCACAATTAGAAATTTAGTTTGCATACATATTACATACACATTCTGTTGATACTCCTCACCATATGCAGCCGTACACAAAAAATCCTAAATCCGATCACCCCACTCTGTGCACATGTAATACACGAATGGGCCCTTACATAACTTGACCATTCTTCAATGTCATAATGATACATTTGATTACAACTACAAAGTGTCATAACTGTCACAAGCTGGCTATTGCTGTTTAATGTGTCCTAGTAATTTTTACAACTCCTTTCATGTTTATGATTCTTAATAATTCACTGAATTTCTTATTTTCTGAACTCAAACATGCAGTGATAAAATGACCTTAAAGTTCTAGTTTTATCATGCCCTAAATGACTTTTGTTTGGCAGAAACAAAAGTCACACTGAAACTGCTACACCCAGCTACATCTGACTTACTGAAAGCAGAAACTCTGGCAGGAATTGAAGGCAGTGGTGCATATAACCCTAGGACTAAAAGAACTTCAGATGCAGTCATGCCTGATATGTCTTGGACTGTTATCAAAAAATGGTTCCGTGGAGGACTCTAGAACAGTAGACACCACAGCAGTCCACATCAGATTGGATGCATCCATCCACATGCTTACTGGACATTTATCGTCCTCTACTTTCATCTTTCCTAGAAAGCCATGCTGGATGTGCAAATTGATGAGTTTTGCTGTCCACCTACATTTGAACCAAGGACAAACATAATGCACCAGTTGTGCTGTTAACTAAATGCCGCCATCGTAGTCGCTGCCACTGCAAACCTATCAGCATCGATCGATTGGCCCAGCCCACGCTTCTATTAGATGGATCCATACAAATGGCCACAATCAATGAACTGTTGCAACATGTGTGAATAGACTTAAAGCTGGCACCAGTCAGTCAGTCAGTCAGTCAGTCAGTCGTTGGGTCTTTATCTGCTTCGCTAGAAATGAGGCCTGACAGGTAAACTTGAGACAACGAATGGGGGCACTCCAAGCCATTCAAGCAGCAGAACCGTGTTTCATATAAGATGACTCTTGACTGACTGCCTGCATCAGTGACTAACTGATTGCCTGGCTGCACAGCTCGGGTCAATTGCTTTGCAAACACTAAAACCTACACAGGCTGCAAATGCACTTGTAAATACATATACTGATAGTTGATGAGTTTTAGTTTCTGCAGAGATTCAAACCATGGGTATTACAGAACCAATTCACGGAACAGCTCAAGTAGCATCATGCTTAGTGTACTTATTATCCAGTACAACTACATCGACATAGTTTGACCGTACATTACAGTTTTTGCCCAAATGACATCGTAGGCATCTGCATTTATCCTGTTTTTTGACATAAGATATTTCCATGCCATTGCTTTACAGAAACTCCACATTTAAGCCTTTGACTTAATCATAAGTTAACAGCCCATTGATAATGTAAATTTCACTATGGTTCAACTACATTAGCTACATAAATTTTCTACACAAGATTTCGTACGAACAACAGTTCAATGGTATAAGACTGCAGAAAAATTAAGATCTTTAACTGAAATACGCATCACTTTGTTTCGATGGAAACAACAGACAACATCAGTTCAACATTGTTACAAAGTATTAATCTTTTTAAATATTAGAAACATGAGTTCTTTTCCTACATAGAATCAATCAAGAGGTAACAAAGCAGTAAAGTCACAGTGCCACTGGAGCAGTCACAGGTTGCGTTAACACGTTGCAAGCTTAACAAAAACGACAGCTACACATTCTTCATGCTTTGTCACCCGACTGATTCTAAAACATATTAACAGTTGTTTAAAAGTAAATAGCATTTTAAAGGTCATATTTCAGAAAAAGATTATGAAAGACTTAATTTTATGACAGTACATAAACAACTGTTTTTGAAATGTAACAAAACTCACAATAAATAATTTACCCACAGAAAACAATCCATTTAAACTAAACCCTTTCAGAATGATTTCGATTTCAAAGTTACAATATAAATGCTCTAAATGTAAAAATGGTTAGATATCATTTCTGTCATTGACCAAGACTTTTAGAAGCAAAGCAGACTGCCCAGCAAGACAGTAAATTGACAACCTGTGTAATACACCGAGATTTAAAAAGTACAACCAGAATACCAGGTACAGTAGCTCAGATCACGGCATCAAAACAAGTGGATGGTAGCTGAGATGTATGGCAAGCCTGGTATCTTGTTGTGGTATAGCTAATGGTCCATGGGATCTTGCTGTTTGTCTGCTGATTTGTATGAGCCTCAATTTAAGCTAAACTGGTTGTAGCCTTTTCCACGATGTAGGAACATGAATTAATTCATGTCTGAACACACATTGGACATATCCAGGTAACAAAACTGCAGAAAATAGCTTAATCTGAAAAGCTTGCCAAAAAAAATGTGACATGAAATTCAGAGACTCTTGGAGCTTCTGTAGCAACACAGAAAGTTGAAGCAGCCATCCTAAAACACAACAGAATGGTTTTAAAACATGCTTGCCAACCGGATTTCTTGCACAGAAGCCACGCATAAGCACCTGCAAAGATATATGTGAACATTATGCACTACATAAAAGCATATATAAACACCAGCACATACATGTACAGATTGATATATAATATATTGCATTATATAATTGGTGCAAATGCTTCTTAATTTCCTCTCTCAAGCTATACTGTAAAATTCATCACAATCTTAAAATAAATCTTCTCTAAAATGTAGCACTGCTTGAACACCTGATATTACTGCCTGGTAATACAGCTTCAGCTTTCTGGCTTACAGCCTGCAGGTTAATTAGTATTTGCTGTTAAATTAATCAGACTTTCTAGTGTCTGGCTGCAAGCTTCACCGACTGGTTTCATTACCAGACAATAAATGGCTACTGGCCCTCGGGGTCAGCCAAACTGCTTTCCGCATAGCTGCTAAGAAAATTTATATACACAAACTGGTTGCTTGGCAGACCACAACAAACTACAAACATGATACCGTGATCAAATCTGACGATAAAACATGGCTATGCCATGAACAGGTAACTGAAATGCATGGATATGAAGTGTGCATCACTACAAAATATGTATAACTGTTAATTATCGGGCATTCTGAGTCCACGAGTTCTGGTATATAACTTAACTTGGTGGCTGTGTCAGATGGAATATAAAAAGAAAGCCGAGTAATATACTGAGATCAAACTTAGAAGTGACAAGTGAGACATTAGCAATGCCCTACAGATATTATGCAATTAAATGCTTGCATGACATGCCAACTGAACCTGAAGTTAAAAGGCAGTTTGTATTTTGCTGCAATGCTTTTGAATGCATAGTCATCAATGAAATAATAAGAGAACTTAAAATTTCAAATTTGTTGATCTCAATCCTACTAATCTCAGTGGCAGTGGTTTAGCTTTGCCTACGTGGGTCCCACCAGCGGGAACAGCCTCCCCTTCCTCTTCGGAAGGAGCTGTTCTCTCTCTTCCCTGCTGTCTTTCGGAAGTGCCTGAAGACTTTCCTTTTCTATGTTTAGCTTTGTTTAGTTTTGTGTTGAGTCGTGAGCGCCTCTGATTCGAGTGGCGCTATATAAGTGCTCCATTACATTAGCAATGCTAGTCTGATGTGGCCTACAAAAGAAAAATCAACTGTTACAGCGAAATGCTTATTCACGGCAAAAAACATCAGGCCATTGTCTCCATGCTTAAAACAATCAGTAGCACTTACCTATTACAAGATACTACAGGACAATATGTTAAAAACTTTTACTTCTATTCATACACTCTGAATTCTCTGTACAATGTCTACAGTACCAAGGCAAATGAAAAACAAGTGTCTTGATATTTATATCTAAGTGACTTTTTGACAGAACCAGTTTCAACAACTTAAGAATATTGCCAAAAACTGTTTCATTATATTTTTACTTTCTTTAAATTAAAAAAGAAATTTTATTCACAACAGAATCACAAAGGCACATCATCAGGAAATCAATTTCCCACATAGCAAAACAAAACCTATAATAACTTGAGTTAGTTGCATAATCAATGACTTGCATTTTCAACATAAACATTTTGATCTCAACTGGTTTAGTAAGCTTTTTCAAATCTAGACAGCAGGATCAAATCCAAAATAATCAAATTTTCACTAGACATGGCATGTCATACCAGTGTATAGAATACTCCAGACATTACTGTAGTTGATCTTATCTTCAAAATGATAGGTCAACAGTCACAGTTCATTAACAAAGCTACATGTCTAGTTTACCGCTTACCTATAATTTATAATTTCATCAGCCATTTCACATTTGCTGTTCAAATAAACCACAACTCAAAATACTAAAAACTAGAAATATATTGATAATATGAAAGATACTAAGACCTCCAAGGACTCATAATTCTTGCACTTCCTTTGCACCACTTACAAGATGTAAGCATAAATGAGAATAGATCAATTCACTAAAACATTCAATCGTCTGTCATAGTTCAACCCATTTTCATTTATCTGCTCCTATATGAAATGGTGAACCAATGTTCAACTCAAATGAATTTATAAAATAAATACTAAAATAAATAAATTCATCCAAAATTGTATTCATAATAGTGAAAGGTTATTCAAGCATACTGAGGAATCCATTTGTTGAACAATTGAACCCAAGTCCTAGCTTCTCACAGTGCTGTGGTTATCATACTAGTTAATAAATGAGATATGTACTTGATACAACACAGACCGATCTAGTCTTCAGTGCGAATAACCTGGAGGTCACAGAATGATCAACATTCTACTATGAAATTGCCCTTTAAAGGTGGACACCGGACAACCTCAGAGAGGACAACAGTGGATGAGTCAAGCACCATTTTCATATCGCAGTCAACAACCACATCATGCAATCGTAAGATTCAGCTGAGAATCTATGTTCTATGCTTCAGACAACTCAATTAAACAACAAGTTCAAGAGTTGTCAGTTGATAAGTTTGCCAACACCTGTGTTTGACTGTATCACATAGCTTTCAAGAAATGAAAGATTCCCACAGACTGCAATATCGACTTGTGAAAACAAAAAGACCAAGATCACGTATGGCAAGCTTAAAACACAGATATTAACAATTTTGTTGAAATGAGCATTATGACACATCAACATAATTATTCTTTAGATACAATGGAGACACAAAAAATAATTCAGAAAACATTTCTAGAATCTGACAGTCCTTATTACTATCCCAAACAACCTGGAACTAATATGGATAAGATACGAAGCCACAACGTATCAGCCAATCAGTGATCATCTTTTCTGATACATTGTAGGCGACGTCAGTGGTCAGCTATTTAGTGATAAAGTGACATCTGGGTACTTATGCGGCAGGATAACGTGGAACATATGTAGAATCGCTGACAAGTTCATCTAAATTTATGCTGCTACAGTCAAAAAATCTTCCTTTGAACACATTTAATTTATGTTGCAAGTTCTATTTATTAAATGGTTTAATTTCGTAAAAAACCAAATACGATTGCCGATTTATGCTGCTCATGGATGTAGCCACACACATAACCTAGGTCAATGATCCAATTTTTGTCTGCTTAATATCCCTTCCACATTAGTTCCAGAAACAACTGACTGTAATAGAAACCATGTCCCAAAACAGGTGGCAAAATATGCATAATGCTGCAGGCAGTTATTGTAAACTGGTGGCCCCGCATAAAAGCTTCATTGATAAACACCATTGTAACTGGCATCTGAACTAAATAGCAAAACATTCACTGATTCAATGCACTAATTATAAGCAAAAAGACTATTGCCAAACGAGAAGTGCTTAATTAGGTACATAAGATTTAGAAATGTACAGTTGAGGCATAAAAACAGAAATAGCTCAAGTGACTGGAATTGGATTCCAGTGATGGCAAGGAGATGGCACTTTCCTCAGCTGCACTATGACAAACAATTCGCCTAAGGTGTCATCACCGAATGATCAATATCAAAATAAACAATGGCATCAAAAACGAAACCCACAACCACGTCAAAAGTCATGACTGATTACAAAACCAGTCAATTAAAAGCAATGTCTAACTACCTCATACCTTAGCCACAGATCTTCAACATTGCTGTTTACTGACAACATCTATACTTAAAGCTGGAGTTGATAACATTGCACAGTCATGACAAGAGAGACAAAGACAGACATACAGACAGACCCACACACAGACAGACTGGCAGAGAGACAGACAGACAGATGAAACCTATTTGTTAGACAGGGTACATCAGTGCGTCAGTTCAAGAACCTCTTTCATCAATGGTTGAATTCCCTCAGGGTTCACCTTGAGAAGGACATGAGAATGCTCTTCGTTGAGGTTGCGAATGTCTGTCAACTTCATCAGCAGCTTCGGAAAGAGCTGCCGTGCAACCATGGTAGGATACTTAGACCAGAGATACTTTTCCAGGAGCAATGAGTAGCGCTCCTGCTGCTTAGAGACATCTTTGCTGCCGGAGAGACTGCCACGATCTGGTGAGAAGAGAGAGATGACGAGCAGCAAAATCAACGTTGTTTCATCCGCACGCAGATCAATGGCCACTGATCGCACAAATTTCATGTGTTCTTCAAACAGACCGGTTCCCGTTTCAGCTGACTGGAGCTGCTCAACGCTCATCGCCTGGGTGTCCTCGCGGTCGAGTGGGTCCAGAAAGTGCTGGCGCTCCTTGTCGAATGTGATCACCGAACGCAGAATGAGCAACTCGATGCTGCCGCCCTTGAGAAGATGGATCTGGTCGATCTGAGGCAGTACTTTGAAGGCGCGGATCTGTTTGGCCATTGCGATTACGCGTCGTATGCTCAGTTCGGCTATGTTGACGAGATCGGCAAAGCTTGCCTGACTTCGAGAAAGGTCTTTCTCCATCTGAATCTCAAGTGATTTGTGGTAGGCAGACAACAGCTCTTCAATGGATGAACTGTCTTCCATGCTCAAAGCAATCGTCTGTGATGTCACTTCACCAACATTCAGTGAACTCAAAAGATCCCTCTCAAAATGATATCTGCCAAGTAATCACAATATCTGCTATCAGTATAATAAGAAAGTCCATGGCTCCAGAAGGCATGATCGTTTAGTGGTAATGCTACATTTGGGTTCAAATCTGTGTTTGTCTGCATTTCAAACCAGCCAGCCAATCTAGGCAAACAATTTCGAATTCCTGTCAACCAGAAAAGGTCGGTTGACTTCAAATTATACAAGTTTTTCATTTCATCTGTCCCTTTCATTCTTCACATCTGAATAGCAAACCCCTTTTCTTTATCCTCCATTTTTTTTACTTTTAAAGTCTATTTAGCCTTCTCAAAAATACCTCTTGAAACCAAGATTCTCTCCTGCAGGCAACATCAGCAAATGTTTCTTATATAATATTTTCAACAGTTTCTTACCAGCAAATCTAGTTAAATAGTAGCAAACAGGCTTCCTGAGGGGTACTTTATAAAAAGTTGCGCGTTTACGAATAGGCACACTAGGCGCGCGCCTAGGGCACCCAAATCTCAGGGGGCCCCCAAATGATGAAAACATTAAATACAAAATAATGTTTCAAAGGCCCTCAAATGAATGAAAACAGTAAATACAAAATAGCATTTCAGGGAGCCCCCAAACAGATGAAAACATTAAATACAACATGACCTCTCAGGGTCCCCAAATGAATGGAAACATAAACTACAAAATAACATTTCAAGGCCCCCGAATGAATTAAAACATTTCATACAAAATAACATCTCTGGGGGCCCCAAGTGATTAAAACATCAAGTAAAAATAACGTCTCAGGGGCCCCAACATGAATGAAAAAATTCCATACTAAATAACATCTCAGAGGCCCCAAAAGAACGAAAACTTTTCATACAAAATATCATGTCTCATGTTTGAAATATTTAAAATATAATAATTTAGATTCTCTATTATTGCAGCTAAGCATTCACATGACAAGTGTAGTGTGGTAATTCTTAATTGCTTTGTTAATGCGAATATCACTTTGGTTCGATTAGCTGTGTTGGCAAGAGCGAAGGATGTGTGTTATGAGCCTCTTCGCCACCAGAAGCTGGCTCACTGTTTAATTGAGTGAAGTTTTTAAATAAATTAAGTTGTGTATTTCAATATATGATGTGACCATGCGACGTCACATATATCAGGCTCCCTCACCTTCGTCGCAAATCGTCACAGATGTATGAACCCTCAATGGGTGCGCAACGTCATTTATAGACGGCCCCTCAAACTCAGTATACAAATTCAGAGGGCCCTCAAATGTTTGCGCCTAGTGCCCCGTTTCCTGTAAATGCGCCTCTGTTTAGAAATTTTCAAAATGAATCAATGAACATAAACTCAAAGTATTGATCCCTATGGCAAATCATTTAAAATGAAACTTTCAGTATTCTAAGACTAAAAAACGAACTATTGTTACACAATAGGACTAAGATGTTCAGGTTACCTTTATACATTTAAAGAAACTCTAAACTATAGACTATAGAAAATTAGAGTATAATGGACCAGACTTAATAAGATTAGATATTTTAAACTGTGATATGATAAATTCTTCTGGAGAGTATGTTGTTTCCATTGCACGTCTTGTCTTCGGTCGGTGGTCAGTTACGGTTGCCGGTTCCTCCATCAGGAACTCTCTACCTCCTCATGTTCGCAACTCTCTCATCGAGACTGTTTTTTGCCCTAAGCTGAAAACTACCTATTTCAGTCTGCCTATAGCTCTTGATGGTTTCTCAGCGTCAAAATGCACTTGTGAACTTACAGTTGTATTGTATTGGGCATTAGCATTGTATTGTAAAGGGTACTTGCTCATGACTGGACAGTGGACAGTGCTATTGGTTCAACTAATGCTTGAAAGTAGGCTAGTTTTGTCCATTGGAGTTTGAAGGTCATATTATTTCTGAACACACTTAAGAAATGAATAAATTGAACCTATTCAAATCTTTAAACCATGTCATGTGTAATATCTTTCACTTTGAAAGAGAGAAAGATATAGCAATAAAAAGTTGTCCACATATATACAATTACAAATATAAAAATATGCCCACATACAAGTCAATTGGTAAATAGTACAGTTACATGTTAGCAGCATAAAAAGTAGACAGAATTAGTGGTTTGGCTGTATCATGAAGATTGGTCATAACTACTTCTGTACATACTTATATCAAGCCAATTGCTCTGGTAAAATCCAACTGAAGTGCAAGTCCAGCTGTAGCTACAATGTACATGTATTGTGGTACAATGCTGCTTCTGTAGACTAACTGTTAGTATGGCTACAGCAAGTTGCTAAATTACTAGACTCAACGAAATTAAGCATGCACAACGGCACAGGCACACACACATTCCGTGACTGGTATAGCTCCAGAAAGCATCAGTGAGCAGTGCATTCAAGTCTCCATACAGTCCCATCACCAAATGCATTGTTCTGCAATTCGGAATGATCACATTGTTCCACACCCTCACACCTCGATGTGCGTCGGGATTCTCTATCATTAGACCATCGTCGTGGAAGAAATTTCCAATTGAAATTCGCTCAGTTCTACTTATTGCGCTGATGGCACTGCATTTGCATGAACGCTACAGACACCGTTTTTCATCTGACTGATAGCTGTGTGTAAGCGCCTCTGAGAGGCTCTTAAGATACGTTATACAAGTATTCTGTTACATTACATTACAAACACTTTTGAGCGACTCCAAACATGCGCAACTTACTCGAAACACACATTTATAAACAGAGAACTACAGCAATCGACTTCAGGTTTAGTTCATAAGGTCTTTGGACTTTTATAGGCCCAATCCCTCTCCGAATTTCTTCATCTTTAGTAACACAAGCCAGGTCTTCTGCGTTAGTAACCTTAAAGTGATGGAGCCAATAAAACATTCGAGAAATACCTGGGACAATCTTCAGATAGAGTGGACATCTTGCGTGAACGATTTTCCTCAATTTTCCGCCGCTTTTGGAGTTTTTCCTCTTCTGTAAGGATGTACTCCTTCCGCATTCCAATCTCAAAACATTTCTTCAGTCGACAGCGTTTGCAGAAACGTCGATTTGACTGATCCATTCGACAGCGTTCATCATAAGGACATTTGAAATAATCCTGGTCACACAAAATTTATACATATAATGCAATAAAAGTAAGATTATCATCAGGCCAAAGCTTGTCTCCTGGTCTGCACTGATTCACAGGCCTGGTCAAGTCTGTGGGAGGCTGGGTTGAGAAAGTTCAGCCTGCATAATTGGAAAAAATTATGTCTTTCATATTTTTTGTCCTTGTGTTAAAACTGCAGTCACCATCTGTTGTCATTACATCTAATCCATTTGTTTAAATTAGCATTGAAAAGGTCTACTACATACTTATACTATGTGCACATCACAGGCAAGTGAATGATCTGTGAACGGCATTAATGGCGTCACTGTTGTTTGTGGTTGTTGATGCTGAACTATAGGTCTACAGTTATAAAAACTTGAATCAAATTTCATTGTGGCTTCTTCTACCAGTTCCAGTGTCAGCAATACTATTAATAGCATTCCAAACAGTCACAGATATCTGTGATGTCCACAAACTTCTGAATAATGTTTGTTGTGCGTAATATAAAACAAGATGGTAATAAAAGTGCAGGGGTACTTTGCGACCATTGTTGATGCCTTATCTGGTAAATTGATCCTGTATGTGTGTCTTGTTTATGATGCAACAAAATAATCAAAATATGGAAGTCATATTAAAACACTTCACACCTACATCGACATGCTGCAAATTGCACATAAATTATTATGCAAATACCACCACCCCAATTGAAAAAATTGAAAAATTTACAGCATCTAAATGAGTATCATAAGTTGACAAAGACCTAAACTATTTAGATCGCTGAAAGGTGAGGGATTTGAGTTTGACTCACGCACTTATTTCTATTGGCGCTACGTTCCAGTTTCAGAGGTGATCCTCTTTAGGCTGAAAACACATGCTGCTTGAAAACAAAGTACTAAGAATAATAGATGTATCAAATGCCCACCAGTCCTTTGTTGGCATTTCGTCGAAAAAAAGCCTTGCAAGACTCACAGGAGATGGCATCAAAGTTATAACCGAGAGCTTTGTCTCCACAGACGCCACAGATTTTGGTCTCTTTGTGTCTTCGAGGTCGACCGCCTTCTGCTCTGCTGTCAATTGGCAACCAGAACTGGGAACCTGAGGAACCAGGTGATGGTGCCGAATTGTCTGTATCACGACTGTATTCGTCCTCTGGTGCCAGAGGCTCCATGTCCATGACTGTTTCTGGCACCAGTCACAGGTACGAACACCAGCCGGAATGTGATGGAAAGGCACTTGTGATGGAACAACCTGGACGACTATGAATCTGTTGCAATACCTCGACGTGCTCTCAAAATGGCTCTTCTAGCATCTCTGAATAAACAAGACATATCTTGACATCAAAACAGCAAGACACACCAGACCTTAAGAGGCTACATTACAGCGACAACATCATAACAAAATATTTTAAAACAGTTTCACCATCCAATTATACCATTTCATGTCAAAGATTGCTAGCAACATATTTCAAGAGAAAAGGATGACAAAATGAAAACTTCTAGAACTGCTGGAAGTCCTGTGGGAGATCAGACCTATGGAACAGCAACGTCCCACTCCGCCGAGTAGAAAATAAGTGATAATGTATGGAAGAGACTGTGTAGCAAAAATCCTACAGATAAGATGAAGCGGTCAGGGATTGTTCTGCTCTGTACCTTGACACCCGATGCAGTGATGAGCATCAAAATCTGGACTTTGATCAATGCACCAACCTCATTGAATGCCATGATAGCAAACTTGTTTGCCGAAGTGTTGCTACAGGGTGTCCAGAGTGAAGAAGTGTCCGAAATATATTGTTATTGGTCCACATTAACGATGACATAAGATAACAATAGAAATGAGATATCTGATTTATAGGAAAGTCATTAAGTACACAAGACAATGCAATGAACTCAGTTGACATCTTATACTCCACACTTTGCAACAATGTCATCAGGAGAAAACTTAAACACCAAATAAATGAAAATTGTGTTGCTTCAAAATGCCAATGTGCACACCTCATTACCAGACCATGATAAGGATTCGAACTTTGTTTACATATAAATTCCATCACCTCTTTCAATAATGATAATTCCACATTAGGATCTGTATAGGGTAATATTTAACGATCATGTCCAATCAGCACTCCCTAATGTAGAAGCAATTTTGAGACTGTTTCTTAGTATGATGGTTGCAAATTGTTGTGGAGAAAGAATTTTTTCTCAGCTGATGAGGACAAAAAATGAATTTAGAACAACAATGACTCAAAATAAATTATGTCCTTTTATCTTTTATCCTGATGTGTCAGAATATTATGTTCAGGTGAATCACGTCTAACATATTGATGAAAATGCTTGAGTTCTCCTACAAGATTCATATCCACAACATCAGGATATGTTTTGGCATAATGCACAAACGCCTTCACGAATCTCTTCTTCTGTAGCTTCTAATTTCGTTACGAATGAAAACTTTTTGGCAGCATCATTGTATACTGTAATAATTTGGAATGCAATTGATGAAAATTAATTAACCAATACAATTGGTTCTCTAGATTATCTTGTGCACAACAGACCAAGCACTTGCTCACTCGGACAATATTTTGGAGGCCCGTCAGAAAATGGGGGCCCTAAGCTATAGCTTGTGTAGCTTATACGTAAATCCTGCACTGAGCAGGAGTCACCGGTGGCTGTTGCATCTACATAACCACATGTCAAATAATGATTCGACTGCTCGCATGTTTTTGGCTTCATGTTTCTTCTTTTTCAAAAGTATTACGTTAAAGCAATACTTCAAACGTTAACACAATATTTCAAACAATGTGGTCTAACCAGTGTTTCTGTTAGAGTTCAAAGAGAAGATGTGCTGACATCCTGACATACAATTTTGGATGTAGAATATACCGGAAGTATATGGCATACCATGATATACGATCGCAAACTTTACCACCAATATTTAAGGGAGCATTTTCAAGTTCCAATAAAAGTTTGTTCTCTGACAGCTAAAAAAATAGGCCAACGGACACCGTAAACAGAGGCACACGACTTCGACCTTCAGACCATGATGAAATAATATCTCGCTAGCCTAAGTCGTAGGTGCATATAGATCTAACAAATGGACGCATGCAACTGACCATTGGAATTTTTCTTATGCCAAGGCCGAAAAATTTGGACGTTCTGGACATAAAAACGGTCATTTGGCCATTAACGGAAACACTGGGTCTAACTGACCAGACCAATGGTCTAGACAGCCTTTCCCTCATCTGGAAATACAACATTGGCCCTAAACCCCATTGTGCCACTACTTTCACATCTGCTATACTGATGTTGCTGGACCATACACAGTTTCTCTTGCATTTTATGTATATGTGATAGTAATTTGAACAGTCCCTCTTTGCCAATTCATTTGGAGCCTTCTCCATGCAGCAGTAAACAGTACCACTGTAATGAGTGTAATATAACGTGATGCAACACGTTAACACATTAACAAACCCCATTATAAACACTGGATTAAAAATAGAAGCAAATAAAAAGCTTGTAAAATACAGGATGTTACATACACAGTTGTTAGTTAGTCTTACTAAAAAGGCCTACATTGTTTGCTGAAAGTTAGTAAATACTTTTAATCCAATTCCTCTACAAATTCATCAGAGTGCCAGTCCGACCAGTTTAGATATAACATTCACAGTTGTGGCAAGATAATTGACTGAGTTGTGCTTTCAAATTCTAAATTCAAATTTACTACTGCATGGTATACAGTAGGCTAAAGTTTCAGAATATTTTTAACAGAAACTGAACATAGAGCATTAGATTTATACAAATCTGCCTAGTTGATTAGAAAACATTAGGTCCTTAGTTATGTGCAACTAGACAAACAGCATTTACGAGCATCAAGGAAGCTGCAAAAGAACCATAAGAACGGTTTCCTGAACAAGGTCAGCAGGTTCTGGCAGAGATATCCATTGTCTAAGGAAACATCAGGAAAACCCGATTTATATATAGGCCTAGCTAGGGAAGTCGAAGTGATAAGAAAGCTGTGTCACCTGAAAACAACCAAGGGCAAAGAAAGCAACGTCGCTGGTACAATACATAGTATACTACCAGCAGCGATTAGTGTGACCGCATAAGTTGGCTGAAACTGACACTCAGAAAAGACGTCAGATTCATCAAGTTGAGAACTGACAGAAGTATAAATACTGAAAAATTTTCATCAGCAACTGACCAATAAGTCAGCCACATTCTGTCCTTGAACTCAATTTCATAGATGAAAGGTGACACTGGGAATTCATCGGTCAAAGCAAATTGTGAGCAAAGCTGTATAGCAAACTTCTGTGAAGCATGATGCTACTGAATCATGATAAATAACTAACGTCTATTAAACTGACGGCTATTTTTCAGCTGTAAGTCTTCCATATCTGCTCCTTACTTGTGGGCTACTGGCATGAGACTTACAAGTTGCTCAAGTCTTTTTCTTTAGTTGTAGGTCCTCGAATGGGTGCTCTATAAATGCCCAGAATGAATGAATGTATTACTTTTCACATTTCTTAGTAAAAAAACAAGAAAGCAATTACATATAACAATTTGAAAACTACATGTAGAGCAAAAATCACACATAACAAAACATAACATGAAGTAACAGGACTTCTAACATGACCAAGCTTCCTTTTGTAACTTTTGTTGAATGCTCAGGTCAAGAGCAAACAATACAGTCAATAGACACCAATAACACACTAACTATGATATCTTTATTCTCAAATAAGTTCTATAATAATTTAACAGAAGATCAATCATTTAGAATCACAGTGAATATAAAATCAATTGAAATAATTAATCATCCTTTTCCAGATTGATTTTCAGCTTTCTCATAAACACAAGGCATTTGAAGTTAACACACGTGGCTGGTTATGACAATAGAAAGCTTTTCTACAATAAAATCAATTTTTAATATTATTTACACAATGAGCCCATCCTTTCAATCCAAATGCCAACGGATTTGTCAGTGGCAGAGTTTGGATGCATTTTGTCTCTAAAATTCAAGTTCTGGCATCAACTCTTGGATATTGACCATTGTTTAGGCTAGACATCTAACCTCTATCAAATTCATTTACTGAGTTATTCAGACTATTGTTGAAGGATCTCTGAGGAATAATTTTAGTAGGAAGATGCACAGTCATTACTGATTACCTGTCATTTATACGGGTTTTCGCTCGATAATCCGAAGGTTCGATAGACCGAAGATTAGCGTAAGCTAGAGAGTGCCTAGGGTTTGATAGTCCAAAGGTTCAATAGTCCGAAGGTTCGATAGTCCGAAGGTTCAATAATCTGAAGAAAACTCGGACAAGACATATTTTTTCGGATTATCGAATCTTCGGATTATCGAACCTTCCGACTATCGAACCTTTCAACTATCATACAGAACCATATATACACGTTGTCTTCTTGCATAAGTTGTCCATCATTATTTTATGCTCGGGGAGCATTCAAAACTGATCGAACTCCACAAAGTCGCTATTGAACAACCTGCTACGAGCAACAGTGGTGAAAGATCTCATTCAATATTCAATAAATTCATTGAGAAATGAGCTAAAAAGAGGCCAGGTGGTTGCAATAGAAAAACAGAAACATTTGCATTTCATCTACGATGCCAATAGTCAGCTACTGTTTCAACACCATATTAGAACTATTACCAAATCGCAAATGAAACATCCTTATACCATCAAGTATAAGAAAAATCAGTTAAACCTTAATATTCATTTAACTCTACAAAAGAATCATGTGTTAGTAAAATGTCTACCTTAACTTTTTCAACAATAGCAAACCTAGACAGAGAATTGGTCAGCTTAACACTGTAATGATTAAGAAAGAGTACTAAAGTGAACTGGAAAAGAAAACATTAAAGAATCAAGAACATGGAGCAAATGCAACAAACTGCTAGAGCATTTTTAAGAAAAATTTGAACTGTCACATAACTGACAAAGTGAGCCTAAGGCTATGTGGATAAATATGACAAAAACCTTCCATTATGCTTAAGTTTTCTACACACAGTAATATTTTATAAAGCTATTCTCAATGTCACAAAGATGGTTTCAAGTTTACATGTTATTTTGTCAAAAATATATGCAGCTATTATTAGTAAGGTCATTTCTAAGACAATTTCGATGTAGAAGTGCTAGGGTTAGACAGCATAATAGTTGATAAATGTATTAATGCTGTTTGATAGATAATGAAATCCTGTTTACTAAACCCTTTGTAGATATCAGTAATCATATGGACCTGTAGCTTAATTAAATTGAACTTTTCCACTTTTTCCAAGCCTCAAGAGACTTTGAAATGTTTGAAATGTCTCACTTCACAATAAATAGCTTTTCAATAACTTTTGCATATACTAGGGTTCCATGGCTTAGACATGTTGAGCTGTTATTGTAAGAAATGCCATCTGGAGAGAAGATTTCAATCTTCCATGTAAGAGGATCACCTAAACGGTTTATATAGTTTAAATATCACTAAACACTGATCACTTATGTTTAATTATCATATGACGCATATTTAAAGGGCATATAAAATAAAATCTCTGTCTACAAGGTAATGCTGGAAGATAAATGTTAGGTCAAAAGACAATATAACCAGAATCCAACCCTTAATCGAAAGACCAAGAAACGTTGAAACAGATGGGAATAAATAAAAATTTCTTACAGCATGCAACCTTAACATAAATTCATATTACAAAGACTCCACGAAACCATTAGTCACAAAAAGACTGAAACTGACTGGCTGAAATAAAGATGAAGGGAGCAATGTTAACACTCACATCACTCAAAAAGATTCTTATGCTGTAGCAGTCTGCCAGATGTTAATCAACCCAATGCACTGCAAATGATCTTCCATGAAGAATTCTGGGAACAACTTGAATGCAGCAAACATCCACAGTACAAATCAGCTGCATAGTGTTCCACAGTACCATTGTTTTGCTCAATTCTTGGTAATGGCAGAAATTAAGCTTCATCGAATTTCCATTTCTACAGATAACAGGACAAACAGTTAATTACATTTTTACAATGACCTGTTTCAAGGTCAAACTTACAAAAGTTTAATAATGAATTCGAATATTTTATTCTTCAATTTTTAAATTATCCAAGGGCAGTTTCAGGTTATCAGGATACAAAACTTTTGTCTTAATTAAATTGCCTTCGATACACATTAAAATGTCAATTGCAGCATCGCAGATTAACAATTAACAGGACACTGTATATTTCATCGAAATGGCTTTGAGAAACAGTAGCAAACAAAACAAGTATGTACACAGTCCTCACTAGTTTGGGAATGAATAAGGTTACTTACTGAGAAGAAAAGATAGTTTGGTTAAATGTAAACATAAACAAGCTGTCTAACTTATATTTTATAAGAAATAGCATAGAATAGCATAAGATAATGATGATGCAGTAGAGAAGATAGAGAGCATCAAACAGATACAATGAAGACAACAGAACAACATAGTTATCCTGTTGGTAACCAATTTCATTCTCTGCAGCCTAACCACATTTGCCATTGCTGCACACTACTGAGCAATACATGAGTAACGTAATGAAAATCTGTGAAATTACAGGTGCAATACCAAATCCAGTCTGCAATAGACAGACTTCTCAGTTCGTTCCCGTGCCAGATCAAAATCTGGGGAGGTCAAATCAGTGATGAAAGTGATTAATGCATGCTTGGAACTGAATGGAACAAGAATGAAGAGTAATCGGGCTCACAAGGGACACTTGGGTAAACCCAGCAATAATTGACAGAACAAATGTTTAAAGAACAAACAAGTTGTATGATACCCCTCTACATCCTAGTTGTAACTTAGCCTGCTGGACAGTCAACCAAGAGGTAACACAGAAATTTGATTGAAGGTTTCTGTTCCATGGCTCTTCAGCAATTGTATGGCAAAAGCGCATTGCATGGCTGTACACTGTCAGTGGGAAGGTCAGACTCTGATGGAGAAGGACTGGCCACCAAGTCTCATCAAGTAAGCTAAGGTATAAAAATGAAGTTGCTAACACTAAACTCCTAGTTGCCTGGCAGACAAGCTTTAGATATGCTATTCTTCTTAAATACAGCCATATAAGAAGATGACTAACATGTAAATTCTGACTTTAAATGATCCACTGGTAATCTGTGATTTGGCCAGTCTTATACCAAACAGCATCACTGGCTGCATGTCCATGTAATGAGCTGCATTTGTTGGTCAATGAAAGTGCCTTTTCTTCTAAACAAGCACCATATAACAGTGGTTTTTCCATTTAAATGCAAATTGAGTTACTCTATGTTCCATAGCGGTCGGCTCATTTATTGGTATTTACTGCTCTTGTCCAATTATAAAAATGAGATGTTCCTCAGAAATGTTCCTCAGTATCTTTCTTTGGGAAAAATTCTCAACCTCGGGCTGTAGGTGATTTATATGTTGTAAAAAGTGCTTTAAGGTTTATAGCAGCTTTCCTTCACATCACTGGTCTAATTTATGACAGAAAATTTTTTAAGACGAAGGCAATTTAATATTTTACTACTGTGTGAAAATCATACAGATTGCACATGTATAGAGTTATTCTAATTGCCTAGCTAAAATAGGTCCATAGAACTAGGCAGGATTCCCACCATGGGGTACATAGTGAACGCACACATAAATACACTCATCTCAACATTTCATTGTACACTGACACCTGTTTTCCAATGTCAGCTTAATTTTTATAAGATTTCCATAGGAGCAAGCCCGAAATAGCGAGAAATAAAGACCAGGGCATCCAAAAAGCATTCAAAGTTGGAAGTTGTGATGCCCCACCCTAAACTGAATGGCCTATGGCTGTTGATCACATTTATAACAGTTTTGTTTTACATATAATGATACAAACAACAATCTGTACATTTCAGATAATGGATTAGAGGGAGGGATAATATTATATACATCATTTAACACTAACTATTTTTTTCCAATTATTTTCAACGGTTTCTTGGGCAACCTAACCAACCACATCCAAGCAAAATTTTGGGGGTCCAAAATAATTTCCACCCATCCTTTGTACGAGTGGCTAGCTAAGGGTCTGTCTATAGGAACACAGCAGATGGTGTAACACAGGAATGCACCTACAACATGACATAGGACATAAATCAAAAACTTGTATAGTCCTCAATCAAGTGGCATAGGTAAACCTATGTAAATGGGTAAAATCAGTTCCTACATTTCATATGGGCTGTATACGGTACAACTTACACAATAAGAATGACTTAGAAGAAAAGCCCCAGTTGGTTATGTGGTGCTATGTGGTGCTATGTGGTCACATTTTAAGGTAATAGCACAGTGTGGACAAAGAGCAATAATCTCAGCATTCACTCTGGACAGCATCAAAAAACTGTCCTCACAGTGTACAACAATATTTTAAAACATAAGTGAACATATAGCATCCTAACAGGTCACTTAGTCAGTGAACTCCAGTCCATTAGGAACTCCCACAACAGTTCATCTGTAATAAACTCAAGGCTGGTTTAGGGATATTGATTAATAATGGCAGTAACAGTTGAAACTGAGAGTTCTAGGGCACAAACACAGCAGCTCTGTCACTGCAAGTAATCCTAATCATCGACTCAAAATTTCTACAGTCCTACTCTCAAGCTACGTTCAGGGCACTAGTATATTAATGAGCACTGAATCATAGCAGATGGCTGCCCAGAGATTGTTGTCCAGTTGAGATCTGAATCCGGTTGCCAGAGAGACCAGGCAGAGCAGCTGTTACGGCTCTTTCATTGGAACTTAGAAGATAAAATGCATTAGGATGTGATTTGAAGAGGTGAGACTTAAATTTGAAGAGGAAAGTCTTTGAAGTGATAAGTAGAGAAATCTGAGACAGATGATGGTGGATGAACTGAGAAGATGTGAAATTCTGAGGCAGGTCATTACAGAGTCGAAGTCCAGTGTGCATAAGGATCGGTTGGAGAACTTGAGGTGAGCAGTGATTGGGTGACAGAAAGGTTGAGACAGGATGAATGGGTAAAGCAGAGTAGCTGGATGGTGACGCATTCTGTGACAGTACTTTGACTGGGCAAAGTGAATGTTTTGAGGGATTTTCAGTCAGTGGAGTTATTTGAGGATGGAGTGATACGGTTATGCTGGGGTGTCCTGATAACAGCTCGGGCAAGTGGATTAAGATGAGTTTCCAACGCTTACTTTGGAATTAAAGAAAAAAGAATTATAGTAATCAAGCACATATTCGAAAATGGAGTTAGCACTAGTGGAAGCAAGGGTCAAATGCGGCAAATGTCAAAATATGCATCAATTACGTAATCAAGAAGTTGTAGTTGTAATCAGAGAATGTGGATCGAAGATAAACCTAAGATTGAACCATAGTGAGTTGAAATGAGAGTGAGAGGTGAAGAGTAGGTGGAGAGATGAAGAGTTGTTGGAAAGTGCCGGTCAGATGGTGAGCCTAATGCAGTGACCTTTCATAGTCAGACATGCAATTCACCATCAGGACAAGCTATCTAAAGGAAAGATGGCCTGGCAGTCGTTGGATGGTTGTTTGAACTTCAGCCAGCACAACTACAACATTCTGCCATTCAGGATGCCAGTGTGGGCATTATAAATGAGCAACTATATTAATCTTATAAACCCTCTCAAGGCACACTCAATAGTATCCACTGAAGCCCATCAAGAATGACACCTCATGTATTCGATCATCTTCTAGGAAACAGTTTCGCAACACAGTGCAGATGGGTTAAGATGAAAGACAAGGAAGTAGAACAGCATTTCATCCCAATTTTTTTATTAATCAATTCATATCATCATAAAAACGGTATGGTATGACTGCATGAGTTACCAGAAGCAAATAATTCATATTTACATGCATTTATGCAGTTCAGTACAAGTTCCTAACTGGAATTAATATTACACCTTAGATATTTTACTTTAAAACTGTCAGCAATTATTCAAATGAAATAAAATGTTACAATAAGTGACTTGCTGTAGCTTTGGACTGAACTGAAAGTAGCATTTTGTAGAGAGCATTTCGTATCTATGCGGTTATGCAAAGGACAAAGTCCTCATCAAATACTATTTTTCTAGTTGGATAGTTCACAGAACAGAATAGTGTCTGCTTTACATAACAAATGAGAAATGTACTGCAGTTAAATATATTTTAAAATAAAAATCGATAAATTTATTGTTTCGAAGTAAAAACTTGCCCGTGAAGAGAACAAAATAATATTCAATATCTGGTGTATAAAAATTGAAGCGGAATGACATCTGTGGTTAAGGAAACATATCGAATTTACAATTACTTATTTAGTACTAGTTTCCATTCACAAACATATCAATTTCTTGGTCAAGGACCAATACTTCACAGCACTTCAGGCAGTCCTGTAGTATTACATCATGCTTACATAACAATGCACTGCAGTTTCAAAGAAAAATTGGATTATATCCATGAAGACAAAATGACAAATAATTCTGATTTGGTCTTGGGAACTCCTAAATAAAAATAACATGTGCCAAAATAGAGTGCCATGCTCCACACTGGAAATAATATTACTTTCCACAGCTTTCTTTTCCTGTTTATGTGATGTCAAGGCTCAAAACTTGTCATTTCCTAGTTATTGTGCTGAAGGCCGAAATAGGCGAGACGGATAAAAAAATACAGAAAATTGTTTTATGGTTTATTTTGACAAAACAATATGTCTACTTTAAATATCTTAAATAAGAAATATAGAATTCAAATAGTCAGTTTGAGAAAAATGACTTTTAATGCATTTGGTGTCAAGATTTGCATTGCAGCAATGACTAAATACTAAATAGTAAATACGCATGTTTTCAAAGGTCAAATCTGACGTGAATGACCTACCAGTAGATTCCATACACAGACCTGACATAATTTGCAAAGTAGTAACCAGATTTTGCTGCTGTGTGCCATATTTCATACAGAATATTGCCCTCTATGGTCCAGTAAAATTGTGGAGCGATCTTGAGTTATTTAGAGCATAATGGAAATTACAGTTGATATTTACACATGTCATACAGTGTACCACACGATAAAGAGCTACAACTAATTGGCTGTATTTTGTGTACACCTCTCTGTGTAAATCTACAGGTGTAATCTGTGATTCTTGTTTGCATTGCTCCTGAGATCTTTTCTGTTTGATAAAATGTTCCAATTCATCTACGAAGTTATGCATCTGCTCCTCATCTTGCTAATGCATAATGAATTTCTGTGAAATACCTGTGTATTATTATCATTAGTGTAGTCTATATGTAACATAATGTCATAAAGAATGCATATAGAATTAGTTTTTGACATAAACGACTGAGACAAAAAAAACTACCAAGCTTAAATTGTTCTATAGTCCATGGTCCAAAAGTAGACCATGTATGCAATAATATATGCTTATGATTAGAACCAACCAGTTGGTCAATAAACAAATCCTGCTTCAGTCATTCACCTGTTAATCATTAGGCATGCCTCTTCCACTGGACTGAGAAAATCTTTGATCAAATAACTGTCTAGAAGTCAATTTCCTATACATAGGCATCATTGCAGTAATTACATGCATGATATCTATGATCTCACGCACCATCGGGCTGTGATGCTAGCTAAATAATAATTTGATTGCCTTGCATTAGTTTTATGATTTCTTCGAGTTTCCTAGGAAAGGTTTGCTGAAGAGAGAAGAAGTGCATTGTGTAGACTTCTGTGAATTCCATGAACAAGATTTTTTACAACCTTTTCATCCAATCTTTGGTTTTTGGAAAAATACACTTTAAAATGTAACTAATGACAGTAATTAGTTACCAGATTTGAAAAAGTAAAAAGTTATCTACAAATAGTAACATTAGAGAAAAAACCAATTAGTGATTGATTAAAGACAGATTGAAAATGCAATTAAGCATTTTTAGGTATTTTATATGGAATGTGAACTTTAACTATGAGATCCATCTGTAATGAAATGAGACTTTGAAAACAAATGGAAATGGTTCAGAGCCATGAGCACAAATTTAAGAAAATGTCCAAATCATTTCAACTCATCACGCTAATGAAAAAATTTACAGGTCGAAGATAGAAACGCCTCGAATGCTTTTATAACACCATAACGGCTCTACACGATATGAACACAAGTTCACATATTAAGTAATGCAAAGCAACTAATTTGTGCATTAACATAACCTCTTGACAACGATCAATCACCTCTGTACATAACTTCTGGGAAAAAGTAATTAATTACCACAAAAGTTACCACAAAGTAACTAATGGCAATTACAGTAAAGCATTGCAAGTAATGCACAACACTGCAAATAACAAACAACAAACAGTTGGACGCTGTTACCTTCGTCTTTGTGCTGTACGTAAACTGTTTATGACACATTTGTTTATATCAGTTAGCAATTGGGCAAGAAACAACATGCTATAGGGTCCACATGATAAGAATTTCTTTGGGATGCTTGATACTCTGCACTCTGTGTTACAAGGCCAGCATTCAAAGCACCTACCTACCAGGCAATCACCTTTGTTTTTCTAAATCTGATCCTTACACTTGGAATCTGCCTCAACAACCCAAATCCTGTAATGTCAGTAAAACCTTAATTTCCGGTGATACAGAGTATATGGGTTATGACCTCCATTCTTAATTTCAGTGAGCACTTTTACCAGTAAAGCAACAGGGATATCCATGTTCTAAAGGAAAAAAGCATAAGTTCTTGGAAATGGGCAATTGAAAAAGGTTAAAGATAATACATTGGTTTACAAGCTGAGCTATGAAAACATCTCAGAAGATTGGTCTCGAGGTTGAAAGATCTTCTACCTCAGAACCAGAGGCAAACACAACCATGGCAACACACTAATGGGACACCTTCTCAACTGCCACAGTGTACACTGGCACTCATTTTTTCAAGGGAAAGGATAAGGACTAAGCAGAAAACACATGGCATCCAAAGTATAACTAGACTCAGAGTTACCTAAATTCAATGCACCTGCCATCGTCAGACCATCAAGTTACAGCGCAGACTCATTAACGCAAGGTCGTCCGGGGTCGATGCCTTACGATACAGCGTTTTAAGGGGCCATCTGTAAAAGGAATGACACAGTAGTCTAAAACAGGGCAGTCAAGCCTGATTCACTGTTTCTCATGCTTGTTGAACTGTTGTTGAGCTTCTATATATGTGCCAACAGAGGACGACAGAAGCACCTGTGGGGTGTGGTGGATCAGTGATCCCCATTTATGTGTGTCAACAGAGGGTAACAGCAAAATCCATAGAAGCTGTAGGCAATGCTTTTGCATTCTGGTCAAACCCGTCAAGAATTAAGGTGAAATAGGAATTAGAGCTTGGTGCATGAGGGAAAAAGATGTCACCAGTTCAAAGGGTAAAGGTTAAGAAATTATTATTATTATTATTATTAAACGGACGATTTCTAAAGCGCCATAACACAGCCATGCCGCTACAAGGGCGCTTTACAATGACACGATCAGCAAACTAACAAGAAAAAACTGTACTATAAGAATCACTACATCAGTTCAACAGGGATATGCCTTCCTGAACAGGTGGGATTTGAGTCGTGGCCTAAAGATCTCGATCGATTCTGCAGAACACTCTTCATGTGGGAGGCTATTCCAGCATTGTGGGCCGGCAACAGAGAAGGCGCATTCACCGAATTTGGTCTTCGTCTTGGGGCAAGAAGGTCTTCACGCGCAGCTCCACGCAGCTGGAGACCAGCTGAACACGACGATGCTGGCCTGAAGAAATCTGCAATGTATCCCAGCGCAACACCATGGAGCGCTTTGTATACAAGTAGACATAGTTTGAACTCTACACGCTGTGGTATGGGCAGCCAATGAAGCGTGTTGCGCAGAAGGGGCGTCACGTGGTCAAAGCGTCGTCGTCCGAAGAGTAGCTTCGCTGCAGTGTTCAGAACGGACTGCAGGCTGTCTAATGTACATTTTGGTGCTCCTGCAAGGAGACTATTACAATAGCCTACCTTGGACAACACGAAACTGGCGGCAGTAGTCCGAGCAGCATCGAAGGGCAACGACTTCAGGCAGAATTTGATGAGACACAGCTGGCGGAAGCATCTGCCGACGGTCGTGGTAAGATGTAGTTTCATCGACAGATCAGACTGTAACATTATGCTTAGATCACAGACGGACTCCACTGGTGTTAGAATGGCCCCGAGTATACGCAGAGGAGAGAGATTGAGTTTACTGCATCGGCCGTGAGTCGCGCAGCACAGAAGTTCAGTCTTGGTAGGATTTAGACTGAGTCGGTTTGAAGCCATCCACACGGAGAACCTCTCATTCGCAAGGACCATGCGCCTACATGAGCCGTCGACCTCGGACGGACAGTCGCTGGTGTAGAGCTGAGAGTCATCGGCATAAAAATGAAACGATGCACCCAGATCAGCCGCCAACTTTTTGAGGTCAGCAATATAGAATAGAAACAACAAGGGTCCAAGGACTGACCCCTGAGGTACTCCAAAAGCAAGTGGACAGTAGGTGGTGATGTTGCCATTGAAGTGAACCGACTGAAAGCTGAGTTTATTCTTTCTCCATGGTTCCAAGATAGCATGGAAATCCCTACTTGGGAGTAATGTTACACTATGCCTTGCCATTGATTTAAATTAACATCACATCAAGTTGTAAAAGCCAAACCTTTGCATTACCCTGCAGTTCAATACAGCACGTAAACCGATTTAGTGTGCTAAGTTGATAGCTTTGGGGGACATAACACACAACAATAAGCGGAACAGTACATTATCAGGGAGTGAGTAAACAAGTCCACATAGTTTCAATTCCTAAACTAAAAATGCAAGAAAACACCTATGAATCAGCAGATGGCTGAGTTGAGTAATATACAAATGATGAAATGTCTCTGCAAATGAAATTCATTGCATGGCAATCTTGTTCAGTGCAAATACCAACAGTCAGATGGATGTCACATATCGGTGATTTGGTTATCAAGACAAAATAATGCATCTTAATAGTCTCACAAAAGTGCTGTTTCCATCATAAAGCCATGTGTCAATTATTCTATTAACTACTGGTGAAGAAATTACCACTGTCTCTATAAAAGAATAATTATTTGCTGAATTAATTCACAGGGTCATCTAATGCAAAACAACGGAACATTCTTACTAGGACATAACCAAGTAGATAATTTCCACCGAGTACTGAATCCGAGTATTTGGATGAACTATTTGCCGGATCCGGGTACGAACCGAATAGTAGAGGCAAATCTGGCCAGCGAGTACCATCTGTAGGCAACGTGTAGTTAACCTGCCACGTGCACAGCCACGGAGAACAATCTATAGTCAATGCAGAGTCTATAGCAATATCCTTCATATAGCATATCATCGCACTCTAGGCTATAACAATATTATTTAATAACTTTATTTGCGAAAAAATGTAAAACCTTGTTATAAAATTTGAAATACGAAGTTATCAACGACGTCTCTATTCTCTAATGTTTACTGGAAAGTGGGTAGAGCCAATTTAAGCGGGAAAATTATTGATTTGGTTGCCATCTGGGGAATGCAACTAAAAGAAATTAAACTATATAAATTAATAGCATTATTTTAAAAAAATTCAATGGAATTTTCAGTTCTTGTTTAATTAATCAATAACTAAGTTATAAATAAGTCCGTTGTCCTAAATTTATTTGCTGAAAAAATATTATTTTATCAAAAAATTATTTTATCAAGAAAAGTTATTTTTAGCTAATTGCGGGTGAAACATTTGCCGAGGCGAATACTACCAAAAAGTCCCATATTCGGCCGAAGCGAATGCCCGAGGCGATTTCCGGTTATGCCCTAATTCTTACATCTCATTAAGAAGAATAAACAACCATCCAACCAACTGGTTTTCATTCTTCAACAATCTAGCATCATTGATAATGTCACAAGTGGTAGCCATTACTGAACCATCAACAACAAAATTGGCTTTTTAGACAACATCTTGATAGAAATGCGTTGAGAATGTTTTTTACTGGCCTGCCGGTCTATGGACTTGATTATGAACATGTGCCTTCACTCAGAGGCACCTGCTCATCTAAATAGGAAAAAATTGTTAGCTTAAAGTTACGCTAATTAGTATTGTCCGGTATGTAAATAAAGTTTCACACAGTACATTTAAAAATGGATTCTTACTAAGCACACACGATGTCCCAGCTGTAAATGATGTGGTGTCTAAAGATGGGGTTCGAGGTTCTGCATCACAGTTATCTAACCTTCATACTGTTCAATATTCTTACATCATTGGATTACCATCTCAGATGTTTCCTTCCTTCGTAAGCATAAATAATAGAAGACAAATGTCTGTTTGTCAGTCATTCAACATTCAAGCCATGCACCATGCAAGTTCAAGTCAGCAAGCTGAAGTCAGCAAGTTCAAGTCAGCAAGTTCAAGTCAGCAAGCTCAAGTCAGCAAGCTCAAGTCAGCAAGCTCAAGTCAGCAAGCTCAAGTCAGCAAGCTCAAGTCAGCAAGCTCAAGTCAGCAAGCTCAAGTCAGCAAGCTCAAGTCAGCAAGCTCAAGTCAGCAAGCTCAAGTCAGCACCAGACAGCGCCTGAGTCTGCCTAGCCAGTGACAGACCGCACTAGAATCTGAAAGAATGACACCGCTACAGGTGGCGTAAGTCTGATGTAGTCAGCAAGTAAAGGCCGTTCTGTCAGAGGCCAAAAATATTTCACCGAACGCACACAACTCCATCTTTTCGTTTTACAGTTCTATACTTTTAGGCTATAAAAAATATTTCTCTAAAATTCATCCGGAATGCGCCTTTTATGATATTCTCACTAGTCGAAAACATTGGGATTGAATTGATCGATTGCATCACCATCCAAGCTCTTTATTTCGTTTGTCAGGTAACTCATCGATTCAGTACATTATTCTTAACCGACTTGGGACGGACAAATGTCCAGTGTAATAGAAGAGACGGTCATCTAAATGGACTGACGGTCGGAATAACAGAAATTCGTTTTACATGTCTTAGGATGGACAGACATCTGTCCAGCATGAGGCCCATGGGCGGATTTTCAGTGGAAAACACATTAAACATTTTTTAACTTATCTTAGGATGGGCAAGCATCCAGTTTTAAATATTAATAAACTAGATGTGTTCATCCTAATTTAAGACAGGCAAATATTATTATTAAACAAAATAGCAAACGGCATATCATTTACTCATGCCTTTCATATGTCCGTTACAAAAAAGTATTTACAAAAGGGTCCTAAATGGATCATATTCATACAAATTAGCAATAGTAATGCAACACGAAAACATAGGTTCGTCACCTGCCGAAGTTTCTGGCACTCAATCACTGTTTGGAGCTCAAGCGGCCACTGCATGGCGCTAAGGCGGCCACTGTGCGTGCAAGCCGTGCATGCTGCATAACTGGAATGTCTAATGACAGAGATTTCTTGCCTATTATATAGATAATAAAACTAAGTCTCTAAACCCTAAACACATCGTTTTATACAATACTAGCATTTTAATTTTTCATGCACCATATAGAACTATTCAGCCAATAACCCAGCCCACAAATTAGTCCTGGCATTCTGGTACTCAAAATTCATTATAATCTAGAACTTAGAATCTGACAAAGTTTGTATAAGATATTTAAAATTTCTTTAAAAGGTCCTTGTCATGCATATGTAGCATAAGATAAAGATAAGCCCTTTTGCACTAATTGGCAAAACATCGCCTAGTGCAGCGGTTCTCAACATGTGGGTCGCGACCCCATGGGGTCCCCTAACGATTTGTGAGGAATTGGTTGGAACCTTCAGGGATTTGTAAAATTAACAGTCGTCAACATAGTCTCTCTTATAATCATGTGATCATGATTATTACGCTAACTGCTACACTTCAGCGACTTAAATTAATTGTTGCTTAATTCTTGTTCTATGATTCATAATTTTAATAAAATTATTTCCATCATCAAATTATAAATTCTTCTGCTAATTAATGATCATGCTGTTAGCCACGAGAGTTAATAGATTATCATATGGGATGAAGTTAAATGCATGGTAGTAATAACGTGGTGAAGGCAGTAAGGGCCCATCCACATATTATGTATGCCAAAAAAATAGGATTTTCGGACCCCCCTCCCCACCGCGTACATTTCGTGGACCCTCCCCCGTTCGTACGTACATCTGAGCCTTACCCCCCCATTGCAAATGTTAAATAGCTTAAGAAAATTAAGACGATGATTTTATCACAGGCTATTTATATATTTTAAGCATCATATGTAACAGCTTTAATTTTTTAACTGTTATGAAGAAATAAGACACTAAGAACACTTGCATTTAAAAAAGTCTTAATGCTACATAAAATTGATTAAGTAGAATATAGTTTGTGTTTATAGTTCTGATTTTAATAATCCGTTTTGTGGACATCATAACTAGACAGTTATATATGCATATGTACATATTTTCATGACCCCTCCTCCCCACCATATGCACCCGTATGCAAAATCGCAGAAATTCAAAACTCCTCCCCCTTGCGGCATACGTAATATGTGGACGGCCCCTAACCCAATCAATTTGATAGCTGTGGGTCGCCAGAACTTTGGAAATATTTTGAGGGGGTCGTGGAACTAAAAAGGTTGAGAATCGCTGGCCTAGTGTAATCTCATGCAGCTTTATATAACACCATCCCCATCCGAGTTTAGGACTTGAGTCTGCAGAGATGTTGGGTTACATGGTAGACATTCTTTTCAACAGCCTTATAACTGCCAAGGTTGATTAATAACCTGATATAAGTCAACAATAATATAATATAATATTCACCAGTGGCAGTCCATTAGTTATTGTGCATTATCCATCTATAAAGAAAAGGACTACTAATCATATAAATGAAACGCGCGCTGTAACAGCATTGCAACAATAGCAATTGTCAAATCGTAAATGCCAAATTTATTAAGTATTACATAGACCGAAACACAGGGCACGAACCTATGCATAAGTGCTCTATCATGTCAGAGGGTTTGGCTCTCCAGAGCTACAAAAACGAAGATCCAAGTCCAAGACAGGCAGAAGAGCTGCTAACGCACACTTCGTTTTGGATAAGAGGGATTAGAATGTAGAAGGCAGAGGAATGAATGGATGGGTCAGGGAGGGTGGAAATTCTTTCACAGGACCAGATTGAAGTGGAAAGCTTCAGAGGTGACAGACTGAGAAGCTCGATGTAGAAGATGGTGGATAAACTGTATACATGATATACATGCATCTAATCAGAGGCTGCGGCCAAGACAGCCAAATGCTTTGTCATCTAGTCAAATAGTCAAGCAATAACAATAATAAATTTATTCCCTCATCTTCATCACTTGTCTGTTCAGTACAACTTCTTAGTCTAACCTGAGGCTAAACCAAAAAGTTAACAAAAATTGTGCAAACTGCCAAACTAAAAATCAAGGAAATGAGTCTTTCTTTAAATATTTGAAACTGGGCTCGGACTCTGTACAATTCAATTCGTTATACTCGGCAGGAATTGACACTCGGTTCATGCCTAATTTAGACCTGCATGGCAGTATGGTGGACACCAATCTGTTCTACTGCTGCTCATTTTACTATCACCCCTAGGGAGTGGAAGGCTCAGTCATCCTTATGGGGCTAGCACATGTATCGAACCAGCGTCCTCATGATTCTCATGTCTGTGTATTGCAATTCAACCATCATCCCACCAACAATGTTCCCTCTAAGCTGTGCGCATGTGCACGAGCACATGGGCTTTGGGGCCAGCGCATACAAGAATCTTGTGTGCGCACACAAATATTTTTGAAAAAATAACGAGACACGACTCTGTCATGAAAAAGTATGTAAATCGAGTTTCCTAACCGACTGCGGCCTATCTTACTCCAGAAACTTTGGTTCCTTGGCTGATAAGTCCCCTAATTATTTATCTTTAGACAAGAGACTTTTCTTAGTTTATCAGAACTGATCACTATAGACATTTAGATAGGCTCTGATTGTCCTAATTTAACTATCGTCGCATTCAGCTCGGACCTTGGCACACAAATGTGAACCATTTATATAATGTTGCACACGCAAAATTTCTTGCACACACGATCTCCAAAAAAATTAGAGAGAACACTGCCTAGCACAAGCTATTAAGAGATAAGAAATAACAAAGAAAACCAGGACAAAACTATCCAGAAAACAATGATACAACCTATTTTTTTCTGTATGGATCAGACTGCTGGACAATGCAAAAGAAAAAGATTACCTACAGTATGTACAGCAGATATGAGTTGGCAGCGGAAATTACAGGATACTCAAGACTACAGAAAATAAGAAATGACGATATTTTATAAGGCAATCCCATTGGTTATAAATCCAAATAACTCTGCTAGACAAAATCACTCAGCAAAGACTCCAATGATTTTGGATATGTAAAGGTGACCAAATTCCACACAATGCACTACATGCAATCTTGATTCAAAGGAAAAAGAAACCAAAATAGACCAACACAACGCTGAATAGACAATATAAATCAGGACAACATCACTTGGACTAACACTAAGACGAACAATAGACTTGACAAATGACCAAGGTCATTTACTAGTATCCATCAATCAATCCATCAATCAATCACTTTTGACTTTATTCACAATGCTACAATATTATATTTTACAAGAAGTAAATTGCAAGGACCTATACGGGACCTATGATCCCTCTAGTTGGGGTCTCCTGATACTCAACTTTAACTAAAGTACTCGGATGGATAGATTTAGGGAAGTAACAACAGTTGAACTAAATATGACTTATCTAAATAAGTATAATCAATCAATCAATCAAAAAGACTTGGATATAATTAGAAAGGCACACATCAAGATACAATCAATTGATCAAGACAATTCTGATATTTAATAATGAAAAAATAAGGAAATGACTTAACTGAGCTACCTAACTAATTCAATTATTCGTTAATTCTGAGCATTTATATATTGCCCCTGCAGAACCTACTCATGATGGAATGCTCCCAGCCCAGCCACAACTACAGAAAAAAGACTTGAGGAACTTGTAAAAACCTGATGGTTGGGCCACAAGCAAAAAGCAGAGCACGAGTTAAAAACTCGTGGTGAATTTAATGTAAAAACTATAACATATGATTAAAAAAATTAACAGTTGTAGTCTGCAGCAGTTCAGTCACTATCTGGTTCATTCGCAGAAAGCAAGCATAAACGTAATTTACACTTGATGCTCGTCAGCCCAGGAGATTGACGGATCAACACGGTATTCAGTTCCATGCACACTTTACAGAAACTCCAATAAATCTCATTGAGAGAAGTCATATTTGTGTGGGCACAGGGTCTACGGCATAATCTAGAATTTCTAGTTAGGCAAGTGTGGATTTCCGAGCAAAGTTGAAAGATGTGCAATCGGTTGGAGGTTATTTGTGTAGCTATACATAAATTAAACAGTCTGAGTAGTCTTTATTTGCATGACTGCTAGGCTGTTAACATGTTAGCAGACCCAACTCATTGAATAGTTCTCATTGAATAGTTGTCTGGTGTAGGGGTTGCAAAGTGTCATTTTGTCCCATTTGCCCATACAGCCACCATGAATGACCACGCTTTCTCAGTGGTAGGCCTGCAGCTTTGGAATGAGTTCCCAAGGAATTGTGGCTGCTTCCAGATATCTATCAGATACCTTCTATACTAACCTAAGAACTGTTCTGCTTGACTGTGTTGGAGTCAGAGGTGACTCCGAGCAATACCCTTAAAGAGGTGCTATATAATCAACCAACAGAATGAAAGAACGAATGAATGAATATGGTCTCACACACCAACGACGTGATGTAACATTGTGAATTTATTAAAACCAATATAACTTAAACATGCAAGCTAACTAATCCCTAAAACAATGACAATTTATGAGTGGCTAAATTACTCATCCAGAGGTGCTAGATCTAAAAATCTTGACAAAAGGAAAACTGAAGCCTACCTGGTGAATCTATAACTGATACATTGACTATTTGCAGGTTGGATATGCACAAAATGTGCAATACGCAGTCCACTTGGCTGATTATTGTAACAGATATGAATGCGTCTACTCGTTTATGTGACGGATCTCGTGTTAAGGCGACAGATCTCAGATCCAGTGCGAACAGGAAATGTGCTTAACCACTGCATTTCATCAAAGATCAACTAGATGTCAAACCATAGCAGGCACATACATGAAATGCCAAAACCTTATATCACTTAAAACATTTCACATTATTTGCATGACTAAAAATCAGTTTCATAATACCAGATAATTTTCCTTTTATCCCTTTTGTCTGAAGAGAATCATCAAATGTCAAAATTCATCGACTTTGAAACAAACCAAGCTTTTCTTCCATACAAAGCAATATTTATGCCCAATTGTCCTATAGATTCATTTTCATCTTCACCGCAGATATAGCTATTTCATAATACCACAACATCCCAATTCAATGTGTGTATGAATGAAGATCTACAACAATTTTATACAAGTCCTTTCCTAAGACAGCTACATGAAACAAAGCTATTTGAACATTTTTATGCAATTCTATTACTTCACATGCATCACATACAGCAAGTATGTCACATTATGACCAATCAACGTGTATATCGCACAACCAAGGCATGGCATTTCAGCACTAACTTGCTACATACTAAAATCACTTTGTCACTCTTTGTACTGTTCAGGTTGCCTCATGCAACATCTGCTGCTTACTTAAATACTTAGCTGGCAAGATCACCAGAGTCGTCAAAATGCTATAAACCACAGCTCAACTAAGCCACACCTGCAACATTCCGTAAACCAATACAACAACATTAAATCTCTCTTTACATGCAAATATCACATATCAGCATTTAGTTCTATACTAGAATCAACATCATATATTCTCAGATCAACCTCCAAAGCCCAAATAATAGCCCAAAAATTAATTTCAAGCACAATAACTCAGAATACTAAAAGACCAACATGTAACAAATGCAACCATCTGATTGTCTGAATACAGTTAGTACAACAGTCAATTGTGTAAATTTTAAAAAGATTTAGAACTGAAATGACATCAAATCTTGAAAATTTTATTTTCAAAAATCAAATTTATTATCAAAAATCCATATCATGACATAATTACCTTCATCACAAGAACAAGGATTTGTTCCCAAATACAAAGCAAGATCAATCACAATCTGACCAAGTTTTAAAGTAATTCTACCACTGATCCGTCATCCCTGTAAAGCTGTACATTGACATGTTCAGGGTTGGGCGTCTACTAAGAAAGCCTGCCAGCATTCAGTGTTTAAAATGTAGACCCCCTTTCTGTCTCATTCTCTCTGAAGAGCAAAGGTGCAAGAACACGGTTAATAATGAATTACGGAAATGTTGAAAGTAGTACTATACCCTTCACAACGCATCAAATGCATTAAAACACATCGACACTAACCCCATAGTTTTTTTTGAACAATTCTGCTATCGATCCGCCGTCCTTACAAGGCCATAAACCACGTTTTATGGGCGTCTACAGCTAGATCCAGCCAGCGTGCATGGTTCACTCGCCCCTTTACTCTCGACGGCGAATCTGGGGCGTCCAGTGTTAACACTGTTTATAATAAGAACGCATAGGCCATAACACAGCATTAGAACAGCTTTTAGAAACTATTAAATTCATTGGAAACATGAACAAACTTACCTCGTTATTATTAGTTCTCTATATCCACCCAAAAATGATCCACACATGATCAAGAATAAATCGGAATAATTAATAATCGAGAGAAACGTACAACTCCATAAATCTTTTTGCGCGAAGGGTGCGCTGCAATGGATAAGTGTGCTTTCTGCTATGTTGCAAAACTTTTATAGCGTATGACTAGCATAAGGTTGTCTGTTTCTTAATTACGGTTATTGAAACATAATGCAATGAAATTGCTCCCTCACTGTCGACTGAAAGAGTCCCAGTTTCAGCCGTCTGACATTACATGCACTTACAAATTCTGTAAATGCGTGGTTACCGCCGACTCTGGACAATGTAATGTAATGTAATCAATCATTATATAGCGCCGTCCATTCGGCAGAGCTCTATTATCTGAGACAATAATCGGGGAGGTATAGGGCCTTAGTAGTGTTCCAACTTCCAAGCCATGGGTTGAAAAGACTTCTGTCAAGAAAGTTTACAGGATTTTAGTTTCTCGACCGTATTTTTGTAGGTTTTAAAATGAAAAGCCGCACGAGAATGGGCAGCGGAGATTCCACGTGATGCAGCGGTTCTCAACCTTTTTGACATGGGGACCCGGCCACTTTGCAGTATCTAGATCCTAACGAGACCAACCATTCCAAAATCTTGGAGCATGTATGTATGTATGTATGTAGGCCCCTATTAGGCAATTTACATGGCGCCTTATAAGAACCTCTCGAAGGCGCTAAACGTAGCTACCCAATAGATTTAGACAAATGCGATTTGAGTAATATAGAGAAGTTGACTGCAAGCAGTGCAATTTGCGAAGTTGTAACGGAAGAGCGTTCCAGTATGATGGTCCAATGCATGAGAAGGCACGATCTGTCCGCATCGATGTACGGGAGCGCGGGACCATCAAGTCCCCACGAGCCGCAGCTGGCTGGAGACGGAAAGACAGAGCTCTCGGATGTATTCTGGAGCCGTGCCGACCACCGATGTCCGTCCCATGAGGATGATGTCCGTCCCATGAGGATGATCTTGAATGTGATCCTATCCTCAACAGGGAGCAAGTGCAGTGTGTCACGCATATAGCTTGAAATATGCGAGTATTTTGGCAGCTTGGCAACGACTCGAGTGCCGCAGTTGAAAACGGATTGAAGCTGTCTTATCCGGAACTTTGGCAGACCCGCACGGACACCATTGCAGTACTCAAGGCGAGTCAGCGCGAATTAAGGAGTGGACAATTAAGAGTTAATAGCGGCGTCAATTGACAGATTTCGCCGAATGACTCTAATCTGGCGCAATTGATAAAAGCAAGACCTGCACAGGGTTCGAACTGACATGTTCCTCCAAGGACAGGTCTTGATCTAGAAGAACTCCCAGGTCCAGGACGACGCGTTGAACCTTCCAATGAGGAAATGCTGCTTTATTCGCCTCCTTGTCAACCCCCGAACGCGTTTGTCTCTTGCCCAGCCACATAAATTCAAGATTTTTGACACCCACTTCAGTGCCTCAGATGGGTGGCATGTCAAGTACAGTTGGGAGTCGTCGGCATATTGATGAACCCGGGCTCCAAGAGCACATTATTATCAGTGGTTAAAGTGGTTTGGGTGAGCAGTGGGAACTCCAAAGTTCGAGTTGACTCGATAGGAGACAGGACCATCAATGTCTACAGTCTAAACCCCTAACCAGGCCTTATGCAAATTTAAGAATTGTATTTTTCGATGAAACCGCATTCCACTTATGACAAATGTAAAAGAGAATACATTAAAAAATTCAAAAAATAAAAATAATTTACAATAATTTTTTAACATGTAGGTATCATCTTTCTTTCCCTAAAAATAAATATGAATCCTGCAGATTTTTTGAATAAATAGATAAACGTATACGGCCTAATGTCTATAATGTGTCGAGTTCAAACTCAAAGAGCAGAGGTTCGGATCACACATACAGTTAGGCCTATATTGAGCTAGTCAAATAGCCAACTGTAGCTACAAGGGCCTAACAAAAGAGAAAGTATTAAAGAAATTCAATTCAGTATATGATGTTTTCTTCACACGAAAAACTCAATAGACAGCTGTAACCTGAGTGATGTGCAGAATTAATATATTCATTTTACTGAACCCCTTTCACACTCGCCGTGCTTAGCCTACTGGTTAAGGTGTTTATTCGATTCAGCAACTCTTGGAAATGATCAGAAACCCTGTCACCTCTACTATCTTAATAATCTTGCTCCATAGCAGCATATTGAAGTAGGAACTTGCCACGTAAATGGACAAGTTATCTCTCACCCCCTCAGGGCCGAAATCATTTGGCCAAGCATTGGGATCAAGAGAACAGACATTAGAACTACACAGATCCATCTCCGAATCTGCCGACAGTTCTTTGTAATGACGTCTACCAATGCTTGGTAAAACTGGCCTCAATAAAATGAATTTCCCTCTCGATCTTTTCCTCTGCAAGTAACAAACGATACACCTTTGAAACTCTTGCATCTGCAGTCTGAACAGCTTCAGCATAGTACTGTCCACTCAGTCATTTCTAGCTGTATAATGACTTCGATTCGTCGTGTCAGAATTCGATCAGGAGTAGATGATCATTGATCACAGTGATGTATGCAAGACTTCAATCTTCAAGACCAAGACGAGACCGAGACAGTGAGGTGCCGAGACCGAGACAGTGAAGTACCAAGACCGAAACCGAGACACTTGGCTCAAGACAGTACGAGACAGTACGAGACAGTAAAAGACAAGTGATCTTATATAAGATGTTGTGAAATACTAAAGTATCAGTTTTCGGGAATAATGTTCCTGTGCAATTTCAATTTGAAACCTATAATGTATGTAGTACCAATTCCTGATAACAGTTTTTATATTGCCGCGTTTTATCTTTTTCGATATCTTTTCGTCGGCATATTTACTGAAAAACATAAAGAAAGCCTTTTTAGACACGTCTAAAATCTTATATAAAATGTTGTGAAATACTAAAGTATCAGTTTTCGGGAATAATGTTCCTGTGCAATTTCAATTTGAAACTTATAATGTATGTAGTACCAATTCCTGATAACAGTTTTTATATTGCCGCGTTTTATCTTTTTCGATATCTTTTCGTCGGCATATTTTCTGAAAAACATAAAGAAAGCCTTTTTAGACACGTCTAAAATCTTATAAACAAGCAATTTCGATACCTAATATCAAACGAAATTAAAAAGTTGCGCATATCCTTATACTCACCCTGAGAAACTCGAAGTCGTTTCGATCGTTTCGGTTATTGTGATTTTGCATCACTAACCAACGGCACGGCATACCCATTGTTTGTCAATAACTTCGAATTGCGTAAAAGGAAACTTCACAATTTTAGGTTCTCTCTCAGACATTTTTCTACTTTAAGATAATTAAATTGATTTCAGTATCATGTGACTCGCGCGTTAACCAGAATTACCGATTCTCGTAGATTGCGGTTTCAGTTTCTAGCGCAAGATTTTAAGACAGTTGACGCGAAACTCATCGAGACTGCTTGTTCTAGACAGAACAAAACTTTCACTTCAAGACAGTTTCTAAAAATTCGAGACACTAACCTCGAGACCGAGACCGAGACAGCAGGCTTCCGAGACCGAGACCAAGACCGAGACACAAAAAACTGTCTCGAGACGTCTCGAGACCGAGACACTGTCTCGAGACCATACATCACTGGATGATCAACAGGAAGAGTGATATAAACTATCTGCAATGCTAAGAACAAATCGACCAATTCTTCCAGGGCATCATACACGAGTACAAAATTCTTTGTGAAAACAGGGTTAGCCAGTTTCATGACCGCTCACAACAATTTCTGCTGCTCTAAATCAGCTCTCCTACTACTCGCTTCGCTGATCAATTGCTGAAATAATTGTGCAAACGCACTCCAACCAAAACCAAGAGCTTACATTTGCACCACACATTCACCGTCTCCTGTGTCACTGTGTGATTCATGCTAAAAGTTGCGGCAGCTCCGCAATGTTACTCGCTCGATAACTCCAGACGCCACCGCTACACTTGTCCACTCCTTCATCAAATTACTGCTGCTCACTCTATGAAGGCCTCCAAACTGGGCGGTTGCGGTGCCTGGACCGGGTCCTGCGTTTTGCTGCACGTCTTGTCGGTCGCATTTCGAAATGTGTCCACATTTCCGGTTAGATCCTGGGTGCGCTCCAATAGCCACTCCTCCAGCAGCGATTCTCGTACCCCATCATCGCTCTGGTCTGGTAGTCCTTGCCTCCTTGCCAGGTATCGTCTACGCCGACCTTCGCAAACTCTGACACACATCTTTTAGTACATCGGGTTGGGCTAATTACCGCCCTGCAATTTCAGATATAATTATGTCGTGAGACTTAATTTAACTTGCCACTGATCTGCATTCCGACGGTAACCACATTAACTATATTAACGACGCAATTAAATCAAAGCTAGAAGTAGACAAGTAGACACTGCTGCGACGTATGATCGTTGACGATGCACACAATGTGCTGTAAACTTTGGTTTTGCAAAATACGTAGATATTTCACACAGTACAACTTAAAAATAATCCCTAATGAGTGAAGTTACAGGATCATCTGCGTAACATAATTCTACAATTAAATAGGCAACAATGAATCCAGGAAACAGCAGGACAGGATCTATATAGACCCGGACCATTTGTTCTAGCTACACAATAATTGTAGGCCTATACGTTGTGACTCATAATTATTTAATATTTAATTCTGCACTTTATTTGTCATTTTTGAAGCTTCCCACGAGCTCAGATATACATAATCGAAGAAACAAGTATTGAGATAAGCGACAGAGAATGCTGAAGTTCAAATGTATTTGACAGAACGCGCCCCTCAATCGGTAGGTGGCGTAGTACGTGTTTAAAATTAAAAATAATGATCGGTATTATTGTGGAGGCCTATTAATGAATTTTTAACGCATTAATTTGTTGACTAAACGAAACTGCATCCCTTTCTGTGCGATGATTGATGTGAAATTAATCTTTATTAAATCTAAAATTGTAAACTCTTGTGAGAGGTGTCGCGCACACGAATCGCCAAGGTGGCATCGTACATGTGTTTATTGAATTTACAATAATAATTTTGATTGCTATTATTACTTTAGCTTATTTACCATTTAACACTGCTATTTTTGAGTAAATAAGACTATTTTCCTCTAAGACCAATAATTGATTGCCAAAAATAAGGCACAGCTGACAGTTGATTAATGTAATTATACTCTTGGATACCTTTATTTGAAGAGGTATTGGTAGGATACCATATAAATAGTGCAAAGCGTGTATGGTATAGTTGGGAGTGGACGGGTTGATAGTTACACATTCTGAGGATAGGCCCTATGGTCCAGTAAATGCACTTGCATTTGAGGAGGTTTGTGTAGCGGTTCCCCGGCTCCCAACTTTTGCAAAGCTTCCGTTTTGACGTTTCAATTTCTTGCTTTGAGAAAGATTCACTTTTTCTGTTCAAAAATGATCATTGATAGACAAAGATAGCGTTGCTGAAATTAATACTAGAGGAACTTTATTCTGTAGAGGTATTGCATGGGTTACAATAAAGTGCCTGTTTTGTCCTTACTCAAGACGAATTTGCTTTATATGGAAGCGATTGGTGTGCGCTAAGAGAGACGCTATATAAACAAAGTGATTTAAATACAATACAATGCAATATGTGATGGCTATCGTAACTGACTTCAAGGAGAGTAGGCCAACACTTGCAACACTGCCAATGCCACTCAACTTCCACTCCCTTTCACCATCTATTATCCTCTGCCTCTTCCTCGTCCCCTCCTCTTTCATTCTGTTCTCATGGATCCTCTCCTTCCGCTGTCTATTGCTATCCATTGTATTCTCATTCAATTCCCATGCTAATCCCCTCATCTTTCCCTCCTCCCCTTCACTACCCCGCAATTTTTCTCCACCTCCTTATCATTCATTCCTCACCTGCCCATACTCTCCGATTTCAACACTTAGTCACATTTCCATTCTCCTCGCTTATTACTCCCATCCTCATTAGCCCTTCCCTTCGTTCTAATCCTCGCCCATCTCCAGTCATCCACCACTCCTCATCATCCTCTGCCCTCCCCATTATTGTAGTGATCCGTTAACGTACCCGGTTTAAGGCCTTATAGGCCTACATGTCGTTAGTGCAGTGGCGTAACCAAGCCCGGGCAATTACGGGCAGTGCCCGGGCTGCAGTTTTCTGCCCGAGTTGCAGCTATCCCGGAATTTCAAGATATTTTAAAACTATACTTTGAGTTTTTCATTGATTCTTACGCAGCTTGTGCGACTTATAAGTTTTGTCCTAATCCGTTGATATGCCTTTGTGTTGGGTACCCCACACTTCATCGCATATGTCGCCATACTCCAGACTTATCGTATATACTTAATTATACTATGTATATCTGCGATTATTGTAGCCCAGGTATCGTAGATCAGATACTGCACATCAGAGGTGTAACAAGGTTTTGAAAAGTGGGGAACATAATAAAAAAATATTGCGCGAAACCACCCCCCCCCGAAATTTAAAAAATGGGGGGCACAAATTATCTTAAAAAAAGTATTCTTAAAAATCCATTGGATAAACATAAAAAAGAACCGATTTGGGGGCACATGGGGGGCACTGAGCACTAAAACTCGGGGGGCTTTGCCCCCCAGTTTCAAAACTGGGGGGCCGGTGCCCCCCTACCCCCCCGCTTGTTACACCCCTGCTGCACATTAATTAACTTCGAGCCTAAGGCCAAGATCTGAAATGATACGTGACGAAGCCTCTTAATTCTGACTATCGGATCGACCTATGTAGCAGGGTTGAAATACCTTATCTAGGAGCAAGTAACGCAACCACTCTTCCCTGCCTTTCGCTGTCTCGTCCTCCCTCTATGCGGCTCCCATTTCCTCTTCTGCATCTTTCTTCATCTCATTCAGTGTATCCATATAACCGGTTCTCCATTAGGCTACCTTCATGATCGACGGCATATAAAGTTGCAATGGTGAAGCCCAACCCTATGCACATGTGCGTAGACTATTAATCAATTGTTTTGACAGCCATGGAGGAATGGACCATTTGCGCCCAATAAAACCTGTTTCTCGCCCCACAACAAATTGACCACATATAGGGCAATGTCTAATAACGTGCATGGCATTATATATCTGTAACACTCGAGTATATAGTTATTATTTGAACTGAAAAGACAGTTCCAAGCTGAGAGGCCAACATAGGCAAAACTTTGTTACTGGGCCGTGGCAGAGCGCTTGCGCGGAACAACAAGAAGGCCGCGAGTGGAAGATCGCAAGGAAGTCCTGGCAGGTAAAGAGGACACCGAGGTACAGAAAGATTTTAGGTATGTCTGGGCAACCCCAAGTATAGGCAGTTGCGCATAAGGGAAATGGTTTTAAACGGTATACGCTGTTGAACAGGGAGCCAATAAAGTGTGTCTCGAATGAAACACAAAATATTGGCAAACTTTGGAATGCCACCTATCAGACGAGCAGCGGCATTAAGAATAAGAATAGATAATATTAGTTGCAGACTGCAACTGCAACTGCTATATCTCCAAAACTGCCATTTTTCTAAGTTTATTTTGTTAGTCGCCCCTTAACTCTGGCGGTCTTTAGACTATGGGCTACGTGTTTCAACTATCTTAACTGGCTGTAGATTGACTACAGTTTGCGTAGGCCCTATTTTTAAGTTTATGATGCAGCAATATGAATATGTTTTATGAGGTAGAAAAATTTTGACAGCTAATGCAATGAGTTAGCATAATAATAGTTGCTGACCTGCCACTTTAAAAATAATAAATATGACATCGAGCAATTCCTATTTTTGATTATCATTATTGTGATTAATTTTGAGATGGGCAGCTGCCCGGGTTTCATTTTGACTCTGGTTACGCCACTGCGTTAGTGTAAAGCTGCTTACAAGCGGACAGCAAACACACTGTAATAAGTAATTCTAAATAAGACTCATAAGCATGATGAATTAGTTGCCGTTACCGAACGGACGTTCCGAAGAAGAGTTTTATTGGAACACATGCGTTCCGAGGGTTCCATTGCATTGTGAGCAGTGGGAACGCACACACAGGTTTTCGAGAGCAGTGGGAACGCGTACCCACTATAAGCCTTGCATATTGTATGATCTTTGTTAAATCAGCAAGTCACGCATCAATGCATTCTACGACTAACCATGCTCGCGTATAACAAAACTATAAATAAATCATAATAAAATTACATAATGTGAGAACAAAAATAATATTAAAAAAACCTTTATTGTTTGACTCACATTGAGGCATAAAAACTGTTAATGAGATGGCGGGGTTTATCAGATGTAGGCCATACAGTAGCCTAAGTCAATACTTGGGCTGATGTTGGTTAGACACAAACTTAAGTCATTATTCACACAGAGCCTATTCCTATAATTATTTTGTCTTGAGCGTAATCATAGCTGAACAGCCGGTCTAACAGATGTATGCGTAGTTTAAATTAGCAGCAACACTGACAAGGCAACGATTTATAGAAAATATAGGGCATTACGTTCACGTGACAACAGTTTTCAGTGGAAAAAATGCGATTTCAAAGAAAAGTTGGCGACCTACTTGGATATCGCGATCCACAGGTTGAGAATCACTGCTCTAGTGCAGCGGTTCCCAACCTTATGAGCGTAAGAGACAGAGGCCACGGAGACCACTTATAAATAAAAATTGTCTAGCTCGCGGACCAGCACTGAAATTGCGCCGCTGGCGCACTATGACCATTATTATAGTATAAAATGTAAATGTAATATAATGATAAATATATAACTATAATATAAGAACTATGCACCAAAAATTTTGTTATTAAAAATGTGACAATCAGTATGAGTATTTTACTTATTTTATTATTATTATTATTACAGTAATTTTATATAGTGCCCCTTCAAGTTTGCCCACTCAGAAGCGCTCTCAGCCCAACCCCCAGCCGAACAATTACTATTAATTATTATTAATATAATACTATTACTATTAATGTAATTTCTAAACTTTAAAGTAAAAAAAAATTACTAGTGGCATACTGCCACAATGTTCGTTTTAAAATTATGTAGGGGCCTAAGCATAGGCCTATAGTTCCTATAGGATATTATTGGTAGAGTTGTTTATTTCAAAAGAGCAAATTGAAATCTTTTTATGACAAAAATGACAAATTTTACGCTCCTTCTCGAGGACCACCAGGCAGATGGCCGCGGACCACAGGTTGAGAACCTCTGCTCTAGTGAACTTCGAATCTTTTCAAAGACAGCTCCGATTAGAGCGGCTGCTGAACCCTGAAGGAAGGAGACGTACAGAAAACAGAAATAAAAAAGAAATGGAGACTGAGCGATCTGGGCGGATGAATAGTGAAATTTTATTTTAGATGGTATTTAGAACAGGGGTGAGAGGTTTAAAGGACGTTTTAAGCAATAGATGAAGTTATTTTGGCACAAGGTCCATGTGGTGGTATTTGGAAATTTTGCAGGTGACAGCAAGGGCAATTAAGAACGCTCCTGATTTTCATGTAGAGGACAATTTGGATGGGGTACTACCGTGAAAGGAGAGCTGTGGAGGAGATGCGGGTTGCTGCGTCAGAGGACCCCTCTTCTAGGTTAGTCTGGCGTACAGACCATGCATTGCACCATTTGTTATAGCCTCTGGCCCTGCGTCACTATGCTCTTCATCTGCGAACTCACAGTTTCGAACTGCTTTGCAATGACGATGAAAATCATATACTTAGGGCTTTATACAGGAATATCAAGTTATTTAAGTTCATGACAAAAGCTAGTTTAGAAATGAACACCAACAACACTTACAGTCAATTTCTTTCTAGAATAATATTCTCAATTATTATAATATAATCTTCAACTTAACTAAAATACAAACCAGTAAACAGAAACCTGCTGAAAGTTAACTTTCAGAATACATAGACAAAAAATAAATAAAAAAAGCAGAATTCACTTCATTCTCTAAAACGCTTCTATATTGAAATCCAATGCAAAATCTCACACTATTTAGAAATATTTCAGATATATCACAAATTAAAATCAAGAAATGAAATTAAAAAAATTCATACAGTAACACATTATCACCTGATATTGACACAGAATGATTAAGAAAAGGGGACCAACACAATGATGAAACTCAAACAAAATGGCATGCCACACACAAGATCTTATTCCAAAATCAGACAACATCCATCAACACTACAGCATCAACACAAACTGGTATATAATGCTGCATTTTCAATGCACAAGAACAGTACTGTTCACTTAGAAAAACACCTAAAACCCAACAATACATCATTAGGCAACCATGTTAAACCCGACAATGAAGGATTACAAGACTCAAATCTTCAATTATAAAAGTAGACTGCCCAGAGAAATACAGTTATTAAAGCTTCTGACGTTCAATTTCAAACATGGGCACAACATTTAGATCTCTAGTGTGGTGGTGAAAGCTCGCAGATGACGATACGGCCAAGTTGTCGAAATCTGCATAACCGAGGGATGTTGTACCGTATCCAGCAAATCCACGTGTTACATTTGCTGGAAGTGATGCATGAAAGACATAGTCCTTGTCGACCAAGCCAAAGGCATCATTTTTCTAAGAAAATAAAAACTAATGGTTACTAATTACACAAAAAATTATATTTTGGATCTGAATTCTCAGAGCTGTAACATCATCACCTATTTACACAGTCACAAGACAACAGATGCAGCATAACAACAGATGTAACATTCTGAGCATAAAACATTTAAATATTTCAAATTCTTTAAAACTCTTTAAGATCAAGGAGCAGAACAATCCACAACAACTGCACATATTGCAACTTTTGTGAGAAGTTGCAGTTAAAGCAAATAAAACATACATACATACATAACATACATAATTCATTGTTCAATGGTCAATAGAGTTGTGGTGCACTTATGTTTGAAAGTAAAATGGTCACTTACATGTACAATGAGGCTAAGTCTATACCAAGCATCTTTCTTCAGTGGAGTTGGAAGGCTTCCACTTGTAAGAACATAGGCTCTTGCTGTAAAAAAGTAATTTTCACACGAAATTCATGACTTACACAAAAAGCAAACAAATATTTAACAATATCAATCATTGTTATTTATAACCCAATCCATTCTAGTAATGCTGCATATTTACATAACAGGCTAAAAATATCATGAACAATTATTCCAGAACTCTTACTTACAATCCAAAAGATTTTTTTATTCAAAACATCAATGTATTTAGAAGTGAAACAAAATTATAAAAGAATCTGTGCAATATGGTTATATCAGACACAGAAAGATAGACAGGGGTGCAATGTAGCATAAGAGAGGAAATGGAAGGGCATGGAGAAGTGGAAACAATGGTAAACTAACTTCACATTTCTAAAGTAACACTTTATATAAATTAAAGTAACACTTTATATAAATTCCTGGGCACCAGCTTATCCACGAGTGCTGCATCAGTTCAACGGGGTTGCCCACAGATACAGTTGAAATTTGAGTTAAGGACAGAAAGCAGAAGACTTCCCCAAAGGAACATTTTGCTGAACCAGCATGCAGATATACCCAACTTGGAATAGGCTAGCCTACACGCCAAATCATGGGCAAAAGCTACAAGTGTTGAAATAAAATTACAAAGTGCTAACTGTGCATAACGACCCTAAGCACTGTTCTTCTGTGTCAAATGTAAATCTCACCCAAATTAGCAGTCACAAGGTAAGAGCTGTTTCCTGGGTAGATTATGAAAAAGACTCCCCAAGCGTGACCTGCATCGCATCCCCCACGATCAATACGAGCGCTCACAAACACACCAGTCTCCGTGCCATTCACTGATGGAACCAATATGTCAGAGCGAACCACTACATCAGCCCTGCAAATAAACACATAACCAACTTCACACTTAAAACCGTTTTGTAGATTCACTTCCTTTCATACGATTCTGACCTCTGGTACCTCAAAGTCTTCATATACTTACTGGCATTAATGTCTATCTTCCATTCTACCAAAACCCTGTTAACAATTTCTTATAAGAACTTCAAAAATCTAGACAACAGCAGTTTTCTAATTTCTGATAGATTATATTATTAGGCTAAATTTCAGAACACTAATAGATAAAACTATAGCAAGTATAATTGTCAGTCTTAATTTCGTAAAGCATAGCAGATATAAAGAGTATACAAGCAATGGCTGCTTTTGAATCATAAAGCACAGTTTTTAGTTGACCACAACCCTCTAAGATTCATTCTATGAACTCCATGATTTAACAAGTGCATTGTAACGACCCTTACCACTGATCATCTCCTCCAAGGTTCAGAGTTGCTCCTTTAGTTGAGCACCAGTAAATTGGGTCATTGAGCAATACTTGACGATTTATCATTCCATGTTCTGGATCATTGCTCTTGCGCACTTCCCACACACCACTCTGAGGCACAAAGTTAAATGCTTCACTGAATTCATCGTAACCTAATCACACAAAAACAAACTCACACTTACACAGAATGAAACAGATCATAACGGAAGTTGTACAATAATAGAGAGCAAATATTTTTAGTAATATGCTAAATGATTTGGTTACATCAGTTTAGAAGGCCATCAGTTCCAAGTATCTAAAGTAATTTGTGCTGAATGCAATGATCTTATAAACATATACATTTGTATGAATGCTAATCTGATCTGTCTTACATCGTTAAAACTAGGGCTGTACCGAATAGGTGATTATCACTATTTGGCCGAATACGAATAATTGGACAAACTATTCGGCCGAAAAAAAAAAAAAGTGTACAAAATAAGTCTACAGACAACACTCAAAATTTCATATGCAAGCATAAGTTTCAGCTCAGTAAATTTATTACAGGGTAAACTATAAGTAAAATTAACTACATGTAAACTACATGTAACTTTTGCATCCTTCTGCAAGTCTGTGTAAACTAGGAATGGAACTAATTAAACTAAACCTATAGATTGTCACTTGCAGCCCAGTCAACACATGAATGTTGTGTTTTGCTTTCACAAACACCAATCGTTCCATGTTGTCAACATTAAGACAGCTTCTCATTTCAATGAAGGTACAGCCAGCAATACTGAATAGCCATTTGGCCCACTATTCGGCCCCAAAGTGAATACAAAGCGAATGCTCAGTACAGCCCCACCAGTCAAAACCAATTTCTGTAAAATTCAATTTCTGTTGTAATCTTACTTTCGTAAGTATCGTCATATGGCAGAGGAAATGGTTTGGAATCAGGGGGCTCTGGATACGCTCCCTTGATGCCAGTTTTCATTGTTGTAATCGTGTAGATCTGATCAGGGTCTAAGTTGATGCTGAACATTCCCATATATGGCTAAGAGTAAACAATTGATTTTTTACCATCAACAAACTGATAATATCACCATGTCCTTAAAATAATTTTTCCTCAACAATAACTGAATAACTCTTGCCCCTCCTTAGCTCACCGAATACTCACTATTTATTTGCATCGACATAGATCAGTTACAGCAGTGGTTCTCAAAGTGTGACATGCAGACTACAGGTGGTCGGTCCGTAAGTACGAGTTAGGGCAGATGACCTCATTGGCCTGTGGTGGCGAGTTAACCAATATTCCCCGAATGTCTATCTATGTAAATAACACAACACTGCATTGTCGTGGTTTGGTAAATAGCACTCAAGTCTGTCATTTTCAACCACATATTCTGTGGTTTTAGTGCTATTCATTGTTCATGTTAGAGGAAAAATATTTAATCTTGATGGTTACAATCTGCAACCTAATAGCTATCAACTTTAAGAGTTTCTCTTTTCTTGTTTCTTGCTCACATCTTATAATCACCACAATGCTTTTACATTATCTTGCTGACAAGATCAGTAGCATTAAAAAATAAGCCAACACTTAAATTAGGGTCTCTAAACGTTACATGCTCCGACCAATGTCTTAACACTTGACAACAAATATTTAACACATATATTATAAATGCCTGTATCATTATAAAAGGTAATTAACCATCATACCTTAATCGAAGCCTGGCGCTCAAAGACAGTTGAAATTTGGCCATTATATCCAAGGGATGTCTTCCACAAGTACAGGTTCTTAAATGCTGCCTGCAATTACAAAATCCATACTAAATCCATTTATAAAACTCCACAAATTTAAAAAAACCTCTTCATCATTGCTTGAACTAATAAATAGTATTCAAACAAACGAGACAATAAAATATGTATTTTATGATAAAAAATAAATTAAAATGGGTATGCGTGAATATTTTGTGACAGTATTATGCACTTCCTACCTCACTTTAGCTGCTGTTAACTATTATGCAGACAGCATAACAAACTTCTGATATAGTTTAGGTAACTCAAATATGCAATAGATTAGAACCTAACTGACAAAATGCTGGCTATGTAATTTATGTAATTTATCGAGCTTTGCTCAATTTCAGCTAAGTGAATTGACTGAAGGCAAAAGGTTGTGCAAAAAAAACAACTAGAGTACTACAAACCAGTGTTCCATCAAGCCTGAATTCAGCCTGCTGTGAAACAACTTTGTAGGGAGGTAGGCCTGGTCTTATGCATATCGAATGATCATGACTCTACAAGAAAAACAAAAAACACTAAGATCCAGAATGATCTCTTGAAAAAGTATATAAACAACTTGCAACAACCTCGATTTCATTTGGGAGGAACTGTATTAAACATGCATTGAATGTTAGATCGTAATGACTAATTGCCTTGCACGCTGTGCCCCATTTTACATGTATCTTAAACAGCTAAGAATCTTTCATCTCTGGCTGCAGATTTATATGTTCTGCTGTGCAAGGTGACTTGCTTGTCCCACCAACCCAAACATCCATGACCCAGCCTGAAAGTTTGTCATTGTCAGCCATTTATTTTAAATGAGCACCTTACAATCTGCAACCTCAGCTTCCTCATCTTCCTTTGCCTTTCACAAGCACTTCAAAAGTCATTCTATTTGATCAAGGTTTTGTTTAGGCCTACTAATGTCCATAGCTTTTGTTTCTCTTGAAGTGGCACTATATAAATTTGCAATTATAAGAGCAGAACATATTGTTGGATTTGAAGTAATCTAGTATTTTTATTTATGTAGTTCACATATCCAAAGCTTCTAGAGTGCATCTTCACAGCAACTATAACAATATGTAAATGCTAAGACTGCTTTGAGAGAATCCAAAGAATCCTACCATTGTCTCTATAACCATTGTAAAGTTCTGTTTGTCTGGACTCAGGAGTGACACGTAACTTCCTCCATAATCAAGCAGGCCAACTCCAGAATTATGAGTCAAGTAGTTCCATCCAATCTCAGTAAACTGTGTTGTATGTGCTGAAAATAAATTTTAAAAAAACATAGAACAAGTCAGAATTGACCCTACTGATTTCTGTCAACAGAATCAGAAACATGGGTCAGAGCAACCAAAAACTGAGGTTATCCTTAAGCTGCTAAATCTCTCATCATGGTTTTTCTCTCAGCTACCTCTGCTCCCACTGTTACTGCTCCACGTTCTTGACTCTCTCTTTCTCTCTGTCTCTCCGTCTCTCTCTCTCTTTCTGTCTGTCTAACTCTCTACCTTGGATTCAAGTTTTCACATCTGGTACTATGATCCCTTATTGGACCTATAATTCATATTCTCTGGTCATCGGACACGAATGATTGCACATTGATTAGCACTTCCCATTTTACAGATGGAGCTTGTGTGAGGGTTATTCCAACACTGCAGAGAAATACTCTTCACTCTTGGTCAGCAGTGGAACAAGGGTGAGTCCCAACGAACCACATTGAGATTCGATAATTTCTGTCAAGTTTTCATGCCAAGGTGCTTCCATGCTAAGGTTTCTATAAATAGTGCTTCATAACTTCCAAGCTATAAGTAATGAAACCCAAATAACTAATTAATGAACTTAACCAACATACATCACTTTTATACCTGTAACCCAGATTGGATTGTCAATGACGTAATGGCCACTCCATGGTTCCTCAGCCGTCATCAGGGCATCTCTGCCGAATGGTAACCTCTCATAGTAGCTGGCTATCAGGTTCCACGAGATTGTGCTGCATATAATATAAGACAAAATGGTTAATTTAATGTAACAATGAAAACATGAATATATAACCAAAGGCAAACATTAACATCAACATAAAAAGAAATAGATATAATATCTTCTAATTATTGTAAAAATCACCACAGGCAGACATAAATTAAAATTAATAGATATAATAGCTTCTAACTAAACTATTGCACCTAAGCAAACTCGGCTATGATGAGTAATGGTCTCAGTGGGAAGATAGGATGGCAAGGGAGAGGACTGGTCATACACTCTCAGTGGGAAGATAGGATGGCAAGGGAGAGGACTGGTCATACACTCTCAGTGGGAAGATAGGATGGCAAGGGAGAGGACTGGTCATACACCTTCGTATGCTTAGGCTACGGAACTCATGTTACAAACACCTTAGGGATGAACCGAAACTCGGTTCAGAACTCGGCTTGGTCCAATTTTCTTGGTATTCAGCAAAACTCGGACTCGGACAAACAATGGGTCCAAGTATTAATCTTTTCTATTTTCTGTTTTGAAAACAAAAATCAGATTCCTTTATTTATAAAATGACAATCAACTTAACTAAAAGTACAAAATACTGTTATTTCTATTTACAAAACAATAATCGACTTAACTAAAAACACAAATACTGCTGCTGTTAGTGCTTAGAAGTTACTACTCCATAGTGTTTAACTAAGGCAAAACCAAGCGATTCATTAAAAGTTGTGCAAACTGCCAATCTAAACATCAAGAGAATGAGACTTGATAAATATTCGAAAATTCAACTCGCAAAACTCGGCACTCGAACTTGGCAAGAAATTCAAACTCGGATCATATCCCTAAAACACTTCATACCCATGAAGGTTGGCTACTCTGGCTGCCTCAGGCTAGCCTAAGGGACTGTTCTACTTCCATTTCTTCTTCTTAGAAAACGTACTTAAAAAATTAACAGATAACGAATGTAGTGACATTTAAGATGATATACGGATACATACAATATTCTACAGATGTGTTTACCTGGTCATCAGACCATTCACGTAATTCTGGTTGAGGATCTAAAAATCAAATTGCCACTGCATAGAACAATTTCGACTCAGACATTCCAGAATACTTCATCGAGCACTCTTTCCAAATATCTGTATGACAATAGCCTTACATGTGTGATTGGTCTTAGCCTGTTTAGTACATTTAGAACGTTAGATGAGCTGATAATATAGCCTGTGCCATCTTGCGAACATGAGAACAGAGTAACTCCTTTGCACATGGTCACAGAGAGGGAGCAAAAGAACAGGGAGCTCATATGGGACACTCATATGTCCGAGTCTCCATCGCACCAGCCTTAGACATGCAGTCCATGGTCCATTGAGTACATTTAGGAGAGGACAGCACTACCTTATGAATATTAAAACAAACTATAATTTCCTAATGCATGGCCAGACAAAGGAAGAGGGGTAAAATAATGGAGTGGGCTCACACACATGCAAACAAATAAATATCTGCATTGTCTACATAACAATAACCTCTATATATACAACACCTACCTAAAGGACGACTGCATAACTTCATTCGCACTTTTCAGCATAGGAGATATATCAATAAACACAGTCACTTAACTCACAAAAAGCCTTTCTTTAGACTCAAAGCAAACAAATAACAGTGACTGATAAGACAGACACACAGAACTCTGAACATGATCTTACCCGAGCCCAACAACCAGCACCAACATTGTCATTGAATGTACTATAGTCTTCTGAAGCCCAAAGGGGTTTATTGGTTTTGACAGCAGAAGCACTTGAGACAGTTCCCGGATAATGGCAGCTAAAACAACACATGCCATTAGACTAAAGTGGCGCCAACATCATATTTCCATCATATATAGTGCTATAATACAATGCATAAAAAACTCATTAGCCCTCACAGCACTACACATCCCACAACAAACAAGCTCCTCAGTCCTACTCCATCAGCTGCATTGGCTTCCTTATTGAATTCTGAATAAAATCTTAAAATCTTAATAGATCTGTTTGACCCACAAAGCCATCATCACCAGCACACCCACTCACCTTCAGATCTCTCCACTTGGAATGTCCTCCTCTTTCTACGGACTGAGCTCATGTCTCGAATTTCAACAACATCCTCTAGCCCTCTGAAAGAATTTATCTTTACACTAGGCTTCCACATCAAAAGTGCCTCAGACTAGTCTACACTATGACAGGTTCTCAATAAATATTTAGATTCAATAAGATTCTTTCAACCCTAACAACTCTTTGCATCTCTCCTCATTGCATGTGATCATCAAGTACGTTAGCTGAACAGTTATGGGCTCTCATGTATTCTATGCCTCTATTTCCAAGGAATAGAATTGACAGCCACTCTTTCTTCATAGCTCAAATTCCATCAAAAGCAGTTCAAAACTCAATTTGCTAGGCCCACACTTTCAGTTAAAAAATAAAACAGTTTTTAAAAATTGTAACACAGATATTTGCACAAATGAAACTGCACGACTGAAAATGTTAAAATTCTTTGTGCACAATCAAAAGGAGGATGCTCATCAGTGATGAGCAATATATTAACCGATATCACAACAGTTTTCATTAAAGATGTACAAACATAAGTATATCCAAAAGAAAAGTAGAATTTATTTGAAAAGTGTCTGTTTAATAATGACATTATTGTCACATTAGGTTATGGCAAGAAAAGGATACTATTGATACTTTTCAAACAGAACATCATTGGACTGTTTGGCATCACAGGACTTTTTGCAAATAAATAAAGAAATACGAATGAAAGCAATATTTTAAAACTCATGATATTTCTAAAGTGCAAACTCCAATTTCTTATAAATACAAACATTTTCTATAGTAATAAGCATTAATTGGACGAAGAGACTGAAATTTGAGTTACTCATATCATTTGAAATATTTTGTCTACTAGATTGCTTGCCAAACCAGTAAACCACATATATTTGTGTCATTTTGAATTATGATATAAAAAAATAATTTAATTAAACAGTTGATGCCTAATTCTAAGTAATCAGTTCTTGTAAAATGCTAAAAATTATAATTACTAATGCTAATTCTAATTAATTAGACATAAACTCATAATTATTCATCACTGCTCATCAAAATTCACAAAGTTTACATATAAATGTTTGAACTCATCTAAATTTAAAGAATAAAATTCCAGAGTTTTCATAAGAGGTCAAAATAATTAGAACAAGCATCTGTAGAATTTCCATGTCATAAGACAACCCATTACATGTGCACACCACTAGCCCCTACACTGTGTAATGTGCAGTGTTGCGTCATATTATATCAGTCTTGTTAGCAATATAATTATAATTACTAAGAATATAGCTCTTAACCCCTTAAGCATCCAGTAAAATTTTTAAAACCTACCCTCATACAGCAAGCAAATTTTATATCTGCATATCTATGTATGTATGTATATACGTATGCATATATGTATGTTTATATGTATATATGTATATATACATGTATATATGTATGTATATGTGCATAGATATGTATATATATGCATATATATGTAATTTATGTATATATATGCATATATATATGTATATATATGTATGTATATATATGTATATGTATGTAGATATGTATGTCGATATGTATATATGTATGTACATATGTATGTATATATGCATATATGTATAAATATGTATACATGTGTATATATATATATAAGTATATGTATATATATGTAGTTTATGTATATATATGCAGTTTATGTATATATAAATATATATGTATATAATTTATGTAGGCCTATATATATATGTATGCATATGTATGTATATATATGTATATATATATGTATGCATATGTATGTATATATATGTATATATGCATATATGTATAAATATGTATACATGTGTATATATATATATAAGTATATGTATATATATGTAGTTTATGTATATATATGTAGTTTATGTATATATAAATATATATGTATATAATTTATGTAGGCCTATATATATATATATATCTATCTATATATATGTATATATATATATGTATGTATATATGTATGCATATGTATGTATATGTATGTATTTGTATATATATGTATGCATATACATGCATATGTATGTATTTGTATATATATATGTATGTATGTGTTCCTGAATGTATGTATGTACGTATATGTATGTATGTATATGTATGTATACTTATGTATACGCATGTATGTATGCATGTACGTATGTATGTATGTATTTATGTCTGTATGTATGTATAATCAATTGGACGATTATAATCGGGTTTGTCGTCTAATGGTTCATTGTTAAGGACGAATATAATCGCTAAAGGGGGTAATAGAAGCATGGTAGTTAATTTTAGATCATAACTAAAACTAAACTTACCCAATAACATCAACTGCAGCTGCAAATGTGACATTTTTCAGCACATCATCACTGACTCCCCAATCTCCATCTGCAGCTACCACCTGGACCCCACTTAGACCATTCTGGATCAACATGGACTTCAGTGTCTGAAGGAAAATGCAGAAATCTTTCCTTTAAATATTCCATTGTCTGCTTGAAATTAACCACTTAACCAAATCTTCTGTAATAAGACAACTTTTGTATATCCCCACAGTAATCAAATTAGTAATGCTCTCTTTAACTCATTGGAATACACAGATCACTTTAAAACTTATACTGACCTCAACCTATTCAGCATTACTTAATTCATTAAACATTCTGAAGAATAACCAAAAACAATTTTGATAAATCTTAAAACTGTGAAATAAAACCAATAATATACCAGAGTATACATATACCTCTATATAAACAGTGCTGTAGTCCCTTTCATTCCAGATCTGAAAAAATGAAGGAAATTTAAATGAAAAAAATGTAAATAACATCTCATTCCAAAACTTGATTGATTGCATGACAAAATTATAGACAACCACTCACAACAGCAATCCTTTCTTCTTGAAATGACCAGCAACTGGTAAAAAATTGCAGGTAACAGTGCAGCTGTTGCAAGAGTACAACTGCAGCAATCTGATTAACCAGACCAGACACCAGCTGCTGCAACTACTTTCTGTCAACACTTCCAGAGTCACAAAGGCAGATTGACCAAAAAAAGTGGAACCAGACAATTATACTGGTGCCATTCCACAGCCTAAAGACCGCAGTAGCAGGCATGAATGACATGTGCACTGTCACATTCACAGAGCCTGATTACACGGCTTGAACTCTTGATCATGAGGACAGCGAATATAAACAGGAAGCATGACGTTGCACCTATTTGACCCTCTGCACATATAAAAAAATTTTATTAAACAAAGAGCTGATCAGTGCATCTCATTACATTTTGAAGTGCACTCTGTAAGCATTCAATCTAATTAAATCTTTGCATTTTGGAACACTAGCCACAGCACTTGGGTGGCACGGTGGCTGATTGGTTAGAGCGGTCAGCTCGTAAAATTCAATGAGCGCTGAGTGAGCGAGTTCGACCCTCGTCTGAGGCGTCACTGTGTAGGGATATTGAGCAAGTCCTTTGTGCATAATTGCTCTGCAGTACAACTGCAATTGCGCCGTCGAGGTGTGTGCATTTTCTGAGCAAAAGATGTTGGAAGACGGGCAACATCAAATTTCAGAATAAATAAATAGAGCTAGACTGAAGACATGAAATCTGACAAACTAGATTTAATAACAGATGATTATCGCACTCACCCCAACATAATCGATGTCCAAATTGTAGATTCTCTTTGCAGCCAACAGCCATTTGACGACATACATGGCTGTGTCACCGGGGAATTTGTATGGATCGCCAGTTCCTCGACCAACCCAACCAGGAAATGCCCAAGGCAATGCATACAGCTTGATTGCAGGATTGCGCTAAAATGTTTATAGGAAGACAACAAAAGTCAAGCAAGACAGCAATTATTCTGTATTCAAAGCACTGTGCATCAGGTACTATATTATTCTTGGATATTTTATATATTATTCTTGGATATTTTATATATTATTCTTGGATATTTTATATATTATTCTTGGATATTTTAAAAAATATTTAGATTCATGAAGATTGTATAGGCATGAGCTATATGCTTTGAACAGTCCACCAAACCATAATGGACATTTTGCTTATCATTGTGACTGATTACTCTGGAACAATAACACAGGCACACTGAACACTACAAACTTCCATTAAACAATGCATACCTAAATTTGAGGGAGGGGCAACCAACAAAGATGGTTAAACAGTTCAAAAAAAGTTGACATAATAACTTGAAACTTACGGATTTTAGTAGGGCTTACAATGTTTAGACACAACTGAGAACAACCACATTTTCTCTATTCCAATTTCTCCATTTACCTTTTTGGCTTGAACCATCAGCCACCATTCATACCCTCTCTGATAGTTCTCATCCCAACTTTCATGCATATGAGATGACTCGGTACCATCTAAAACCAAGAACAATAATTTCACTTAGAAACACTAAATGACAGATATTTCAGATACAAGCATGATGAAGTATAAAGCAAGTGACTCAAGAAAGTCATATTTTAAAAAAAAACGAAAACAACTGAAACACTCCAACCTGTTGACTGTGCATCTCCTCCAATTTCAACTTTTAGGATTTGCAATGAAGCACCAAAGTTTGGCTAAAAAAAATAAAATAAAATAAATTACTACAGAAAACTGACTAACTCATTTATCCATATTTTAGATTTGGAATTCAAAGAAATTATACTGCTATCTAACAGACTATTTATTCACCTATTTTAGGCTGACCGTATGGTCACTTTGTCACCAGTGTAGGCTGAAGTTGAACAGTGGCTTGAAACAGTTGCTGCTATTTGTCAGTCTAGGGCCCATCCATATATTACGTATGCAAAAAATCGGAATTTCGGACCCCTCTGCCTCTTGTTGCACCAAGTACATTTCGTGGACCCCTCCCCCCATGCGTATGTACATTTGAGCTCTACCCCCCCCCCCCATTGCAAAGGTTAAATAGCTAAAAACATCTATAAGACATTGATTTCACCACAAGCTACCACCATACGCACCCGTACGCAAAATGGCCGAAATTTTAATTATGTTACTACTGAGAAGCTGACTGAATGTTAGAAGGAAACGAATGCCAGTGTTGATAGAAAGTGGGTCAAAGTCTTCATTAACTCAGAACACAGCGTTAAAGACTGTAAAAATAGTTACTTTTGTCAATTACAGGGATAAATGTGCAGATTGAGACAGTATTCTCGATGATGGAAGCCTATAGCATTAAATTTAACTGTGATTAGCCTTACAACCAAGGTTTGCCTGGGATTGAGATATGAACTCAGTGGTCCACCGCTTCGTCTCTGAAATTGTTTCCATGTAGCTCAACAAGATCGCGAGTTTTCAATTGGTGAGCGTCGCTCTAGTATTTAAAGTGAATGATCTGTTGGAGCTGCACTCTGTCCCTGAAACTGCTTTCATGTAGCTCTAACCAATAGCGAATGCTCTAATGACCTTTCTATCGTAACTAATGCGAGTGTCACGTAAGTATTTGAACTGAGCAACCTCTTTAGGAAGCAGCTTTGTCACCTCGCACAGTCGAATCATCCATGAAATTGCTCCTGGGAAGCTCCATCCCATTACAAATGCTGCAAGTTATTCTAATGTTTATAACAAATATGCCTATTGGCATATTAAAATTAGCACAGATGATGCAAATGCAAATGGAGATGCAATTATATCAAATGTCAGCAAAGTTTGCAATACAAAAGCAGAAATGTCCAAACATCAGAATGTTAGGCAAATTGTGTGCTGAAAATAGTCAAAGTTACCTAATAATCTGCATAAGAACGATTTGTACAAATTGAACAATCGTCTGATCATTCTGATTGTGAGCCTTTCTTGGGCCGAAAAAATATTTTCCACTGTATAGTTTAGATGATACCAGCATCAAAATGTTCAACAAGCTTTGGCAGAACAGAACTTTACTGTAAGAAAGTTTACTTTTCCAAGATATATCTGTAACTTTGAAGCACTTCAAGCCAAGTTCAATTTATTAGTGTAGTATACTTAATATTGTTATATAACTATGGACCTGGCAGCTGTTGACAAAAGCAAGCCTAGGGCTAGGCCTTCCAATAGAAATTAGCCAAAGAATTAAATCTTGTAGTTCTCCAACAATTGTTCGGTTTCTGAATGCCAGAACATAGCCAGTATAATTTATCTACAAAATCAATGTTTAAGTAAGCATTGTTTGTTATATACCCTGTAAATGCAACATTGAACTGTGTGATAAGTAGATACTGCTAAACAAGGTTGTGTTTGGTAAGGCCATCACATAATTATAGGTATGTGAGATAGTGATTTTGTAATTGGCATAAGAAAACTTACTTTGAATAGGTAGTCTAAAATGTTGCTCCTCTGTGGTTCTTGATAATTAACCAACAATTTTGATGTAGCCTACAGAGAAACAGCAAAAGTGAAAACGTACAGATATCAATGAAAGAATACTTTAATTATTGCCTGTAAACCAGAGCTACAATGTCATAAATCTGTGCGTCTCAACCTGTCCCTTAATCTCCATATCAACGTCTGTTGAAGAGATTAGCAGACCACAGAAAGGACAATAAAAACATTCTACACCAAAAGAGCTAAACTCACACTTTCAAGACCTCCAAGTATTTATGCTGAAAATCAACTTAAACATCACCTTATTGAGCAAATGATGAAAAAATTTCTAACCTCGTGCTATATAACAACCAGCAATTCAATATAGATTAACAGCAACTGCAGATGTTACAGAGGTTTGTGAGGCCTGAACCACTTAAACACTTTTGAGTAGCTACGGTCCTGATTATATAAAACAAACAATTATTTGCAACTGAAAGTACAGCCCAGGCTTAGTTGCATTGCTGACTTGGGCCTGCGATATGCCATAATCATGCAACAATGATACAAAACATCTCAATGAAACACAAAAATCTCTATTACAGAAAAACGCACATATTCTTAACTTCCACTCATCACCCATAATCCCCCATAAGGTTGACTAGTCCTTCTTACGCTATGCGGCGGTGTGTTAAAATTAGATGTATAACGTAATGGGCGCTTTGCATGGCTGCCGATGTTTAGATTTGACTCCTGTAATAACTTGTTATCATTTGCTCATACTGTGCCTGTAATCAAACTGTGATTTGTCAAATAATTGTTATTATTATTATTACATGAGAATCTATTACAGAAACAAAACACACAAACAATGCCACAGCTTATCTGAGTTCCAGAAAAGGTTACATGCTGCTGGCAACAGCATGCTCAAAGAATTGAACATTCAATCAGAATTAAAAGACCAAAGGTGTTTTCCAACGACTGGGAGAACAGTACCAATATCTTTGTCTGCTATCAGGGATATGGTCTCAAGAATGTGATCTTGGTCTCGAGACGGTCTTGAGACCAAGGTACCTGTGGTCTTGGTCTTGAATGCATCAGTCTTGGTCTCAGACCATCGGTCTTGGCCTCGGTCTTGATTGCTTCGGTCTTGGACTTAAAGGAACGATCTTGGGGTTGGTCTCCATCTTAAATTACCATTCTTTGTCATTTGCCATATCAGAGCAATTTTGTTGATTTTTGTCGGGATTTTTCAATAATTAGAGACACCGGATGTTTAGGTCCTACGCGATTGTTAAAGATTTATGGCATGCTGACCATCCTTATATACATGTTACCGCAGGCAGAAAAAATGCATTTTCAACAAAGTCAGGAATTTCAAAATTTGCTCTCACAAATTTCAAGGTTTTAGAATTATTTGGTCGGCCACGTGTAGACGCTGTTAACCTACAATTCCGAGGTCCGTGGTACACATACCCCATTCAAACGAAACATTAATCTACTTGTTTGGATGTCTTAAAGTATTTCCCTGTTGTATACTGTAAGTTATTTATAGTTGATAATCTTAGGCCAAAGCCATGGGCTGAACTCGCAAAAGCTCAGAGTGCTCTGTAAACCTGTTTTCTGGACCCTTATTAAGATTAGTATTCTTCAGCAATGAAATTAATGTTTTGAGCGTGTTATTAAGTTTTAGAGTCTTAATGAATTGAATTGTTTATAAAAAGAGTATTGGTCATGGTCTTGGATCAAACGGTCTTGGTCTCGGACTACTAGGTCCTGGTCTCGGTCTTGAGTTTTTGGTCTCGTGCCCAACACTGCCTGCTATACTTACGCCTCCTCCGCTGAGTCCACCGATCCCATCAAAGCGTCTTCCCAGTCCCACTGAGTCGTCCACGAGATAACCACTGCACATTACAAATGCGGACACCAATACACCAACTATGAATGAATAGTCAGCCATTTCTCGTCAATTATGAAACTAAATTCCTTCCGTCTGTACAACCTACAAGATCATCGAACGTAAAGGATTGATTGCCCTACTCTAAAGCGCGATACACCCCACAAGCTTCGTCACATGAATGTTATTGATCACATGATTCACAACATTTTTAAATTTATAAACGAGATCAGTACACACAACTTTGGAATATGGAACGCCCCCAATGACCAATATACGAAGATTTCTTCTAACGTTTGGGCGCGTTTTGTGCATGCACTCAGTCTGTTAACGCAACAAAAGTCTCAACGCCACCAATTCATAGAAACTAGCATACAAGCATGCGATATATTATTATGAAGTCAACTTGTGTAGAGGTAGTTTAGTCAGCATCGTTGCCAGTGTTGGCCAGATCAAACGTGAAGTGAATCATTTGTATAGTGCAAATTTTGCAAAATCAGTCGGCATGCGACGATACAGGGGCGTCACTAGGGGGGTGCGGGGGGTGCGGGGGGTGCGGGGGGTGCGGGCCGCACCGGGTGACACCATCAAGGGGTGACACCAAAATAAAAAAATTGCAAATTTGACAAAGCAGACATAGCTCTGTCTAGTCGGGTTTCATAACCGTTCATTGTTAAATACATGAGCAGGCACAGGGTGCCACCATGCAGAGCGTCTGGTGCTTAAATGAATAAGACTCAGAGCTCAGAAGACCATGGTGAAAGTCTAGAGGGGTGACACCAAGAGTTTACCGCACTGGGTGACACCAACCCCAGTGACGCCACTGCGACGATACATCAAAAACTTGGGACATTGATCGATGGGATCCACGAACTTCTATTATAATTAAAGGGTATACGCGTGCCTCAAACTATTTTCCACAGGATCCAAGCATTTGTATAATCTTGGGCCTCGCTTACATTCATCTGCCGATGACTGATAGTCAAGCCTAATCCTGTAGGTCTACGATCGCTACACAAGGTGATGGCTCTGGCTCAAATGCCTGCCTACCTTAAATTGAATTTCGGCCTACATTTTGTGTCCTATTCACTGCTAATTATTGCTCAAAGCTGTCAGTTCCCGCCATGGTGTAAGAGTAGATGGTGTGTGCACTTGGCCGTAATAAGTGGCAAATAATTGAAGGCTCGCTAGATAGCGATGCATTTTGCTGGCATCGCCCATAATGAAATATAACAACTATAATGATGCTACATAGAAAATTATAACAAAGAAAATAACAAAACGCTGTTCAAATCCACCAATAAATGCAAACACTTGTTGAAAACTGATATATCTTATTATATCCATTTTAGCATATTTACAGTCAGACAGGATTACTATAGATTGCTCAATTAACCACATCACACGTAAAAGAGTTGAATTAGAGTACATAATTATAAGCAGAACTTTACCACCTGTTTTCAACAGATTTTATATCCATAGCTGAATCCTTTCTCGCTGCACTCCTGGCATAGACTATTGCAACTGCCAGACAATAAGGACAGCAAGCATTTTTAAATTCACTACATTGTCGAGATTTCATGTTGTTCTTGCATCGAACAACGACTACTGTAGTGAATCAGTTTTCCATACCACTGGACAAACAATTGATACAAAGCAAGATTAACATTTCAAAATGCATCTTATAGTAGGAGGTACAAATGTAGATATTTTGACGGAGAGAGTTACACTAATGCAATAAATGTACACAATAGCGAAAAAAGCAAAAAAATTTAATTTCACAAAATATTTACCACTTTGATACTATATATTCAAAAGACTACATTATTTTGTAGTTTCAAAATACTATATTATTTTTATTATCAAAATACTTATAAACAGTGCCTTGCCCATCACTTGGACAACAGCTCGCTGCCATCGTTATCAAGTAAGTTTGGACACTTTACTTAGCTTGTGCTTCCTGCGCCGACTAGTATGACTTTGATTGATGGACTTTTTAAAAAAATGCAGCCTAGTGGCAATGTAAAAATGAATGCAGCGTGCTGTTAGTGATGTCATGTGCAGAGGTGTAACAAGCGGGGGGGGGCAGAGGGGCATCGCCCCCCCCCCCCAGTTTTGAAACATAATGACTCACAGTGTTATTATACATTAGTATCCTACTCCTTTGAGTCCATTGCAATAGCCTTTAACATCAACTTTGATAGAACAGCCGAAGAAGTTGTGTCTGCCGCACAGAAGCAACCGATTGTCTGCACCCACCAACTCATATGTGGTTGGAACAAGAAAACCAGAACATGATCACCTTCTTGAGACATGTTCTCTGAGGATGTCAAATCTGCAAAGTCCATCATTCCAATCATTGTTCTAGTTTCAACTCTGAAGTCAATGTTTTTCGTTATTTGCATCTCGTCAAACATTAACAAACCTCGAGGAAATCCATCCAGTTTTTGTTTTAACCCTGCAAACAACGCTGTATCGAAGCCAAATTCTGGCCGCATGGATTTGATTTGCGATTCAATGTTCCAATAGATGGTATAGGCAAGTAGCCATTATCACGCAAAATCATGTATGCAGCTTTCGATTTACATCGAATTAAAAGACATATCTGATGCCGCTCTCTGATTTTGCCTGCGCTTTCTTCTTCGCTTGAGACAGCACAGTCTTCCTGCAGCTGTGGTGACAAGTCCTTATAATTCATCAAGTCTTTTTCCAACTTTTTATTCTCGCATAATGATAGACTAAGCTGTCTCCTCGCAGTGGCGTCACTGGGGTTGGTGTCACCCAGTGCGGTAAACTCTTGGTGTCACCCCTCTAGACTTTCACCATGGTCTTCTGAGCTCTGAGTCTTATTCATTTAAGCACCAGACGCTCTGCATGGTGGCACCCTGTGCCTGCTCATGTATTTAACAATGAACGGTTATGAAACCCGACTAGACAGAGCTATGTCTGCTTTGTCAAATTTGCAATTTTTTTATTTTGGTGTCACCCCTTGATGGTGTCACCCGGTGCGGCCCGCACCCCCCGCACCCCCTTAGTGACGCCCCTGTCTCCTCGGCTTGCCACGTCGGATTTGACCTGGCACTGCCAATGAGCGAAAAAAGAAGCTTGGCTACTTAGTTTGGCATAGCGTCGGTGCAATGGCGGCGATCCCGGGTGGGGGGCGAGGGGGACAAGTCTCCACAACTTTTACAAAGAGGGGACACGTTACACGTCTGCCCCGTCCCCCAACATTTTCTACCCCTCTCATTGGGTGTACGCCCCATCTGTCAAACAAGATCACCGCCTCTGCACCGGTGAGTAAGTTGTTTTCTCTGACCTGGCTTTTGTGGGTGCTGAGAAATTTTAAGAGTTACATTACATTACATCATGGTTTTATCTATAAATTGCAAGTCTGATTTGCTAGGTGATATTTTTATAGCATATTTAATTAATCCTCTGATATCGAGTGGTGCTATATAAGTTTTCCATTACATAACATTACACATCTTTGCACTAGGCCTTTAGTTATTTTTCAAGAACTTGAACCTCAAGACCAAGATTTTAAACCTTGAGATCTTTGTTCTCAGGAACAAGACTTTAAACCTCCTGACCAAGACTTTGAAAATCATACCCAGACATCTTTCTATTTCTCATTAACAAAACTGTCAGAAAGTCAGACCACCCACTATTTTTCTGAAAATATTCGTTATTTCATTCAAACAAAACAATTCTAAATGTAGACAGCAGAGAATTCCGAATATGTGCTTACTAAAGTCCGTCACGTAAAATGTTATTCCAAATGCCTAGTGCATTTTATAAAAGCCAATTCACTCAGAATTTTCTGACAAAGATGTGTCCTGGTTGGCCTCATTAACATTCCACCAAATTGCCTCCCATGCCTGCATTATATGGACAAACCAGTTATTCAAACTATGTAACACAGCTAAATAACCCACACAGTCCACAGAAATGCATGCTTTGGGTCTATGTCACTACTAGTATAACATTATGTTGGTGTTTCATTTTCTGGGTATAAAAACTGTTTACCACCAAATGCAACTATGGGACTATCAGCAAAGCAGCCATTAAAACCTGACAGAAGCACATTAATTACAGGAGTTGGTTTTGATTTGTTCAGGTGAGACATTGATTAGCTCATGGAAAAACTCAAAGGTTCAGACGATCGTCAATTTAAAAAACGGACATCACATTTTTATTACTGTGGACATGATGGTGAATGGTTTCAGATGAGGAGATGGCCAAATTGTCAAAATCTGCATAACCAAGGGATGTGGTGCCATAGCAAACAAATCCACGAGAGACATTTTCCGGAATGGTTGCATAGTCCTTGTCAATGAAACCAAAGGCATCATCATTCTGAAATAAAATGCAGATATTACAAGATTAAGAAAACAGATTTTGTGAAACTGCTTATTTGGAATACTCGCAGCATTTGAAACTGCATTTAATTGATAATCTCAGGCATGGGCAAACACGGTCTATCCTTCAACAGTTAGGTTCACCAGATGCAATTTCACATAAGGCTTAGCATTTTCTCATAAAATGTTTCAATATTCAACATGCATGTCTTAAGTCAACCAGTTTAACAAACAACATATGAAATATAAGAATTGCAGTTATATGAGATATATTGCTCTTTATTTGTTTGTTGGCATTGTGCATGTATATATATACCTACATTCGAAATCAAAACCTCAATGCTTACATAGACGATGAGGTTCAGTCTGTACCAAGTGCCTTTCTTCAGTGCAGTTTGAAGGCTTCCACTCGACAGAAAATAGCTTCTTGCTGTTAAGAAAACCATTTTCACAAAAGGTCACAACTTGACTCAATTCAAAAAGTGTTGTATGCAAGACTTGAAACTTCAAGACCAAGACAGTGAGGTGCTGAGACCGAGACAGTGAGGTACAAAGACCGAGACCGAGACACTAGGTTCAAGACAGTACGAGACAGCAAAAGACAGGTGATCTTATATAAAAGGCTGTAAAATACTAATGTATCAGTTTTCGGGAATAAGGTTCATTTGTAATTTCAATTTGAAACTTATAATGTATATAGTATCAATTCCTGAGAACAGTTTTATATTGCCGCGTTTTATGTTTTTCGATATCTCTTCGTCGGCTTATCTTCTGAATAGTAGCCTATAAAAAAACCTTGATACAAAGCCTATTTAGACACGTCTGAAATCTTATAGACGATTTTAAACAAGCAAAGTCGGTACCAAATACCAAACGAAATTTAAAAAGTTGCGCATATCCTTATACTCACCCTGAGTAACTCGAAGTTGTTCCGATCGTTTCGGTTATGGTGATTTTACATCAATGACCAACGACACGGCGTAGCTATTGTTTGTCAATAACTTCAAATTACGTAATAGGAAACTTCACAAATGCTAGCTGGTTCTCTCTCAGACATTTTTCCACTTTAAGATTATTGAATTGATTTCAGTATTTCAGTTTCGCGCGTTAACCAGAATTATCGTTTCTAGTAGATTTCGGTTTCAGTTTTTAGCGCAAGATTTTAAGACAATTAACGCGAAACTTATTGAGACCGCTTGTTCGAGACAGAACAAGACTTTCACTTAAGACAGTTTCTAAAAATTCGAGACACTACTTCGAGACCAAGACAGCAGGCTTCCGAGACCGAGACGCTAAAAAACTGTCTCGAGACCGAGACACTGTCTCATTCAAGGTAAACCGCTACTCTCTGTTTTCTACTTAAATCAAGATATTTACTAATAGATCAACCTGTACCATTTCTTCATGACTTTAAAGTGCGATTATAACACTGTATTACGATGCATAAAATAAGTCCCTGTGACAAACAATTCACTCCTCTGGATCTGAGTCATAGAATCTCAATCAATTGGACAAGCATCTCATGACATCTACGTGTACCTTCATAGCATCCTTAAAGAATTTCTTTTTTCTTATCTATCAAGTATTGACTAAAGAATTAACGTCTGACATATAAACATCACATATTATTAATTAACTCATTAAATCATTCATGTCATAACCCTCACAGTTCATATTTTTGCATGGTACTTTATGCACAATTGATTTTTTTTTGTCATTTATGATAAATTAATATTTTGTTGAGGTAGAAATAATCCATCGGTTTTAAAGCATATTTTTTGGAAGATCACAATTTATCTTGAACATTTATCTTGTGACAATTTAATTTAATTTAATTCAATTTAATTTATCTTGTGACAAGTAAGATGGAGCAGACGTGAAGGTATATTCAGTGGCAGCACTGCTGCATGGCAAGCCAGGCAAATGTCCTGGTATAAAAGCCTTTGCCCTGGTCATTGGCTTGCCACAAGGATGTCAGAATTTTTGGTTTATGAGTGATTTTATAAGGAGCACAAGTCACTTCTGCAATGGTTACTTTAATGACTACCCTGGTTAAAAAATGCCTGACACCACTTCTGAAGACATAATATATAATTTCATCATCATCATTGTTGTTGTTGTTGTTGTTGCCACACATGGTACCATTGTCAGGTTTTCATTGGCATGTGTCCTGTAAGTGGCATCAAGGACTAAGTAATATATATGGCTAACTTAAATGGTTTCACTTTATTTAATTCTCATGGTTCTAATTTAACTCATGTGTCCAACAACAGAGTACAATCAATAAGGTCATTTGATAATTTGGCATTGGTTAATTTACTTTGAAGAGGTAATCTAGGATGTTGCTCCTCTGTGGTTCAGCCGCGTCTGTTAAGAATCACATTCGGTTTGATTATCACAACTGTAGCTTGGTAGTGGAACTTAACTGTTAGTCTGTTACAGTGCAAAATGAACACAGCACAAAGTACACCTATTGACTTAAGTCTAATGACACTGTGAATCTATTAGCACGTGAATGTCAGCTGCAAGAATTCTATAGATGCTTACAATATCAATCTCATGATTCTCATCCACGCATGTATGCTCACCTAATCCGCACGCTTCAGCGTCGTAATTAATTTGGCTTCAACCGGTGGTCGTTTCAAAGCAAAAGGCAAAAAATCCACTGTGCAAAACCAATAAGGAAAACTCAGCATCCACCCATGGAAATTTTTTTAACTTTTCTTCTTAAATGCAATGCTACAGGCTATTGCATTTCAATGATTTCATATTTGGCTAAGTAGTGCACTAAGTAGTGCTGATGAGTTCAATTATTACGATTCATTCAGCTTTAGAACAGTTAAGTTGCAGACCAAACGTGTTATCTGTAAGGCCACATTCAGGTCAGAAGAGCACATGTTTTTTATTTGTCTTAGCAAAACGTCACTTAATGGACCTCATGTTGCTAACTTAGCCTACCAACATTTCCTAGCATTAAGTAGAAATGCTGACCTGTTTTCCTAAAATAGGTAGCTTACAGAGGTGTAACAAGGTTTTGAAAAGTGGAGGGGGGGGGCATAATTGAAAAAATATTGCGCGAAGCAGAATTTTTTTTTTCCCTCCCACTTTTTGGAGTTTGCCCCCCAGAAATTTGAAAAATGGGGGGCACAAATTATCTTAACAAAAGTAATCTTAAAAATCCATTGGATAAACATAAAAAGAACTGATTTGGGGGCACATGGGGGCACTGAGCACTAAAACTGGGGGAGGCTTTGCCCCCAGTTTTGAAACTGGGGGGCCGGTGCCCCCTGCCCCCCCCCCCGCTTGTTACACCCCTGGTTGCTTACATTAGTAGATTCTTGTGTGTTTTTTTGTTTTGGCTTATCAATTTCTATCATTAACGTCAGGCTTAACCCATTGCCCTCTTATCCTTTCCGATTTATTGTCAATGGCAGAGACAGGTTGGCGACATCAACTGATTGATGACTGACATTGTTGTAGGTGTGTGAATACCAAAGCCATTTCCTCCAAGTTTATTCAGAGCATGTATTGGCCACATGAGTAGTTGGACCGCAGTAACTTGCTGCTCATTACTCCGGTCATAATTCATTTCTCTCTTGACAGGTGAAGTGAACTGTAATGATACATTGAAATGGCATTACCTGTGACAATAAAGGTAGACAGACCTCACCGAACCCCGTGTGTAGGTTGACAACCAAATAGAACAGATTGAATAAAAGTTTCTACCGCTTGCCACATAAATATCTGGTTAAGAAATGATCTTACGATGATTGGTTGCCATTGCCTCTAACTTTCTTTGGCCATAATTATGAGCGTCTGCAATGCATTGCTTAGGCATTTCTGCTTTGTGCCTCCACGCATTGAAAGGCTATGAGGATGTTGAGATGTGGAGGTGTAGCTTAATGTTGTGAGAAGGAGGATTTGGCTCATTTAATTCCAATGAATGTTAGCTGTTAATGTTCATTGCACCCTGCTTATCATCAGTTTTTAGGAATGTCCAGTTGATTGGCATTCTCACCGAAACATTGAGCAACCGTATATCATATATCTTGTTTAGTTAAGTGTTACAATACAATACAACTGTAATTTGATATTGCCCTTGTTACAATCAGTTCAGAAGTGCACATACGCCTCAATGGCACAACTGCAGAACTATTGTAATACAGAGCAATTGCGCACAAAGGACTGCTCAAGGTCTCTATACAGTAACTCCTCGGATGGCGATCCAACTCGCACTCTCCGTGTTACAGGCCGACAGCTCTAACCAATTGGCCACTGTGCGGCACAAAGTTATGCATTTTAACATTGGAAATGCCTATGTTGTGTCCAAATTTTCTTTACCCTGTTTCAATTGCATAATATGCTTGATAGCCGTAATTTAAGTTGCCACGAGTTCTACAGGAAGTCCAAGTTATTCATGAGGCCAATATTTATTTTTGCATTGCTGATGTTACGGCTCTCAGTTGTGGCACTCTCCAGGTAAGCATGACTTTTTGGCCTTGTTGCAAAAGTTGGTTTTTAAAGAAGACCGTCGTGAAGTTTTTTTATATCCCAATATATACAAAACCCTCAAAAGTATTTGTGAACTCTCAGATGTTATCTGCTCCAGCTATTAATTGCACTTTTATTGTAGACCTAATCACCCAAAGCACATTCGCCTGTGTGACATTGCTAATGCTGCTTTGATTCATATTTCATAGGATAGAAAACTCTGCAGCCTTATGCCCATAGGTTGATGGCCTGGCATTATCACTAGGCCAATTATATGTAAGATAAACATCTCCTTTATATTTGGTATTTATAATGGGGTTGAAATGATTGAGCCTTAAAATGTGTTTGCGACATTCATTGTCAAAGGGATCTTTTCTGTTGTCTGAGCAGGTGACTAAAAGTTCGCATTTTAGTTTGGGATGAAGGTTTTTGCCTTCTCAGTCAGAAAATTGAAGGGTACTTACATTGGGAACCAACGTCACTATCACGTCATCTAAAGTGACATCAACACATCATCATGTACATGTATGACCTTGGGAAGTTGAAAGAGTATTGTGGTAAAACCTATGGTCTTGACTGTTTGGTTGTTAATTAGCATAATTGTCAAGCCGAAGCTCTTGATGTACGATATAAAGAGCGTACCATTAGTACTTTATAACTCTTGCTTTGTAGCACAACAAACATTGTATTGTTTCATATTATTATATCAACGTATACTTATTAAAAAATATTATATCGGTGGCATGCCAAAGCGGGTATCCGACTACATGCAGGATGTCCTGCACTGGCTGCCTCTATCCCATTTAGGGCATCAGCCATTGTTTGGCGCTGCCTCGGTGGTACTGCGTCCGCTCATCTGCAGCAGTTAAGTGGTCCTGGCTCAACCAGCAGATGTCGACAACCACTTCGCTCTACAGTAGGTCACTACACAAATTTACACACAATTTCAGTATATTAGGCCTAATATTTATGTGGATATGGACGACCATTGTAAATATATACATGAAACAATGTAAAACTGCATTAAAATATCATTTGTTAAATGTGCATAGGACCTAATAGTTATCCTCTGAAATGACTCATGAAATTTTATATTTTGTAAAATTTAGGCTTTTTAATTTAGTAAAAAAACTAATAAAGTGTTTTCCTTATGTGTCTCTCTCTTATCTGCAATGTATATAAATAGTGTTTGGTAATTTGTGATGATCCCAGAGCGAACTGGACAACCTTTAACCTAGCAGGTTTATTAACCCTTTGGGGTTGCCCCTTTTACACCAACTGCAAATAACCTTTGTTAATGTATCGCATAATTATATATGTTTCTGCCATTTTTCTGCTGTTTGTGATTTCCCATTATATAGGCCCTATATTAGGCCTTCCCATTATATGGCCTAATAACATTTTTGTCATCGTCATCATCGTATACATCATCATCGTAAATTCGTAATCATCGCAACCGTCATCGTCGTTGTCGTCGTCATAATAATAATAATTAAAAAAAATAATAATAGCAATATATGAATTCAATAAACCAAAAGAAATTTCATTTTGAGATGAATATAGACGCATCTTTGAAAAATGTGTATATGATACTTTTATCAAGTGATTACAGATTTATTCTTAGAGTGTTAGACCAATCAATGTTTCAAGAGACATATATAATATAGTCGTGATCATTTTTCACGAAACCAGTCGGAAGTCGCATTTTATTAAACGTCTCACTTTGATCTTTTAGTGGGAAAATCCATTTTTCATCACTTTTGACATGTTCGCACTAATGATTAAACAAATCATTAATAAACATATATTGTTAATTGCTTAGGCTATAAAATAACACTAAATATTTTTAATGGATATTTATTGGAATCCACGCTAATTTCAAATTAGAAGTTCTGCATTTTTATTAAATTTATGATGATTTTCTAGGTCTGTTACGTCATTTTCCCATGCTTGCACTCCTACAATAATGGTATTGCCTGCAAGCTTAACATTTCCTCTAGCCGTCTTGTGTCTCCGAAATGGACTAGCTTTTAACTTAAGCCAATCAAAGTTTGAGTAAGAGGTCATATGCAAAGAAATACCATCTACGGAAAAATTATCAAATAATCCCACGAACTTTGGAAGCGATTTTCTCAAGAGAGATTGCGAACATAGTACGATTTTAAATTGACATAACTTTTCTCAGGTTTAAGATATAAGTGAAGCAGAAGCAGTTCTGTTAAGCCAATAAGAAGCTCTATAATGTTACATCAAAAACCTATTTTTCAAATTTGGAAATATGTGACTGATTTCGTGCTGAGCCGTCATAATTATATAGGACCCAAGAGTTCAAGCAAAGTGTTGGAAGCAGTTGCAGCATAGATGGCCTATACTTCACATGAGTAGGAGCTGTAGCCTATATTATGACATGGTTATCAATTGGGGTACAATCTACAGCAGCATTTAAGACAAATTTCTCTAACTGTTTCTAAATATTGTATTTTGGTTCACTTTTGACACTGTATTGAGTCCCTGTTTTGCGTATTGCACTCTTGATGACAAACGTGTCAGAAGGCTGCATTTTAAAACGTACAACGAAGTCACAGAACATACGTATGGTCTGCGGTAGGATCTCCAAATTGAATATGAAGAATATTCGGGGGAGATTCAAGGCGCTATATGAATGTATAATCGCATGTGATTAAGTTGGCATCTTTATTGGTAGGCCTAGATGCTAGTCATGCAACGTTGAGAAACTTCTACCGTCGGCGGCAATGAGACCAACTAACGAACTAGTCGGAACTACACGTAAGCCGGTTGTTCTAATTGTCAGAGTGCCCCACTGGCGCGTTTATTTGGCGACAGTTTTGCTTTATTTGTGAGGAAGTCTTATTAGGAGTGCTAACGATAAGTGTCACGTTGAATCTCTCAGCCTCTACTGGCCAGGACCACTTCTCCCAAGTGCTGCCACTAGGACACTGTTTCTTTGAGCAGAGGTTCGCAGTGGGGTCACCAGCAGAGGCCGCGCATTCATTACAGGCACTGCGTGACGACGGTAGCAGCCGACAAAGTCACTGTATGGGCCTATTGTTCGCCGGGTAAGTCGCGGCGGACCGTTGGGCATCTTCCCTCGGGTAGTTGTAGTAGTAGTATATTGCTGCCTACCGCAAAGATGTTACAGTCAGAGCAACGCTGAACAGTCGAGCCAACCATAGTGTTTGTTCTGGGCCAGCTTTGGCAGTGTGCATTTAGGATTAGACGACGACGAAGTCGAGGAAGCGAACGGTTGTTGAAATTACGGAGGTCTGGCCTTTGAATATAGGTCGGTCTGGAATTAAAACGAGCAAACGACTGTGAAGGAAGTGGAGGTTAGTCTTTGATTATAATTTATTGACATCTCTCTCTGTCTGTCTCTGTTTGTCTATCTATGCCTGTCTCTGTCTCTCACTCTCTCGCTGTCTCGCGATGCCTGTACCCTTCTTCCTGTCTGTCTCCATCTCTTGTCGTATGCTCCCTTGAACATGGGCTCTGGATTTTCTCTCTCTCTATCGAGTGTTGACCTAATTCACCTCATTTGATTCTTATACCTTCCGCGAGATCCATTAAACAACTTGATAGGCGTAATTTAAGTTGCCACAGAGTTCTACAGGAAGTCCAAGTTATTCATGAGGCCAATATTTATTTTTGCATTGCTGATGTTAAGGCTCTCAGTTGTGGCACTCTCCAGGTAAGCATGACTTTTTGGCCTTGTTGCAAAAGTTGGTTTTTAAAGAAGACCGTCATGAAGTTTTTTTCAAATAACACTGATTATTTGTAAGAACTTGATAAATGTTTAGTGTTCAGTTTGGGCATAGCATAGGAGGAGAGGGAAATGACTGTCTCAGACAGTCTCCAAATAATGAAGTCCAGATCAGATAAATATTCTTCATAAATATTGGTTCTGCTTATAAGGATGGTTAGTAGCTCTGTCTACTCAGATGATAAGGAGTCTGTTCAAATCTCTGTCAGGACAGAAAGAAATCTCAGATTGCTGTTCCACCAGCAAACAAATTATGGTGCCTTGTGCACATAGCTACCACACCTTAAGGGTTAGCTCAGCAGACTGATCTTCTCCATGCTAACTACCACGAATTGAGTAAAATAATAATAGTAATTATAATGAAATAATACATAATGATGATAATAATAATGATAATGATAATACTGGTCTTTGTTTAAAAATTTAATACTTGCAAACAGCAGTATGATTTCAAGTAGAGTATGAACGGATGATGACAAGTTGTCATACACGTATAAGAGTTCTTATACTCTTCTGTATCTCATTATTAAATAGAAACTTCTGTGGCATTGCAATTAAATTCGATAACCATTAACAGATGGCACACCAAAACCAAACTAATCAGGCTAACACTGGGAACTGTCCACTAAGAGAGAGAGAGGCAGACAAAAAGACAGACAAAGAGAGAGAGAGAGAGGCAGACTATGGTGGATAAGCAATTGGGATTTGGGGCATATTATGTTGAGCCAATACAATTCAACTGCAATTTGATAATGCCCTTCTTACAAAGTTAGTTCAGAAGTGCACATTGAAGCCAGGCAATGATTAAGAGCTATGCTAGACTGAAACAGGTACATTTTCCGCTTAGAGTGAAAGACAGTCTCACCGAGAGAGTTGGCGACATGAGGGGGTTGAGGGTTCCAGATGGGGGACCCACACAGAGTCGTACCGAGCTATAATTGCGCCCTGTGGCTAACATCAATCTGGCGCCCCCACATTTTGAAAATAGTATTTATGCCCTGTGCCTAGCATCAATCTATCGCCCCCACATTTTTAAAATAGTGCATTTTATGGAATAATAAGTTATTCTATCCTGATATTTGTGCCCTTCCCACATTTGCGCCCTGGGCCACGGCCCTGCTGGCCCCTCTGTCAGTACGGCCCTGGACCCACAATGGGGAACATGTACCAGGAACAACATCCTTTCAAGTAGATGCTTATATCTAAAAGAGGAGTGGCCTTTAATAGAGTTGCGAGGTTTGACCATGGACCAGAAACAGGATGGCAGATGATCTGGGTAGATAGACATTGCTCCAATGGACATGATCCCCTAGACATAATCCCTTGGACAACCCCTTCTGGACAGGCTATAGGACACAATCCCCCACCTCTACTAGTAATCCCCACCCCTACTAGTATATAATCAGCTAAAAATTTTACATTATGTCCAATAACATGTGAGAGTATTTTATGTTCTGTTTAAACATTTGTAATGCATCTGACTTAATACATTATTTCCAATAATGAAAGTAAGAATATTTTTTTCTACTTTAGTTATTTTTAACTTCTATTTATGCAAGAATTATTTTCACTAATTCAGCTTTCATTTAGGCAAATATTCTTCTCATCAATCCAACTTCTATTTAAGCAAGAATTATTTTCATCAACCCAACTCCTATTTAAGCAAGAATTACAATTGGCAAATAACTTAAGACTCTAAAGTAATAAATTAGCAGATTTTGTTCCATCTCACTCATTCCCTCTTGCCAAACATTTTAATTTTAGAAGTTAATAACATTAACAAGTCTTGGCAAGCTGTGAAGCTGATACGCTCACAGACAGGAAGCCAGTTTAGAGAACGAAGAGAGCGTGTGATATGGTCTCGGCAGGAGGGTCGAAGGCACAGTCTTGCAACATGATGCAGTTTTCTAGTTAGAGAAAGCCAAGAATGACATAATAGAAGTGAATGAGCAGAATTTACAGAGCTCTACGGGACAAGAGTTCAGAATTCTGGATCCAGTTACACAAATGTTTGTCTTCTAACACAATATAACACAATACAACTGTAATTTGATAATGCCCTCCTTATAGAAAGTTTAGAAGTGCACCTTGAGGCAGGGCAACCCCATTAAGAGCCATAGGCAGACTGGAAGAGGTAGGTTTTCAGGTATGAGCGAAAAACAGATTCATAAAACTCGGTACTCGGCCTCTGCAAGAAATTCAAACTCGGTTGATCCCTAGTAAGAGGGCAGATGATCTGTGCATGCTCTGTACACGAGAAGTGCTAGCTTGTAGCAGATATGCTTGCAGACAGGAAGCTAGCGTATAGAACAAAGAGCAGATGTGATATGGTCTCAGTATGAGAGTCAAGGCACAGTCGTGCAACCTGATGCAGTATTCTAGTTAGGCGAGGCAGTGTGCATTCAGGGACGCCATAGAGTACCGAGTTGCAGTAGTCAAGTCCTATCCGAATAAGGCAATGTATCAGTGTTTTCAGTGATGCCAAGTCAAGAATAAAGCGAAGTTGTCGGATTCTTCGGAGATGAAACAGGCACGCCCTGGAGATGGAGCAATTTGAGGTTGAAGAAAAGTTTTGTAAATAGAACAGTTCTAGTGTTGGATATTACCTGAAATAGATAATCTGATGACCTCACTAATGACAATGATAAGTCTCAGGAATTAAAACTGGGGTTGGCCGGTATGCCATGTTTTGTAAATTATGAGCCCAATTTAAAAAAATTGTTTTGCTGACCCTAGCTAAGACATTCTGAACTCCTTGGAGTTTCCTCACATGTAAATTTATGATATGAACCAGAAGTGAGTTGCATTAATCAAGGCAACTTAAAACCAATGCATTTGACAGATATAGCCTAGAAGGAATGAAGACATTATGTCAAATTCTGCATATATCATGAGTGTGCAGATATGGTGACCGGTACATTATGTCTTAACATAAATTAAACAGTTGTTAGAAAATCAGTTCATATTTTGGTAGTTGATTAAGGTAGTTTCAGATGGCTCTGTTTGTACAGTAAAGGAAACCATTGAAATACTCTGGTAGAGGTTCTTATAAGGCGCTATATAAATAGCCTAATACATACATACATACTCTGGTAGAGGTTTGTAGAACAACCATGGATGCAGTTCGATGATGATGATTGTCATTGCTTATTTAATGACACAGTCTTCATGTCAGTGACAGAGTAGACTAGTGGTTAGTCTGTTGGACAACTCAGGGGCTGGCCTTGTCAGGCAGATATTTTGAGATATCTGTCCCTTCAATCCTGCCTCCTTGAGAACTGGACAACAAAATAAGAACACTGACTTTACTCTCAGTCAGAAGATGAGCAGCCAAGGAGAGCACTTCTATAGGAGAGCACTTCTATATGCGAGGCTGCATCTTGAAGTTGACTCACGGGAGTGACGGGACTGATTTTCAATTTTCAATTTGTTACAGTTTTCATCTCAATTACAATGCAGTTGAAGACAATAATTTTGTGAAAGCTCTCAATTAGTCTTTATAAATAATAGTTGTAGGTAAAACATTCAATATTAGGCACACTGTTGAATAGATTTATCTTTTTATAAATATAGTACAATACCAGGGCTTGAAATGGGACGGTATGAAATGGTATGCCATACCAGCTCCTCTCTTGGTCGACTTCAAACATATCAGTACTTCTGCAGATGCTCTCCATACCACCTAATCGGGAGGGAAGAGGAGGAGAATGGTTCTTGTATCCGTACTGGCACCTCTGTTTTCCCACTTCAAGCCCTGTACAATACAACTGCTTTTGATAAATGTTGTCTTTCAAAAGTGTAGGAGTGCACATGGAACTATAAGACCAAGGAGCACCAAATGGTCTTGAAGGCCTGTGAGTAACTGCTTCAATAAAGGAGCCTAGATCCTGTACTCTTTGCATGACAGATCAAAATTAATGGCCATCTTGTCCCACCGGAAATGGGGGACACATTGTATTTTAATCACTTGGGTGTAAAATAAGCAAAGTTAAAAATGCAATAGTTCAGTCTTAGTTATTTAAATAAGTCTATTTTTGCAACTGTTCTTCTCGTAGACTTTTATGTCTAGCTTGTTTAAATCATGTGATTAGAACTACAGTACCTGATACTAGCAAGTCATTGTTATGGCATTGTTATTACCTTTATGATCGTTCTTCTAATGTGGTTAAGTTCAATGGCTAAATTCAATTGTACATACTGTAAAATGGAATTATAGCACAAAAGAGCATGAATATGTTACATGAACACTGTGTCTGATGTATGAAGAGTTGGGTCATGTGAATAATAAGCATATTAATGATTGACTTTACAATGAAGAAATTAGTAGGCATCACAAGTCAGTAAAGGTTTCTTGCATCTGAATTAGGTTTCCTGTGTAGAGCACAGCAGGGAAAGAACAGGCTCCTCGGTGTGATTGGCTGCTTGAATTCTGTGTATGAATAATGTACCAGGGTCTTGGACAAGCTTAATGCACCAGGATGTCCGCTTCAGTGATTCTCCGGGCACCAAAGGCTTGATGGCAAATGAAGGAGTAAGAGTGATGCTTTGGGGTGAAGATAGACTTGCAAGAGAGTTTGTGGCAATGGGAGGATGTTAGGCTTTCCCTATAATAATCTTTTTGTCATTGTGGAGGCAGGAACCCTGTCCAATGTGTTTTCATGAGCAGAAACAACGTACTCCCTTTGTGTGTAAAAAAGCCTTGGAGCAAAATCGGTTTTCGAACTCTTAGTATGGACAGTCACAGACCTACAGAACATTACAAATATCTCTATAATCTATGTATTGAAATGACTAAGATGGGTGTGATCAAAGGCTGACACAAATACGGGCGCTCAGTAGTAACTGATTCTAAGTCAGGCCTTTAACCAGTCACCCATTCACAAAATACTTTGAATGAGCCTAAATTGTGTTATATATGATATAATATATAATTAACCCATTTCTCCCTTCATCTGAATTTCAATGTTTTTTGATGCCTTGCTCTTTATTTCTGGCTCCATAGTAAATCATGATTTCTTATTTTTTAAAGATTGTTAAGCATTGCAGAGAGTAAACACTTGAAAAATTATGAAAGTCAAAGTTTTACTGTAACTAGACTGAAAATATACTGAGAAAATGGGATTTATATTATTAAATTAATCTGAATTTAGTGTTTCTGCTTACCTACAAAATCAAACATAGCCATTTGTGACCCACTCTGACAAAATCAGCCATAATTTACGACATGCACTATCTAGGAATGATTTGGGTGCTCATACCTCTCGTGTAGATTTTTTAACAATTATTTAGGTTGAACACATCCTGAATAATCCATAGTCCTGAGTTGTATGTGTAAAGGTCTTCACTTAAATCCAGCAATTCGACGCATGTAAATAAAGTTTTGTGATTTCAATGCATAAACAGTGATCAGTGAAGATGAAAACTATTTGTATCTAAATGTTTTAGTTATCTCCCAAAATAACAGACATTATTATTATTTGTTTGTCAAAAGGTCATTATCTACTCATTTAAAATATCCAACTGGCTCAATTATTCTCCCAAACACTAGCAAATCAAAAGGCTTTTTCCAAGGAAGACTGGGTGACAGATAGCTAAGGGAAAACGACTCCTTCCAATATCCAAGTTTTTCTCTGAGTTATAAGTGAAATTTAGGAGCTATGAAGCATATTTATACCACAGATGCCTATTTTTAAATGGAACTTCTTATATATTTTATTACATAAATATCCACTTGAAGCTAAAACAAAGCATGAAACTTATTTTGTTAGAGCTGGTTATATCTGCTGTAGATGATGTCAACATGAAAAGAGAATGATGAAATATTTGTTCCTTAAAATGTGTTAAATTGTTGATAATGTGAGCCTACAGATATGTGGATAATGTGTTGATTTTCTGGACTGAAAAGTGATCGTTACTCATGTTTATTTTACTAAGCCACTTCTTTAGTTAGACAAATTTTATGACCCTTCAGCATCATGGTAGTTTGTGCCAAGTGGGACTTTGTTTGCATGTGTGTTTATAATGTCTAGTATGGCAATATGTGCACATAATTGAATATATAAAAAAATATGATGGGATGTAGATCACATTTACTACCAGGGTATGTGTTACTTATCCATTAGTTTTTTATTTACACTGACAGTGAACATTATTAGTATTATAAAGCACCTAGAAGGAGCTTGCTGCCATTGGCGCTCTAAAACCCGTCGTGATTACGATATAGATGTTCAGATGGAATTATTGCAAAGCAGTACTTTTGGCGGTATTTCCACTGAAGTAAATTTACTCCTATAGAATGGATTAATGATTTTGTAGCTCCAGCAAATGATGATATTTTCCCAGTATATGGATGCACTCTGTATGCATAAGTTCCGAGATCAGTGTTTGATGATCAATGTTAAGTATATTCGTCTCACATTGCATTGCATAAGATTCTACATCTGAGTACATTTTTTATAACTTGAGTTTTGAATCTTGAGAACATGTTTCTCTTAAGTATTGAACCTACAAATTTTATCAAGTGTAGCAGATGCCCACTCAATGACTTCACTTTCACAGTACAGACCTTAATATTATGCTATAATTCATGTGTTGGAAATGAACTTAATGGATGTTTAAGCATCGAAATATTTCTTTTATGGTTACCAATTCACATTTGGTATAGCAAGTTCTGGGATACTTGTAACTGATTGCTTATTATAATATCTATCTCAGAAGGATATGTGATGTAAGGATTAAGGAAAGAGGCACATTGTCCTGTCCTGTCCTGTGCTTCTGCAAAAAGCTTTTATACTTTTGCTTCTTCTATTGGTCTTCTTTTGGTTCATATGTCCAATGTTGCCATTTCCACATTTTCTGCCTCTCTCCTTTAACATGCTGTAACTCTCCCGCCTCATCCAATCCAATAACACCATTCTGTATATTTGTGTCACTGGCCTATTGGTCCACTGTAATAATTTGTGTTTTTGAAATACATCTTAAGTTTGGTTGATTTAAAAAAGGTAAACTTAAATCCAATTTAATAAAAAATTGCAATTGGCACATTCAGCTGAGTGTTGTTCATTTTGAGCAAGGTTAAAATTGCTTAATATGCAGGTAGAAATGTATTGATTGGAATACCTGGTTGCTATTCCATTGTCTGGCCCTGAAAGTTGCTAATTTAAAAGGAAGGTGCATGTTTTCTGTGCCAGCAGGAGACTGCCTAGACCAGAATAGAGGCATGTCACTCAAGGGGGGACAAAGAGTATGCCTTACAGTCAACGTGGAGGGAGTGAGGAGGGAGGGCACAGAGTGCCTGACACAAGGAGGCCTCTCTAGTGGGCAGTTTGACACATTATGGGGGCTGTGGTCCACTATTTTGAGGTCAGACTGATTCCTTCAGAAGGTGTCAGATGCCCCTCCATTTCAACCATGACATTGCTTCTCTTAGTGGATGTCCGTGTACAGATGACTTGACATCTTTATACTTCTGATGTATACTTGTGACAATATGCTTAAACCTTCATAAAACCTAAGAACATAGGTATTAGGTTCTATAATGCTGTGCTGAAAGCTGAATGGACTGGCAAGAGCATGAAGTGCAGTCAATGTCCCACGTTATTAATTAGGTATCCCAGGTTATCCCAGGTAAATCAGGATAAATAGTTAAAATGTTAAGGTGTATATGTGTGTATATATATATATGTACATATTTAAGATTTATATATGCAAGATTTATATATAGTAAATATATATATATATATATATATATATATATATATCAGATTGACAAGCCACCATCAGTTATCGAGAGATGATAAAGATGGAAGCTAGAAATGGTCACTTGAGCAGCAGCAAAGTTGGATTTTCAGAACCAAGCTCTAATTGTCAAGATTTGTATCTTAAATTTAACTGTTGCACTGTCGACAACATATTATTGACTGTTAGAGCTAAAACGTATTTTATAATACATTGATTTTTCAGTCTATTTCTGTCATTATATCTTATGTATAATTATATATAATTAGAAGCATTGCTGAATTGTGACATGAAGTTGTACAGATCAAGTTTTGTACTTTTTATTGCTCTATAACGCTTTAGCGATGAGCGTTGTTGGTTTCCCAGTCACTTTTAGTATATACCACCCTGGTCATATGAGTAGTGTTGATGTCATTCAGGTTTAAACTTGTTTACCTATTAGAGCCTGAATTCTGCTGTTTAATAACTCATTGAATTTCAACTGAGTTACTCCAGTGAATTACGAGTTTTGACTTCAGTTTCATTTTAAGCAACCATTGATGACTTCTTGATTAAGATTTTGTCACTATGGAGGTAACTGGATTAGGTTAAATTAGGATTAAGTGTTGCAAGTCTGGAAAGGCAATTATTTAAAGTTTCTCTTGGACTAATTATTATATAATATTATTTCTAGGAGCTATATACTGTCTGATGCAGACTAGTTTATTTCAGTGGTAATGAATTCGAAAGCATTGTAAGCCAGGTTGCATTGTTTATGTGTAGAAAATGGTAATGCGTTCCAATGGCTTTATTGTGCATTTCCTGTTTCCTGCAATCATCATGATTGCCCTTCTTCAACGCTGTTCACTGGGGGCACCTTCTGTTCGAAAAAGAGGTAGGCTTTCTTTTTCAGATGCTTACTTTCACTGTTGTTCTGTCCAATGGCCTCATCTTCTTGCCATCAGATGTCTAGAGAGGCGTTGTTTCTTTTGATTAGTAAATAATATAACATGACATGCAGTTGTCTAGGGATGAGGTGTCTTAATTTGAATAGTAAACAATGTAACATGACAGGGTAATGCTGCCTTCTTTTCATGGCACATTTCATTGAAAAGTTTATTCAACCGTTCTTGCCAGGTACTAATAGATGCCTTAATTATTCGATGACATTAAATGATAAAACATCGTGCTTGTTTACAGCATAAAAACTAGATGCATGTTTTGCAGTGTTTGCAAGTTCTGCTTTTCTCATTGTCTAACGATCACTCTCTCATAAATGCTAATGTGTCTCTTGTGCAAGCATTTGTCACTCGTAGTAGAATTGATCACTGCAGGTCAGTTCTTGTAAGTCTGCCACTTGGGAAAATTTGGCACCTTTGATCGAGTTCTTCATTCAGCCACTTGCCTCATAGTCTGCCTTCCCACATTATGTTCCTCCTGTCTCTGCCTGTAATACAGAGATGTGAGACTGTTTTTCAGTGCATCTTCTACCGAGTTGCTGCATGCTTGGTTGAGCTCTATATCCTGCTTGTTGCTTTCAATTAAGGATAGATATACTTATCTACCTACTTACTTAGTTACTTACTTATTTACTTACTTACTTACCTATCTACCTACTTACTTACCTACTCACTCACTCACTCACTCACTCACTCACTCACTCACTCACTCACTCACTCACTCACTCACTCACTCACTCACTCACTCACTCACTCACTCACTCACTTACTTGCTTGTCTAATCTCTGTGATGTCTCAGCCTGTCAATCTCTTTGCTCTTTAGCAAACAAAGAGCTTTTGGTCTCACACTTCTATTAGACATCTTTTCTATGGGGCCCTACATCTGAATGGTCTTCTGCTAGACTTGAAATTGCTGCCTTGAGTTAGACTTGTCTCCTATTTTATAAATCTCTCAAATTACAATTCAGTAGCTGTCACTGGACTGGGAGCACCTCTGAGTAGGTCGTTTGAAGAATGAATGAATATAATGATTAGAGTAATGGGCTTGAATGGAGGTGCAGGAATTGTGGATATTAGACTTGTTAACTCTTCCCTCTCACTCCTGTGTTTTAAGGTGCATTTCTGATGTTAATTACTAATTTATTACGACCTTATATATAAGCTTTATTGCAAGTTCTCATGCATTGTTAATGAAAATTAAGTCAATTTGGTCAGATGATGTTAACTGTGCTAATGTCATTTTGCAAAGTCACTAATTGAAAAACTGATGTGATTTTTGTTTCTGGAGTTCTGAAGTGGACGGATACAGATATTTACAGTAACTCGAGCTTCATATCTTTGATGAAGATCCAAAACATGGAGGTCAAGTTCTCTTGTGAGACTAACATGACACCAAAGCCTTCAATCATCTGGCTGAAAAATGGAAAACTATTCACTGGCAGAGCAATGGGAAAGGTAAGAAATCAATTCAGCATGGTCAGAAATGAACCAGTGTAAGGTAAGAAATCAATTCAGCATGGTCAGAAATGAACCATCTTAAAGTAAGAAATCTGCTGATCAATACTTGAAATCATGACTTAGACAATGAAAAGTTACTTGAGACCGTTTCACTATAGCTACAGACAGTGCAAAATAAAACTTGATTTGGGCAAACAGATTCATTATGTTGACATTGCATAGACCCAAGAGACAATTGCTCTGCAGTACAACTGCAATTACGCCGTCGAGGCGTGTGTGTGCACTTCTGAGCAAAAGATGTTGGAAGAAGGGCTGTATCAAATTTCGGATATAAATAAAAATAAATAAAGTGTGTGACTAAATTTAATGAACATATAAGAAGAACAGAGCAGTAGACCTATAATTGGTTCTAATTTATAAAATATTACTTGTGTTATTTTGATCCTGTTAATTAACTTAATTTTAAGTTCCATTGATTTTAGACTGCAATAAATTATTAGGCTAAGCTGAAATATCAGTAACTGGGGTATGCATGTGCCATAAAGTACATGAACATAAAAAAAACTGAAATATGCTGATTTGAGCATCGATTCAAATTCAAACCTTTACTCGATTCATGTCGATATTTGATTCGAGTGACCTTTGTGATTCTGCAGATTCCCTAAACCATAAAACATTTGATTATGTCTACTGGTAAAAATCATGAGCAGTTCAGTTCCACATGATGTTGTTGAAAGTCCAGGTATATGCATACACATGCAAATTGCTGAATTTTGAAAAACCTGATTTTGTTTTGGATGTAGGTTGTGGTTCGTGGCTACACACTTAAAATGACTGGACTTTTAGCTGCATTTGACAAAGGCAACTACACTTGCTTACTCAACAATTCTCATGCATGGCTGAATCGAACCTTCAGCCTGGATATAATTAGTTAGTATTATGCTTCAATCTTTTCTTATAATTTCCTTCTTATTATACTCACTAATTGTTCATTGTTACCTGTAACTTGTGACAGTATGTCAACATGAGTTTTAATAAACGAATATATCATATCATAAATTGTATTTCTTCAATTCTTATTGTAATGACCACCTAAAAGTGTCATTCCGTATGCCAATCTGTTTATGCTGATTCTGACCACAAAATTAAGACAGTGACTCTGCTGAAGTGTTGCACATTTGGAAAAGTTCAACAAAATAAGGTACTACACAGCATGGGGACTATCTGCATTCTGCAATGAAGTTCTATTAATGCAATAAGTACTGTATACATATCTCTTCTATTGGCATTAATAGCCTTTGCTGGCATTAAATGTAGTCAGACTTTTGGATCCAGTCCACAGGTATTTCTCTGCCTGACAAGACTGCTGTGCTTCTAGTTTTTACATAGTGCAGCATGTAGAAACATGGCTCAATGAGCCATGAAGAGAGAAACATGTAAAAGGAAGAAAAATAGATTGATTATGACAACATATTGTGGTGTTTATTATTTATAGTACAACATCGTGGGCCTCCAGATTTTACTGTGGTGCCTGAAAACCGAACCGTTTTGGAAGGCGATGATGCAGAACTGAACTGTAGGTACATCAGTGGTGCTGCTGCCTATGTCCAGTGGGTCAAGCACTACACAGTCAATGGAACATACGTATCTGACAGTGGAATTCCCTATGTCCAAGTCGTGCAGGTGAGCACTTGCTGATATTACTCCAGGTCATAGTTTTTACATGATATTCACCAGTGTCAGAAGAGTTGTTAAAGCAATGCACTCTGTCGGTCTCTTCAATAACATATGGATAATTTGATTTGACTGAGCAACAATGAATATCTTGGTCCTCTCATCTAGTTCATGGGACACTGAGACATCTAGTGTGATGCAGATTTTTACTGAAATAACCTTTGACTGATAATATTTGTTATTAGGCACTGTTTGTGCTATGTACATTGCCCAACGAGTCACTGATTATGCAGATTGCCTTAGTATCAGGCGAGTGTAGTGGATGAGTGATATTACACAGGTGGTTGGTCTGTGTAATGATGGAGTATAACAGAGGTAGACCGCCTGTGTTGCATAGTCTCTCTTGAAGAGTCACTATGCAAATCTGTGGTCGCAATTGTAGCAGCCTCAATAGCTGCTGATCCTTTTATGGCAATATCACTCCCTCAGATGACTATATTGCTGTCCATATCTGCAAGTTTAATTGTATCACAGATTTTTATGCTACTTTTAAAACAAGATTTATCAGAGGTGATCGATGCTTGTGAACTGCTACTTTATTAGGTAACAGTAAATGCTATTGATTGATGAGTAAATGCTCATAGAGTATGCATATATGTATCTGGACTTTTATAAAGAACATTTTAAGAACCCTTCATAATGGCTGTCAAAGGGATTTAAACAGGAACTCTTAAGCTAGCGTGAAACAGTAATCTGAGCAGAATTTTAAGAGACAATTTGAATGTCAACTGAAGGATTCTTCCAAGGATCTACATAAATATCAAGATTGACCCGACATGCATACTACTGCTACTTGAAATGAGAACTGTTCTATATGAACTGTTCATAGACTAGGTTTTGCTAATGACAGTGAACATTTTGGAAGGAGCTGGTTCATTACTATCTTGATTAGTTATTGGCTGGCTTTCCATTATTTAGCACTGGAACTCAGCCATAGATCTATAACACTTTTTACAGGTGGATAGTGTCATTCAGGATAGAGTTAGAACAGTTCTGCCATTTTTAATGTTTCTTTTTCTACTAAGTTGGTGTTGGCCCCAAGCTTATCTTTATTTGCCCAGGAACAAAACACTGTGGATAGAATCATTCAAATGATTCATTTCATACTTCTATCAACATGTGTTATCAGAGCCAACTGCATGATATCAAAAATTTTGCTTATGTCTTCTATGCAGAGATTCTAAACATGAATTTATTATTATTACCCCTTTGGATACAATAGAGAAACTGAAGTCATCTTGAATAGACAATATAATCTAGTGATTAAGGGGCAGATTCAATTGGCACAGGCATGTTAGAGTTACTTTAAGTGGTTACTTTTAGGCTTCTAGTTTCTATTGCACAACACAAGGCAACGCATGATGGCATTCTGAAACCAGTCTATAGGCCATACCAATATCCAGATCAGTCCATTAACCCTTACCCTTCCAATTATTATATCAAACGCATGAAATTTGGCCGCTCACAGCGGCCTCGGGAGTGGTAAGGAGGGTTAAGGCAGAGAGGAAGCCTACGGTTGATAAACAACGTGAAGAATTTTAGTCTTAAGCTGAGAACAAAATGACATACATTCTTATGTACATATTTACTTACACCTGTTGTCTATTACTATTATTAGGAAAATCACTTCTGATGGCCATCGTGGATATTGGATCCATCATGATTGAACTCTAACATGTCTTTGCCAGTTGATTCTGTCGCCTTTTTATCACTATGTATTCCCTTTTCAAGATGATTTCAGTTCGTCTATTGTGTCCAAATGGGTGATGGAGAGGTGAATAGATGATTGGTCAGAAAGGAGACCTATACCTGGGTCAGCGAACGGATTGAAAGGCCCAGTGACGAGTTTTATTCTTTGATGTTGACACAAAGACATCAGAAACAGTGATATGGTTATGGTCTCTGCTATGTTGTTACTAGGCTGTGATTCATGCAGTTGCTCTGGGTTAAGTAGCTCAACTTACACTATAACAATATTAGTAGACTTATCAGAAGAGAACTTATGTAAGTCTTATATTAGTTTATCAGCATGAACTAGCTCAAGTTGTTTCATGTTGTGTTATGTGTAGAGTGGTCCAAGTAGTGAAATGGATCCTGGTCAGCTGATAATCCATAATGTTACGATGTTGGATTCTGGCTGGTACACCTGTATCGTCTCCAATCAAAATGGTCAATCGGTGAATCGCAGTGCATGGCTCAACGTAACTCATTTACAGCCTCTGCAGCCACTGCCTCTTGTCACGAGTGTCTTATTTAACCAGTCATGGATCATTGGGATAAGTGCAGGAATAGCACTGGCAGTCATTGTCATTGCTGCTGCTTCAGCAGCCTACGTAAAGATGCGTCAGCATCGACACCAGATAATTCCATGGTCAAAGAACGCCCTCTATGGACCAATGCCTTCGCTTGAACCCATTGACTCTGAGTGGGAGTTCTGTCGAGAGAAGTAAGAAGTCGGTTTTCTTTCAAATGTGAATTGGTACTGTTATAGAATCGATACGTGTAACTTGTTATCATACGACTCTACATATTCATGTAATAATCTTACTGAAGTTTGTCAGTTTGAATCAATATAGAGGATTATCATAATAATTAGAATTCGAATCAATATAGAGGATTATCATAATAATTATCATCTTTGGATTGATATGTGGCATTTAAATAGTGTGGGGTAAAAAGTACCAAAGTGAAGAATATTCATTCATTCATTACAAAGATTTATCTTTGCCAATAGCTACAAAGTAACCTTTATGAGAGGCCTAACCATGAGGAAACTATGATCTTGCTGCCCAGATAGGGCAGCAAAGCTCGTGCAGGTAGACCGGGGCATGGCTCAGCAACCACTGTCAGGCTAGAGCAGCGATCCGGAATAAGATCCACTGGCGGAAGGAGAGCCAGTGGAGCACATCTAGCATATAACCAGATACATGACCGGCTCTAAGTATGCCTCCTATGAGGCTTACAACAGAGCACATAACCCGGTCCAGGCACCTGGTTGGGTGGCCAGCATAAAGTGAGTAGCAGTAGTCAAGTTGAGCTACGACCAAAGAGCAAACAAGGGTAGCAGTAGCGGCAGTTAAAGGATGCTTTAATGTTGTGTAATAAGTTGGGAAGGAATTGGTAAGATCAGCTTCATATAACTTTATGCCATATCTCCTAGTTGCTGCCAGTGAAGACACTGTCCAATTTCCCATCATCACACATCTCGGTTGGCTTGATGCGTGATGACATTACTGTCCTTTCTGGATGGATGGCCTCAATTCGGAGTGATTTGAATCCCTCTAAAACAAAACTCATAAGGACTGGTAGATGCAAGCACATGACTGAGGTGTTTATATGTAATTCCTGACTGAAGCATAAATATCCTTGATTCCTCATGTCACCATTTCATCTGTTGTCTTAATTCATAAGGCTTTGTCACTAGCAGAATTTATCGCTGCAGCACCACCTTGCCTCGTCTCTAATGGTCAGCTTAGATTTTATCTTCGGCTCTGAGGTGGCTTATTGTCCACTAAACAAAATATGTGCTCCAGTTTTGGCCTATATGTACGATGTTCTTGACGGGCTAGCGGTTCAGCAGCTCTTCTATTTCCTGATTGCGACTCACGTCTGGCGCGGTCTCCCTGGCCGTGTGCTGTTGTATCTGACCGAGCTTTGTCCCCCATAATCTGACCTACCTTCGTGTGGAGTCTTGTGCTCCTGTGCTAAGGGTGAGTTTCTGGTTGATATGACATGGTCATCGCTAATGCTGCATAGAGCCTTCTCATTGGTTGATTTCTACACCTGGAATAGACTCACGATTCCTCTACATCTTCCCCTATAAAAATCTCTCCACTTGTTTTAAACTGTCAACTATTTTTGGGAGGGACATGACTAAGTTGGGAGCACCTTTCAATAGCATTGCTTGAAGAGGTGCTTAATAAATTCTTGAAATGAACGAATAGTAGTCGACATACATGAATGAATGACAGATGACAAGACTTCTGGTTGAAATTCGTAGTCTTATACATTTTTTTAACTAAAAATGTTTGAGGTATTACTATTGATATGCAGAGAAATACAATTTAAATATCATTGTATTACATTAATGTACCAATTTCCTTCTGTAAAGGCCAAATTCTTAGTACTTATAGCCATGCCAATTGTTTTCAGCCTTCTGATTGGAGAATTAATTGGAGAAGGAAACTTTGGACGGGTACACAAAGGGTTTGCCACAGGGTTGTGTGGAAGACCTGAACCAGTTGTAGTGGCAGTCAAGATGCTTCGTGGTAAATAAGATAAATCTACTTCTAATTATGTGAATCTAGTCTAACCCATGCTGCCATAGCAGTATTATTGTAAACAGAAGTTGATTTCATTAGGGTACTCCTTACTTAGTAAAGTTATAAACTTCTTTTAGGTAATGTTTTACATTGCATAAGCAAGATAGAAAGGACATTTTGAAATGCAATGTTATCATGGAGTTGACTTAATATACAAATCGTCTCGTCTACTGTGGTCTCAGATAAGTAAGACTACTCCAAGTTGACAAATTGTCTTCTGTGACTTTTCTAGTCTTTCTTTGACTTGTTAGTGATTATAGAAACATGTGATCTCGTAGGAAACAAGAATTGTAATTGTAATTACAACAATTTATATAGCACCGTCAATTGCAATCTGCTCCTAAGATGCTTTACACTTCTAAGAATCACCACTCATCTATCTACAATATCATATGTATAATGAGATTTCATAAGGCAGTTGTCTGAAAATGTTGATGAGAATGTTCAGAGACATTCTGGTTCTGACACAATACAATACAATTGCAATTTTTGCCCTTCTTATAAAGTTCTCAAAAAGATCAGAAGTGCATGACACACCAATTATATTGCAGAGCAATTGTACGCAAAGGACTTGTGCAAGATCTGTACATAGAAACTCCTCTTAAGAGGATCAAATCCATACTCTCGGCATTACAGGCCGACCGCTCTAACCACATGGCCACCATGTCATAGGTGTGTCTTTGACCTACATGGAAGTTTTTATATATTATTTTGTGATTCCAGTATTGCCACAGATCTATATGGGTCTCTGTAAAGTTGGACGTTTTAATCTGTCGAACTGTTGACATTGATTCTGTGAACAGAGGATGCAACAGGACTGGAGAAAGACGATCTTTTGTCTGAGATTGAGGTGATGAAGACGATTGGTCAGCACCTAAACATCATCAACTTTTTGGGCTGCTGTACACGAAATGATGGTAAATTTATTATCACTATTTCACATAAAATGATTAATGAGTGGAGTAAATTCTAAATTCTTGGTCCTTGCAGATCACTCAAATGAGTTTTCGTCGAGCGTTGAGAATGCCTTTTCAGATGTGGGCCCATACTCTCTGCAGGGGTGGGCCCTATGGGCCTATAGTTATGCAACTTGAATTTAGTCAGCAGACTAGTTTTGGTGCCTAGTCCAAGGTGAATCTATATTCCTAATATACACATACATAGGATTTCTTTTTATTGCTTGTGGATTGTATTCATGCTTTTAAAATTAGATTGATAAACTGTGCAGGTTGTAAGAGTTGCTTTTTAAAATCTACCAGATCTTAAGTAAAAGGAAGAATAATCTTGCATTTGTTTTGGTACTGTGAAGGATTCTTAATCAACAGAAAACATTTCAACTCTTATTTTATTTGACGTGCATCCACAGTCTTAAGTAAGTAAGTAAGTAAGCTTGCTCCATAAGACCATACCTTATCTTATGGCTGCACTCAGTAAGTTTTAGATTTTTAAGTTTTACAATTTGTTTATATAAATATTTTACTAAAATAGTTGAACGGTTTTATTTTAGGACCGGTTCAAGTGATAGTGGAATTTGCTTCACATGGAAATCTGAAGCAATACTTGCAGAAGAAGCGATGTAATGGAGTTGGACCAGAAGTTACTCAGGTGGAAAATCCCCTAGATCAAAAGGATCTTATCTCATTCTCCTTCCAGGTGGCAAGAGGAATGGAATACCTTGCCTCTCAAAAAGTATGTGTCACTGGTAGATATTTAGACTATAAACAAAGCTCAGACTTTTAATATTAACTACCATTTGTATGCCTATATAGGCTGAATATTCTGGAAGTTTATTGGTATCTGCAGCTATATTTTTACAGTGACCATAAAACCTTGTTACACACACTCCATGTACTTGCATCACAACATCTGTCCAATTTGATCATTGATGATGTTTGCTTGGCTCTTTTGGTTTCTTCTGATTGGATTTAATTAAATCCCTGTGAATGAGTTTCTTTCCCTGATGCATCTGTTGTGAGTGTGATCTTGTAATAATTTTTAAGTTACGTTTATCAGTATTAGTTATTGATGATGACTTGTCTTGCTGTACAAACCGTACGCTTTATTTTACTATTCCAGATAGTTCATCGTGATCTGGCAGCAAGGAACGTCCTCGTTTCAGATGACCACATCATGAAGATCTCTGATTTTGGACTAACAAGATACATGAAAGAGAAGGAATACTACCAACGCATGACAAATGTATGTAACTGTCAATATAGTAATAGGTATGCCAAAAATGCAGACAATATCTTAGATTGCACGGTTCAACTGTTAATAACATAGTTTGTTAGAACGACTGTGACATATGTAGATTTAATATCGCTACAACAGGCAAAACAAAATTAGTTGAATTCTTTACCAACTCATGACAGTTTCAGAATTAGTATTACAACAACACAATTGAAAAATGACAATTATAAATCACAAATATAATGTTCCAATACTTTTTAAACTTTATGCTGTTCATATGTTCCAGTAGTAAGGTTTTAAAGGTTTTGGTGCTAAGTATTTGCTTCATCATCAGTTCCTTTGGCAGCAATGGGTGCAAATATTTCATCGTAAATCTCCTCAATCGACTGTCCAGTGCAGGACCCATTTCAATGGTAGTCCAAGTCTAGTTAAATTTTTGCTGAATGACTTTGTTTGACAGGTTTCCTGGATACATAAGGAACACCTTATATCTTTTCTTATGTCATATAATTTTCATATAATTAAATTTAGTCCATTTTAAGCTATTAGTGATATCTTAAGATGTGACTAGTAATATGAGCTCATGATTATGCTGAATATGAATAAATTGCAGGGACGTCTACCAGTGAAATGGATGGCAATCGAATCTCTCACTCATAATCGATACACTTCAAAGAGTGATGTGTTAGTATGTCTATTAAATCTTATAATTGTAATCTTCAGATTACTATTGTATCAAATAAATAAATAAGTCACAGAAATCAGGTTAAAATCAGGTGTTTAGTTGGAAAATAATCGGTAAGATGGTGACATCTGGCTGGTCTCCATGTTGTGATATGAGGCAGGTAAACAGTCAGATGCCTCTATTAGTATTTCCTCATATTGTATATTTATTTATTCAAAGGATATCTTCCTGCCATATAACACAACAGTCAAGATTATGGTGGTTAGTGTTAGAGACCCATTAAGCCCGTTCCTAAATGTGGCTAATTGGATTATCTTATATTGCAGAGAGACATGGCTATTTTGCCTGCAAGAAGGCAGCTAGTAAGTCTTTTTAAACATCAGACATGATAAAAAGGTTTTATTGTGCTAGGCTGGGAGGGCAAATGGGTGAGGCCTGAGTCACAGATCGTATCGACTTTCCTGTCGCTCCTGGCACATCCATCACAGGACATGTTTACGGTCATTGACTATGGCTATTGTTGATGCTTTTTTTAAACTTTTGATCAATGCTATATAGAAAAATACTGTTCATCTTTGATTTCAAATGGACAGAAAACACGGCTTGTGCTAGGTATTTAACCCAAAAAATTAGCTGCATGGTTGAAAAATAAAATAAAAATAAGTATGAGTAGTGTGGCGGACCTCGATTCACCTTGCTTCTGCGTAACAAGTTTGTGGTGAACCCCCTCTTTGGTCCGGCACCGGGCGTTCATGTGTCAGCAGCAGCTGGGGTGAACGCCCAGGGAAAACCTTGAGCTCCTTCCTGTCTTCTCCTGGTACCTTGGAAGGCCGGGTCCGAGGTTCTCCCTTCTTCTTGACTGTCCGCTGAGTAAGACCTGCCCGGTCTGGCGCAGGATTTGACGACTGCTACTAATTCAAAAGTCACTAGGCTAGAGACAGAATCACTCGTTGTTCGACGAATATTCTTTTAATACAAACAACTATGAACTACTGCTCCCACTGACGGCTTCGTCTGACTCTGACTGACTAATGATTGCGACTGCCTAATGACTGCTGTCGTCTCTTATATAGCTTCCAGAGGGAGCACAAATTGCTCCCACCGGAAGCACAGATTGCTCCCATAGGGAGCACAAATTGCTACCACTGGGAGCACAAAATGCTCCCACTCGGGTGCCCCGGCAAAAAACGTCACAGTAGTAATAATCATTCAGTTCTTACATGAGATTTTTGGCAATTGTTACTGTTATGTAAATTTATTTAATTTTAATCATTAATTTGATTTATAATTCTCCTAATTAATTTGAATAACTCTTGTTTCATAACAGGTGGTCATATGGTATTCTGTTGTGGGAAATATTTTCATATGGTGAAAATCCTTACCCATCTGTTCCTGTGGAGAATTTGCTGCAGGTGCTACAGAGAGGACATCGAATGGAAAAGCCATCAGAAGCCAGTGATGAAATGTAAGCACCATGACATGTAAAAAGGCTACTCTGAAGTTAGGCATATATGCGCTGATCTTCATATGACTGCATAGAGATACTTATGAAGTATAAAGGGGCAGACACAGGCACAATCTCTGGACCTAGCGAGTACTTGTATCACTGTATGCCCCACACGTGTTTGTATGTGTGTATGTTGTATGCTGTCTGTATGCGTAAGTGGTATGCATAGAGTATTAAACCGAACAATCTGTAGCACCTTCAAAGAATATTTACCTTCTAAGAATATTTACAAAACACTTTTCATTTAGCCTTAGTGATGTTAGAGTTCATTAAAAAGCATAAACGATGTTTGAATTGCTGCAAGATCAACATTGGTGATCTATTGCACACCTGCAGATCTCAAATAATATGAATTTCATCAATTGTTGACAACAGACACCATACTCAGGCTAATGGTCTGTGTAATATTAAGAATTAATAATGAGATCAGTTGAATGAAGCATGTGGGTCCAGAAGTTGTCCTAACCTACAAGAATTATTCTGCAAATTGCAGATCTCCAAAATTTTCAAAATAAAAAAATCTAAGTCTACCTTGCAAATCTATAACTGATGCTTGCTATTTGTTATTCAGTAACACATAAAATGCATGAAACCAGAGTCATGTGGTCAATTAGTGACAAAAGCATCTTCAGGTGACAGGTCTTCTTTTTAGGTGACAGATCTCAGATTTTGGCATCTGATCTTAATTCTAAAGTGCAGTATCTGGTATCCAGGTGGATTTAACCACTGCACAATGCACATGTTAAGCCATTTGCCAAACTGTCACTATCTATTTTACTAAACCAACTGTGACAATTCAAGAAAAAATGTATGTGATAATAATTTTCAATTGTAACAATATGTAATGAACCGTTGAAAGTAAATGATTTTAATTCATATTAATCAAATTCTAATTAAGCAACATCACTAGTAGAACTGTAATTATTATCCAAAGTTAACAAAAGAACAGAGTAAATACGTTTTCACCTTCAGAATTATGGACTGCAAGCAGTGTAATGGTAGTAAAACTATAACCAGAGTATTAAAGAAATCACAGACACATCAGTCCTCAGAATTTAACAAGTATCACGGGAGGCATATAGAGACTAGTCTTTTTTTAAAAACTATATTAATGAAGTTTTGTTAAATAAAACTGTTCTGTTCTTTAACAGTTATGGACTGATGCAGAGGTCTTGGCTTTTGAACCCATCTGATCGTCCACACTTCTCAGAGCTTGTCCTATCCTTGGATGAAATCATGACTAAATCTCTAAATATTGTAAGCACATATTTTGTTCAATTAACTATGGTTTAACTGAAAGAAAGAACTAGCTAAATAGTACTGAATGCAAATGTACATATTAAACTGTTATTCTTTTATTTTCCATTATCATATTTCTGAAACTATCAGTGTTATTATTACCATATGCTCTTTCCATACAGTGGATTAATATCTAAAATCTGTGAAAACAGAAGAGCATCACTCTAGAAATTTGAATCGTTGCACATGTTAAGCTTCTGAAACGTGATTGAAATTAATTATATGGAATTTATCATTATCAGTAAATAAGTTCCATATCCCACAAGACGGATGTAATTGTGAAGGGGAAGTCCTCATCTTCCTTGTCATGGTCCTTGAGTTCCAGCAATGGACCAACCGTGTCCCAATATCCTGGATATATATCCAGACTGGGCCATGATATCGCAGGTAAGACTGTTAACGGGTACCCGCCTGAGGCTGACTAACCGAGTAATGAAATCGGTTTTCGGGTACCCAAAATTCCATAAAAATGTGCGACTTTACCTGAACATATGCCAGAAATATTCCATTGGTCATATTGGCCGACTGCCCGGGCAATGAAATCGGTTCTCGGGTTATTTACATTCCGTAAAAATGCACGATTTTACCCGAACATATGCCAAAAATATTCCATTGGTCATATTGGCTGACTGCCCGGGTAATGAAATCGATTCTCGGGTACCTGACATCCCGTAAAAATGTGCAATTCCCAAAATTTCTTAAGAAAATATCCACACGTGGTCGGGTACCCAACCACATGGATCGACGGGTAACCAGGTTGTGAGTTCAACACTTTTTGACAGCCCTAATCTCAGCCTTTGCGATTTACTTCCCAATTTAATCCAATGCCAAATTATGTTGTTTGATGACAGAGCAGTCATCATGTAGCTAAGGTTGTTTTGCGGAGTTGAATTGGCGACCACATGATCATTGGCGAAACAATTAGCGACAGACCATCAGGCCACACTCGTCATAAGTACTGCAACTTAATTATAACAATTGGGTAAAAATAGCAATGAAAATTATTTTCGGTTATTTGGTTCTAATATCATAATTTTGCAGGAACTAATTGTGTATAATTATCAAAGTGTAATGCTGGTATTAGTTTTAAAAAGTCAAAATTATCCTACCATAATGAACTAACTGGGTAATTTTTTTTAGAACTACCTGAACCTACAATGTGCATCTGAGGCAGAAGAAGCCCAAGAAGCTTCCGAGGAAGATGCGACAAGTGAAGCGTCACAGGAGACCGACGACACATCAAACACTGTGACATCGCCAACTGAAGAACCAGTTGTTACATCATCAACAGTCAACTCTTGCATTCATTCAGTTTCTCTGTCAAGCAGTTCTCTGAATCTGCCCCCTTGTGATGCTCACTGCAAAGCAAAGATTATACCAGGTCCCACAACAACTTTGTCCTTGGGAAATCTGGTTGGACTGGTCAATGATAGCATCTGAATCCAAAGACATGGGACGTGACTGATCAATTTGACGAAGAATGGGAGTTCGACATCTGCACCACAGAGATGAAGTGGTTGATGTGAATCCCAGCTTTAAACTTGCATAGTCCAGCTGATTTCCATTGATCTTCATTGTGAGAGTGTGATGGATTCAGTGTCAGCAGAATTGATTCCAACCAACAACAGGATCGCTGTGCACATAATTATTTCAAACAAATCTGTGCCGGTTTGATGACTATCGCATGAAAGCATTTTATTGCCCGATCAGGTAACACAGGTCCTGAAGTGGAACCCGTGTCAACAGCTGACAGCATGGAACATTGCAACCCATGAATGATGCGCTACAGTACACTGTTTCTTTCAAACATTAGGATGAACTTCAGAATCCTGCAGTTGAAAGTATTGCAGAAAAGCTTTGCATATAATTAGTCTCTGTGAGACCTGCCATAGCAACAGTTATTGCAAGGCCAAATGTGTACATTAGAAGAGTTTCTACGAACTAAATAGAAATGCAAACATAGCATAAACACTAGTTATAATACTAACTACCATGATGCATGACGTAAGAATAGTCTATAGCATTTGTTTATGTAGCATGAATGTATAAAACTACTGAAGTAGACCACTAATAGGAAGACTAATGTCTCCACTACATATCAGAATGTATATACTACTAGTGAAATCATCAAGATGGCAGAATTCAACTTTAATGCACAAAAAAACAATATTTGGCCTAAGCAGCACCTTTTGCTTAGATTATTGAGCTGTTAAGTTTTAAAGTTAGAAGAAAGTCAAGGAAAAACCAGTCTTCATCTTCCTGGGCCAGCAGGGAAGGTACACCCGAGTGAGCGTAATGGCATTGCACTAAATGCAGTTACACCCAGCTGCAGCCAAGTGTTTAAAAGAGCAGCAGAAAAATTTTAACTGTTATGAACAAAAGTATTTAGATCATTGAAAACTAGGAAAATGAAGGATCAAAGTCCTGGCTAAAATTATTAGATTTCATGCAGTAGAGTAAAAATCTGCTTTTAGCTTGGTTTGTAATGAGAACTGTATGATAACCCTTTTTTCATCAACTAAAATCAGTTCTTGTCAACCACATGTTGGCTATTTATTTACAATGCCAGGTCCATTTCTCAAATTTTGCCATCCATCCCATTGCCCAATTTGACACATTTCTATGATCCTAGATATTGGAAGTATTACAAAAGTCTTCCAATCAATGCTGAACAGAATTACTTTTATCTTAGATTGGTCACTTGACTCTTGTGTCAGGACACTTTACATCCAAAATTTGTCCAGACACCAAAAATATTTGGATGGGTGTAATTTAGTGCAATACTGGTACTTTCACTCTGGTGTACCTTCACCGCTGGCCCAGAAGGATGAAGACTGATTTACAAGACTTTCTTCTTTTCTCAAACCGTAATTTCTCATGTATGAGTTTGAAAAGGGGTTAAGATTGAAATGAGATTAAAAGCATCCATATTAAAAGTCTTTAATAAAAGATATTTTCAACAAACATTTACACAATATAAGTACATTTAGCACATAAATAACTGTCTGCAGTCAAAAACAAGGTAACTGGAAGATCATTAATCCTGGCTTTATTGCTACCAACTAAAACTGTGTAGAAGATGTGCAAAGAAGCAATGCTAACCATCCAGAAATTGTGCACACGCATCAGAGCTCAAACAAACCGGGAAAAATTACAGTCTGAATTGTGTGTATCACAGCTAGGACAGTTGCCACTGGGAGTTTGTGCATCATATATGTAGAGTTTTCCCTCTCCAAACAAGGCCATCAAATACACACTCTTGTGTACTACACATTCTGTATGCAGGTAGTCATTATAAAACCACCTCATTAAAAGCAGTGTCAAGTACTAAGCCACCTATTATCATAGCATTTCAGTAATAAATAAATATTTCCCAACAAATTTAATTTTAATCCAGAAAGGGGTAGATGCATTTATTCACTTGTAGGCCTACTAAAGGGTGGAACATGGCAGCTGCTAATACGACGAGCATAGGTTTGAGCTTCCCCAAGGTCATAACTATGTAGGGACCTTGAGCAAGTACTGTACTCAGTGCTCAGTGCCGTTGATGCTTTGTTATATGGTAGCATTTGCACTTCTGAACTTTGGAAATACAATTCTATCAAATGTCTACCAATGCAGCACAACAATGCTGCTGCCATAACCAGTCTGACATAAATCTTTAAAGGAAGTGGTGCCTTGGTTTTCTCAGCAAGCTAGGACAAGAAAAGCAATACTGTTTAAACCAACGAAGCAAGCTGTGTATCTGTTTGAGCGAAGCTAAGTCTGAGCTGTCTCAAATTAAGACCAATACATGATGCTAGCTGCTATTCTGTGCAATGTCAAAACAATGGTATTCTGACTGTTGAGTGTCTCTCTCTCTCTCTCTCTCTCTCTCTCTCTCTCTCTCTCTCTCTCTCTCTCTCTCTCTCTCTCTCTCTCTCTCTCTCTCTCTCTCTCTCTCTCTCTCTCTCTCTCTCTCTCTCTCTCTCTCTCTCTCTCTCTCTCTCTCTCTCTCTCTCTCTCTCTCTCTCTCTCTCTCTCTCTCTCTCTCTCTCTCTCTCTCTCTCTCTCTCTCTCTCTCTCTCTCTCTCTCTCTCTCTCTCTCTCTCTCTTCCTCTCTCTCTCTCTCTCTCTCTAGCAACAGTTCTACTGGTGATACAGCCATCACAGCTCATCACAAGATGTCAGGACTGTGTGTCAAACTCTGGAATTAAGTATTTGATTGCGCCCTGCTGCGCCGTGAACCAGCGGAGTGTTTTCTCTGGGACGCACAGCTGCTTTGCACAGTGGACACGAATTGCTCTGCGATATCCAATGCTCCAGACATCTATGAAAGATAATCGGAAATAAAGTTTTTTAATAGCATAAACATATACACAGACAAATCACATAATTCAAATCTCAGTGCCAACTCAATTCCTATCATGTTTGTGGTATTGTGACAATGATGAAGGCTGTCTCACTGTGTAGCAGTAGCTTTTATATTATTCGATATTTAGTTCACATTCCTCCTCTTAACTGAATCCCAATGGAGCCAAATCATCTGTTGTGCTTTCACACAAGCATCACTGCAGGCTGGTTTAGTCTTGAACTTGGTTCACACCAATTCAGTTGACCTTGTTCCTGGTGGAGCTTCTTCAAATCAGTCACGTGTTCTGCTGCTTAGTGATATCAGTAACATTAATGTTCATCCTGTGTCTAAAGCAAATTCAATGCATGTATACTATACATGACTTCCTCAACTTCATATTGTAGGTTGATTCTATTTGCACTTGCTGCTTTACTTCTCTTGGCTGGTCATGTGAAAATAAATTATGGTCCAGTTAGAATTCACCTTGTACTTTCCTCCCAGAACCTCCCAACAATTTCTGTGCAAATAACACGGCACTGTTAGGCTCTTATATAAAAAAAAGCCCAGCATATAGCACTTATATTCATATTTCAGTATGTTTACAATGTAACTAATTTTAAAAGCTAACAGTTATTTATAACTGAAGAGTTCAGTGTTTACATTCACTCTGAAATCAGTGACTTACTTCAAATGAAAACTGTGTCTACAGTGAACAACAGCAATCTTTTCACCAATAACAAAGTCGTCTAGACACACTGAGCACATCTGTCGATAACAGAACAAAGATGTTTCAGCAAGGAAGTTTTCCATTCACTAATTCTTAAAAGAAGAATAGAGGATCTCTGTGAGGATGGCAAATCAAACAGGCAGCAGAGCTAAAAGTCAAACTTCAATATAGTATCTGGCATCAAACATTTAGAATACTGTTGAATCAAGCAAAAAAAGAAAAGATGATCAGTCACTTCAAGCTAACCCTAAAAGGCAACCATGGGTATGAAGTCTTAGTTAGGGTTGTCAATGGGTATTGAGGGACCAGTTACACAACTGAAGGTGGTTTACAACTTGAAATGGCCAAATATCCAAGTGTTGTAAGCTCAGGATACAAGTACCAAAGCTATGATAAATTTCAGCACTCATGAATAAGCTGGTGCCCTGTGCTTGGCTTTTAAGTTGCACCTTACAAGTTGGAGGTGATGATTATGATACCAGTAGGCCTACCAAGTATTATACCTCTCCCATACAACTGCTGATCTTGAGCATGAGTTGCTAACCTGGCTAGGCTACCAGCAGTTGTGGTAAGGGCCCATTCATATATTACGTACGCAAAAAAAATCAGATTTTTGGACCCCTCCTCCTCTGTTGCACAGCATACATTTCATGGACCCCTCCCCCCACGCGTATGTACATTTGAGCTCGATCCCCCCCCCCATTGCAAAGGTTAAATAGCTAAAAACATCTATAAGACATTGATTTTACCACAGGCTATTTATTTTGTTAAGCATCATATTTAACAGTTTTAATTTTTTAACCATTATGAAGAATTAAAACACTAACAACACTTGCATTTAAAACAGTTTTAATGCTACATAAAAATGATTAAGCAGGAAAATAGTCTGTGACTAGGTTTACAGTTCTGATGAAGTGATTTTCATATTCTGCATCGTGAATATCATAATCAGACAATTATATTTGCGTGCGTACATATTTTCGGGACCCTTCCCCCCACCATACGCACCTGTATACAAAATGGCCAAAATTTGAAACCCCATTCCCCTCGCTGCATATGTAATATGTGGACGGCCTCTAAGCTGGGTACACTATTATAGTGTAAAGCTAAGTGAAACTACTGGACATAGATATGTTTCTTTCAGAACAGTCCAGCCTCAATCTAAGTTTAACACACAGAAATGTATCCATGAATCACGTAGGCCATTGGGCATTTGTAAAAGACTTTCAACAAAGTTCCCCTCACAAAAATTCTGCATGCCAAAGGAACAACATTGAGTATTAATTTTATTAATATATTAATTTAAGTATCAATTTTATCCAATTACAGAATGATTTAATCATAGCTGAGTACCAGTTCAAAATGAATTCAAGTATCAGAGTTGTATGTGATTCACAATTTTTGAACTACTATCAACAATTAACGACCGCAATAAATAAATAAATAATTTGTTTCTGATAATGCCTTTAATAACATTCAGGCAACATTTAGGTACTTAATATTAAAGCACTATAGTAAGAGTCTACACATATACATACATACATACGGAACATATTTTGCTTGCTTATATAAATATTATGTTTTGTAAACTAAAGCATGTGACACTGCTACAGTATGTCCCTTCTATTTCCATCTGTGGTCATACCCTTAATACCCATTAATTCCAAAAGTTGTTTCAGATTTGTTAGCAAGAAAAGAACGATTACCTCATTTGGACCTTTAAGTTTTCGATATAAAATCTGCAACAGACAAATACAGTAACTGTCCTAAGTCATAACTTTAAAAACTAAATTTTATAAATTCTTAATGGTTCCTCCAGTTCCTGGACAATGTCATAAGCAACCTACAATGTAATTTAACAATTAGAAATGTATATCTGATAACTTTTCAATAGGGATGAATCAATACTCAGTTCGAAACTCGGCTCGGTCCAATTTTCTTGGTACTCGGCATTACTCGGACTCAGGTAAACAATGGGTCCGAAAATTAATCTTTCAGATTTTCTGTTTTGAAAACAAAAATAGGATTTTATTCAATTACAAACTGACAATCGACATAACTAAAAGTACAAATACTGTTATTTTTATTTACAAAACAACAATTGACCTAACTAAAAACATATACTGCTACTGTTAGTGCTTAAAAATTACTACTTTCTAGTGTTAACTAAGGCAAAAATAAATAATTCATTAAAGTTGTGCAAACTGCCAATCTAAACATTAAGAGAATGAGACTTTATTTAAATATTCGAAACTCGGGAAAATTTAACTCGTAAAACTCGGTACTCAGAATCGGCAAGAAATACAAACTCAGCTCATCCCTACTTTCAATATTATATTCAATTAGCTTAAGGCTCAAAAACAGCACTAGAGTGACTCTGGTAACAACAGTTTGCAACACAATAAATTCCTTGCTTTGCACAGGACAATGTTCTAACAGTGGTTCTGAACCACTCAAAAGCTTTGATATGTTATGAATACATGAATAACTAAATTTGTAAAGGTAGAAGTAAAACAAGTTGTAAAATCCACTTTAGAAACTCCTCATAAACTCAGACTGAATGGGATATGTTGCACAATTATGACCACAGCAAGCCAACATGAGAGAAGCTATCTCAGTATATAGTAATAGTCATTTAAAAGTACTTTTTATGTAGCACTTCAACAACAAAACTCATCAGAGATGATCCTAAACTGCAACAGTTTTATTAATTCTCAGGCTAAGCACATGTGCAAAGCCCAACACATTAATTGGGCTTAGGAAACGTTTTCATGAACCATATACTAGCGACATTTTTCACTCTGTCAAAACAACACTTACAATAAAATCTTTGCACTGTTTAACTGTGGCTTCTCAAATCAAATTTAAAATCAAATGCATTTACATGTTATAAACTCAGGTAAACTCCATAAGCGCCCATGAGAGATGGTTTTGGTTGTCAACATCATTTGCATAGTCCTGACAGACGAGGACCAATAGACAGTCCTCTCCTTGCTTTCTGATCCTCTCATCAACATTTTGTAGGTGATGTATTCATTTCATACCCAAATTCACCAGAAGGGGATAATAAACAAACAGAACTCTTGAAATACACACAGTTTGGTTTGGAAAGGAAGACACTTCAACTGTAATATAATATTGCTTCCTTTTGAAGGCACTGATGCCTCCGGATTTCTATTGTTCTGTCTGCAACGTTTGCGAAGTATATATATGATTGTCTTGTGCTAATTAAGATTTTACTCATTACCTTGCCTACTAATTTACACATTAGTTTCTAATCCTATAACTGACACACGTACTCATAGGTTGGTCAGTAGGTGAACCAAATTTTTCTTGCAAAGGAACCTATTAGTCAGGTATTACCAAAGAACAGAGCATGCTACAGAAAAATTCATCTTTCATCGTGAAGGTTCCATTAGGAAACAAGATTCACTGTTGCTGTCTACAGAAGAATGCTATAACTGCAGTTTGATTACAGCTTAAGAAGGCAGACCTCTTTATAGCCAACGGATTCTCTGCCCTGATGACGTAGGCTGAAAATAAAATAATCATGCTCAGCATATTTTTGTCCCAGAAAGATGAAGTTTTTCAAATATCAAACTAGAAAATACAGTTTGCATCATATATATCAATAATAGTATTTGACATAAACTAAATTATCGTCACTGCAAAGCTGAATTGGAACCTATGCTGGGTTTAACTAATATGGATGTGCCGAATGCTATGTGTCAATTAGTGCAAATCTTCAAGTTAATAAAACCACCATTCTCAAACTCTTGTAAACACACATGACAACATAACTGTTTACAATACATATCAATTGCTAACTAGTTAGATACTACTACACATATGCAGCACTTGGCTAAATTTCTCATCAAGAGATGCCAGATATCCACATATTTCAAAGTAAAAGCTTAGACCTAAATCAGGCTAAGTGGTGAATCTGTTGCAGATACAATCGCTATTTGCTATTTGGGTGAGCATAAAGTGTGTGAAACAAGGTGTGCATGGTTGTGTTTTAAAAGAAAATATGTATTTAGGAAATTTTAGGTGATGGATCATATCTATCAGAGCCTGACTCACAGCCTCATGCGTTGTATGACGTGTAATCGAAAAATGCTGCATGCTGGGATACCTTGACGGGGGTATACAACGACGGATATAAATATCACGATCTTAATTTTAAGATTGTCGTATTGTTACCGTTGACATAATGGTAATTAGGGCATAACCGAGTAGACAAATTTTCACCGGGTACCGAATCCGAGTATTTGGATGAACTATTTGCCGGATCCAGGTGCGAACCGAATAATAGCGGCAAATATGGTCAGCGAGTAGTGGTGGCGCTGGCCTTGAAAATTTGGTATGCAATAACGGCAATACGCATGTTCCGCACACAATGTTCATTTAAAACATATTCAAAGATGTAAAAAAAGTTGATCTTTTATCTTTCTTTTGGTTCGCAATTGCGTATTTTGCTTTCATGCAGCGCTGCCACTATCAGCGAGTACCATACGCAGGCAAAGTGTAGTTAACCTGCCATACGCACAGCTACGGAGGACTATCTATAGTCAACGCAGAGTCTATAGCAATATCCTTCATATAACGTATTGTCACTCTCTAAGCTATAACAATATATTAATTATTTAATAACTTTATTTGTCAAAAAACTGTAAAACCTTGTTATAAAATTTGAAATATGAAGGTATCAACAACGTCTTTACTCTCCACTATTTACCGGAAAGTGGGTGGAGCCAATATACACGGGAAAATTACTGATTTGGTTGCCACCTGGGGAATGCAACCAAAATAAATGAAAATAGATAAATTAACATCATTATTCTAAAGAAAATTCAATTGAACGTTACGTTCTTGTTTAATTAATCAATAAATTATAAGGAAGTCCGTTAGTCCTAAATTTATTTAATAAAAAAATATTTTATCAAAAAAATATTTTTTTCTAAAAAAGTTATTTTTAGCTATTTGCGGGTGTAATATTTGCCAAGGCAAATACTTCCGAATAGTCCAATATTCGGCCGAGGCGAATGTCCCAGGCGAGTTCCGGTTATGCCCTAATGGTAATTATGCAAACCAGCAAACTACCCAGCAAACAATCCACCTACCAAATAACCCATAAAACACCCATCAAAGCACCCATAAAATCATTCACCAAAACACCCATCAAATTACCCAGTAATTCATTCACCAGAACACCCATCAAAGCACCCATCAAACCTCCCACCAAATAGCACCTGCTAAAGCACTCATAAAATTACCCTCTAAACTACCCATCAGAGCAGCCATATAAACACCCATAAAGTCACCCACCAAACCACCGAACCGAAACACTCATCAAAGCACCAATGAAATCATTCATCAAAACACCCATCAAAGTACCCATCAATTCATTCACCAAAAGATCCATTGAAACACCCACCAAACCTCCCACCAAATCACCCTCCAAACCACCCATCAAAGCATTCATACAAACACCCATCAAGTCACCCATAAAACACCCGTCATAGCACCTATACAGTCATTCGTCAAAACACCCATCAAAGTACTCATCAATTCATTCACCAAAACACCCATCGAAACACCCATCAAACCTCCCACCAAAGCACCCGCTAAAGCACCCATAAAATCACCATCCAAACCACCCATATAAACACCCATCACATCACCCACCAAAACCCCCATCAAAGCACCCATAAAATCATTCACTAAAACACCCATTAAAGCACCCATCAAACCTCCCACCAAAGCGCCCGTCAAATCACCCTCCAAACCAAAAATCAAAGCACCCATCAAGTCACCCACCAAAACACCCAGCAAATCATCCACCAAAACACCCATCAAAGCATCCATAAAATCATTCACAAAAATGCCCATCAAACACCCCACCAAAACACCCGCCAAATCTGTCATATCTGTGCGTGCCTTCTCCACATTTGCAGTGGTCCGTCAGCATATCCAAGAATTCCCAGAAATATGATTAACAGGCGCCAGACTGAGTGGTCATTCTTTCCGTATACCTATTCTTAAATATCTATTTGGTTGTGGATCTCGTGGTTGAGGTGGTGGATCTATAATCCAAGGTACCGGATCTCAGATCCGGCGAGATTCGGTTGAATTTAATCGATACACAAATGAAACCTTTCAGCATGAAAATCTAGTCTTTCACCCAACCCTGATCCCAAGACGTCATTAAACGGGACAATCAGGAATCCAGAGGTAGCTGGCCGAAGAGTGCCACAACCGGAGACCGTGAAGACTAAAATGCAGAAGTCCCTATTGATGAAGTTCAGCCAATAAGATAACTACACATACAGTAAGGATCTTAAACTGAATATGCTGCATGATGGAGAGATAGTGCATAGTATCCTGCATAAAGAACGCAATATGGCCAACACCTCCAACTGTTAGTAAACCTGTGCTGATCTAGTGTAGCAGTTTCAAATATAAGCATGCTCTATTTAACTATGGTTGCATGGGTTCATACCATTGAGTAAGTAGGTTAGCTAGTTCAGCACTATAACCCCACCATCAACACTGATCCAAAATCACAATCAGTTAGCCACATACATGCATTGAGACTACACCAACAGATCGAAGATTTTGTCATGCTGCAACACTTTTGAACTCTCTTTAAATTAATGAACATGACAGAAAAGAATCCAAGGGATGACTAAAAGAGATTAATTAGTCTTACCAACAAAGAAAGCAGCAAAAACATAAACAAAGAAGAAGGGTGAAACCTCCGAGAGCAAAGAGAGGCACTGTTGCCGAAGAAGTCAACGAGCTAAACATATCCATGTATCACTATGCGCATGGCAAACACTTGCACGCACACTTCATATCTAAAATAGCAAAACAAACATGTTAGGCAGTCATAACAACAAAACACATCTGCAGTAGTCAAGTACGAAGCCTGGACTTAGTCAATCTAAAGTAGGTATTAAATCTTTTTAACGGCGGGACAGTGGTTATATTTTCCAGTAAGTGGCGTGACAAGGCGTCATAGCAAAATTACAAAAGTTTTTAAACTCCGACGTTCATCCGAGTACCCATCAGATTTTAAATCAAGACACAAGGCCCCATAACACAATGTCAACAAGTTTCTAAACCGCGATGTTCATCCAATTTTAAATCAATGCAAACATTCGTGGCTTAAAAATGACGCTCAACCGCACAGGATCTCACCCGATAAATTAACTATAAAAATGGTCAGGGTCAAGTATAAACAGCGTGTACGTGCACATTATGAATCCAGGGTACTGGGCAAGCAAAATATATTATTTTCCTGTGATATCTTCCTGAAAAAAGGAACAGAAAATATCTGTTGAAACGAAACCTCAGTCAAATTTGCAAATCTTTACCCAGATCATCAGCGTACAATTTAATAATAAATCTCTGACTGCAGGTCACGTTCGCACATCTAATCTGCTGCATGTTTAGATTTCTTGCCTGCTGACATATATATCAGCCAATAACAAACGCTGACACAGAAATCTGAAAAGAGACAATAATATTATTATTATTATTATATCTGTCGGCGCCCTTGCACGTATAACAGTCCTTCTGCGCTTTTCTACAATACTGACAGGTTGACTGACACTCTGACAATATTGTGCTTTAATTATCGATCCCGGTGGGCCATTTGAACGTGCCTCTGAACGCTACGGTGCTGAAAACTTTTAACGTGTTAAAATCGTTGTCCAGGCCTTGTCTTCTGCCTGGGGGTGAGGGGAAGGTGCTCTGGAAGGCCACAAGATTATAGCGCTGAATACAGACAGATATATACGCTGGAAAAGGAAAGAAGCCTCTCGCCTGTCGCCACTAATAACGGAGATGCGAGCCCTTTTATTATTATTATTATTATTGCTAGCATAAGGGGGTCTAGTATATAAGAGTAGCGCTTCGATCGATTTTTGCATCATTATAATAAGCTGCTATAAATACAGTGTTTTTTTCTAAGGAAAAAGGTCCCGGAACGCATCCGTAGGCCCTATTGTCGAAAGAAATTACGCTAAAATTAACTACCAGATTAAATTAATTTGATAGGACACGATGATCATAATCTTACTTATTCGTTTTACAATGCAAAAAATGTTAATTGTAAAGTTTTATTCCAAATTCCAGAGTTTTTGCACAATTGCCATTTGTATTATTTATTCATTTTTAAGAAAGGTGCCAGATCGCCGTTCAGGCGCGTTCCGCTAGAAAAAAGCGCTGATGCTATAATATAATTATGGATAAATCTTCTGCGGCCGATCCTGCGGCCCCAAAATAAGCGAAAATTCTACTTCTACGGCCGAACCTACATATTTTGAAATTCGATCGCGCGGTCGACCACGTGTGGTTGCTTTCAATTTATGTAACTTAAGCCTGCAGCATATTTTGTGTGTCAAAATTGTATAGCTGCAGAGACTATAGCATGCATATCTGAATTCAGTTCCGTTTCGTGTCCCTCATCGTTAGGGGCCGTCCGCATATTACGTACGCAGCGGGGGAGGAGGGAGTTTAAAATTTCGGCCATTTTGCGTACGGGTGCGTATGGTAGAGGAGGGAGTCCCGAAATATGTAGGCCTACGTACGCAAATATAATTGTCTAATTATGACGTTCACAATACAGAATATGAAAATCAGAACTGTAAACCTAATCACGGACAATATCCATGCTTACTCAATTTTATGTAGCATTAAAACGGTTTCAAATGCAAGTGTTGTTAGTGTTTTATCTCTTCATAACAGTTAACAAATTTATGCTGTTAAATGTGATGCATAACAAAACTACATAGCCTGTGGTAAAATCAATGTCTTATATATGTTTTTAGCTATTTAACCTTTGCAATAGGGGCGGGGGTAGAGCTCAAATGTGCGTACGCATGGGAGGGGGTCCACGAAATGTACGCGGTGCAACAGAGGGGGTCCGAAAGTTCGGTTTTTTGCTTACGTAATATGTGGGTGGGCCCTTATAGACCCTATTAATAATCTATATAATAATAATAATATTATTATTATTATTAAGAATAATAAGTTTTATGCCTTGGGTATGCTACTGCACGAAATCGGAGCGAACAGTCAGCAGTCAGTGCCAGTCACGGAATGCATTTCTTGCTTTCGCAAGTAAGTAAATAAATATAGGGGGCCTGCTGTAAATTATAGGTAGGCGCGCCTCAAATGGGAGGCTTTGCATAGTAGCCAATGTTAACTAATAAACATTAAACAAAGTTAACTTAATTGAGTCAAACAGATCGAGTACAACGATCAAATTACCGATGGAGCTCAACAGCAGCGTTGTATGACTGGAGTAGGCCTACCCAGGTTGACAGAACGAAATCTGTCTGGTTGTTATGAGATTCTATAAAGGAGAAACTTTGTGTAACTCAATTATGATCAGGGCTGCAAACATGTTGGTTTTTTGGTTATTTGTTTTTATACCAAACAAAAACGGCAATTTTTTGGTTTTTCAAAAAATATATTTTTTAATTTACTAATATTACTATTATATTACTAATTATGTGTTATTATGTCCGAAATCAAGCTAAATTAATTATATAAACAAGTTGGAGCTCTTTTTCACGCTGTGTTGATGCCTTCTAAAGTTTCTGTAACAAAACTGTTGTTACAAGATCCAAAGGAAAACTAATAACCAAAAACAACCTTTGAATTTTAATAATCTTGGTTTGTTGCAGCTCTTACTACGATTTTATGATGCATCTGTGGTTGGCATGTTCCAGTCGATCACATCTGTTCCAGAGCTATTATAACCGGTTACAAATAGCTCTAATCTGTTTTAAGCTGAGTCGTCCTCTGGCGAATGAAAGCGCGATAATTGTTATTGTAAATACGGTTCCATAAATCACGTATGGTAGTAATTGCATGACCGGTTTGGCCAAAAATAAAGCTGATAACTTTGATTTGTTGAAGCTGCTTGAATGCTGCTGAATATTGAATTGATTAATCACTACAGAATGGAATGCAATTTCAACAAGCAATGCAGTCATTAACATTTCACAGGCCTCAGTAGTCAGTACAGTATGTGTTTAGGCCTAACACTCTAACAACGAAAGTGTAGGCCTACTAAAAGCGACTGGGAAACCAATGCAGCTCACTTTACAGGATTAAAGGCTTTAGAAATTATTATTATTATTATGTAACTACTAAACATATAAGATTACCTAAAATGAGAGCAAATCATTATTCCAGTTGACAGAATATAAACACGTTAGTTAGTAAGAATACAATTTAGTTGATTCAGTCATTAAGTCAGTAATTCCTTAATGACAGACTGCAAGGCTATTAGTGGTGAATGTTTCCCCGAAAGAACCATAGTTTTCATACCATATAACTTTCCATGTTTGTGTGAAAATGTACACCTCGTTTCAGTGGCAAATCATAAAATCTAAATAAATGTGACCCTAGTGTCACACTATCCCTAGTCATTCAGCACTGACTAACCTCAAACCTATAGTATTATACCAACAAAATGATATTTCATTAATATTTATTTTAAATTCTCATAAGTTTATTGCCAATCTTACAATGATCACAGATGGTAATAGTAACGACTGACATCAAAGCAGGTTCCAGATCTTATACATTGATTAAAACATACACAGCTTATCATAATCAGTGAAAGCAATAGATGAATTTAGGGTCCTCTTATCAATCTAAGTAATGAGAAGCAATATTAAACTTCAGTTGCAGCTAGTATTACAGTGTACATAAATTATTAGTGATGTCACTGATGTGAATATGTATGTGTGTAGGCCAAACGCATAACTCTGCACAGAAACTACCCATACACACACCACTGAATGACAGTTAAGCATTCAAGACAATTTCCGAAATTCAATAAGTTAAATACCCAGTCACCATAGTTGGGTTAGTTTTATATTCCTTGCTCATTCACTCTTTCACATTCAGTGTTCTCCCTTTCAAAGTTCACCACTGTTAAGACAGATATACAATCACAATCTCAAACTCCATGAAAGTTCTTATAAACGATAAGCCCATCGGCACCATCTGAACTTCTACCAATTTGCAGCATTATTAATGATAATTTTTCAAATGCATAAAAAACTAATAATATATAACAAAAGCAAATCAATTGTTTCTGCAGGTAACAGACATAAATAACTCCTTTGGTTGATTTGTAGAAGCCTCATCTGTACTAGGTACATAAATGGCTCCTGCAGATGGGGCATGTATTCTTGATCTGAAATTACAGAATAAAAACCAAAATGTACTACAGAACTTCATTGTATTTCTATCTGTTTTTCATGTCGCTGTTGTGTCTTACACTGTATACTACAGTGTCTGTAGTGTCTTACAATTGTTTAACAGAGTGAAAACGACAACATTTTAGTTCATGGAAGAAGCTAGAATGCCATAAAATTCTACATATTGCATGTCAAAAATAATTAATAATCTTAAAATTTATAATAATCAATGCAAACTTGATAATTAGTCACTTACCAGTGGAACGCGACTAATTATCAAGTTTAAGATAATAATTTATTTTGATATGAGTATAACAGCAGCTATATTATTTAAATATAGCTACACCAATTTTTAAACTAGATGTGAAAGAAAATGCAAATTAGCTGCAACCTGTGAGGTTGCAAATACAGCGGATAACACGAAATTAAAGTAACAATTTATAAGTGATTGTACAGTTTCAATGATGTCAATTTATTTCTAATATATTTGTGCACACAATGGCTCCATGATCTCCTTGTCATTAGAGGCCTCATGCGTGAATGGCTTGCTGCTCCATACACCTCTATCTTCACCCGTTTAATATTTCTGGCCATTCCAACTTGATGCAGTGCATGCAAATAAGCGGGTGCCCTTCGTTTACCTTCTACGTAGTGTGCTTAGAAATTTAAAGTTTACGATTATGATTACGACTTCAATGTACAGGACAGTAGTAGACCACTGGGTGTATGAGAATTGTGGTGCTTGCAAGAGAAAGCCTCTGGGTATTGGCAGTAGTGCTACAGAAATACAGAGATTTCCCAATAACACTTTGACATATTTGGAATGAAGTTTACACCAATAACCACAATAGGACAGTCTAAAGTTGTTGGAAAAGAGCTTCTGCAGTCATTCTTGGCTTATTTTCACAACATCTCATCCGTGCTCATCAATGGAGAAATATCTGTTGCTGACCATATAAATAAATGCCTATACCAGCTTCATTAGATTAATTTAATACAGCATGTGTCACTCAGTGCTACAAGGACCCTGCTCATTACCTTATCCAGATGCACCTAGACTATTGTAATTCTTTATTGACTGGATTGCTGAAATTCAGTGTTCCCATCTACCAATTTCCTTTCATATATCACATCATCTGACATATATATATATTCCATGGTCTCAGTATCCAGGACAACATACAAATCTTTATCCTCCAGATTGCTTCAGCCAGAAAATGTACTGTCCTGGCTAAAAATTCAAAGATGCTGGTATAATGAAACATGTGCATTTCAAAGCTATGCTGATAATTGATGTTATTGTCTTTGTCCATCAGTTCTACCTCCGTAAATGTAATCACCAACTTACACAGCACCTGTTAACACGGACCAAAACTCCTCGGGGCGAGTTATCTAGAAATGTCAACACCAACTTCTAATATAAATCTAAGTTAGACTAAACAAGGAAGTATATTGAGAAGCTTCTCACCTTCAGCCATCGATCAATACACTTGTCGTGATAGTCGTGGCCACAGGGCAACATCCTCAGACGATGACCTTTCTCGAACTGACCAAGGCAGATGACGCACGTCTCCTGAAGAGAACTGGACTCCCTTGTAACATCAGCGGTCACTTGGTAGAAATAGACGGGCAACTGCTGAATATCGCTGTCTGTGAGTCCACTTAGTTTTGCTTCACCAAGACGTTCAGCCAACTCAGACATGGACTACAAATTATAAGTGTAGTGTGTCATCACAGTTTTAAATGCATAACTGAACATGTAAAGGAAAAGCACAACTTATTCCCTTCCAAGATTAAAATTATCAACAGGAAGGTGAGTAAATGAGTAAGTAATTATGGTGTCTAATAAAACCCCAAAGTAAAATAATCTACAGAAATAATAACAGATATGCTCAAATGACCAGTTTATTTAGATTAGGAAGGCATCAGCACAACAAAGGTCAGTCACATAATTGGCCACCACATCGAAACTGTAACTAGTTACCATTTCCAAATTCCTCATTTACCATATGCTGATCTTCTGGATATTGACCTGATCAGTGCTTTGTCTTAGTATGAAATCAGATAGATGGCTTATGCATTAGCACAATAGAAGTTAGAAATTAGTATTAATAATTATCACATATTAAAGTTAAAATTCCTAGACTAGCGTCAATGCATCATCCATAATGAAGTTGAACGCCCATATCAGTAAGTAAATAAGAAGTATATTTTATTATACCATTTGCATAACTGCACTCTGTCATATACATCTTAATTATAAAGAGTACGACATTTCAGGCAAAAGCAAAATTCAGAAACAAGCAACTTTTCAGAAGATAAACTTCAGAGGCGTCATGGCACACTTACTTCATATGTATCGAAATCATCCACATGATGGTAATCAGGAATTTCCTGGGGCACCGACGGCTGGTCAAGCATTGCACTAGAAGAAATTTTATGTAATTTTACCTTTCCATTTCCAAAAGATGAAAATAAAAAAATGCATTAATTCATTCGTTATAAAGGCTATTCAGGAGCATCCGACCTCAGTATGGCTGAAAAGAAACTTCAGGGTAAACATAAAAAGTGGACGTTGGTGAGCAAGATCAGCGCCATTCAAGAGCTAGCAGTCAATAATTAAGTTATTAATTGAAAACCGAGAAGGCATGATTCTGCTTAGTACATGACTGGACAAAAGAGACGACGGGCCAGTCCCACTCAGTAGAGCGACCATCTGGTGCACTGTAGTAGCAGAGGTCACCAAGATAGACCGGGACGAGGCCCAGCAAGGATCACCAAACCAAAGCGATGATCTGGTACGAGATTCACTGAGCTGTGAAGTGAAGCACATGCAGCATAAAGCAAGAGAACGGGAAAATGTTGGGATGTTCTCGGCAAGACGTGGAGTAGAACACAGGATGCGGATCTGGCCAACCCACATCTGGGAGGCCAGCATACAGTGAACAACAGTAATCTAGTTGGGCTGTCATTAACAAGTGAATGAGCATAGCTTATATACCATTTGAATATCAATGTTGATTTCTTTAGTAATAACTTCACAAATGAAAACAAATAAAATAGTATATAGGTGCTGTTATATAGTTAAAAATTTTATTTTACTTCACTGTTCTCAAGACAAATAATAAAATGAGCAAAAATTAAAACTGGTAAACAATTAAAGCTCATGAAAGAGTTGAAAACATAACCAAGAATTTGAAGCAAGATCATTAACTTGTAGACTCTAGGCTTGTTTATCAGTACATTAAACATCTTGTCTGTTTACAGACAACACTTAATCATATTATTAAGCTATTAATTGAAAAATACATAATACAAGTCTTGGAAAATCTTACAGAAAATGAAGCAGGAAACCCGGATAAGGTGGTGGTGGAGGTGGAATCGTCTGCCATGAAGGCGGTGGAGATGGAATTGTCGACACAAAATTTCCATTATTTGGAAAACCTCTCTACAATCAACGAAATAAACACACCAGTACTTAATGTATCGATTAATTGTAAAAATTTCTCAATGTTATGGCTCAGAAGCAAAACTCATTACAAAAACCTTCATAATTTCATATAACGTCAAAAGTTCCACCCAGCCAAAAGACAACCCTAGAAAAGAAACTACTCAGAGTAGCTTCCAACTCCAACAGCCCAAAAAAACTTAGTGAGGAAAGTTTCAGGGAGCGTCCCTGATTGTAGACCTAGCTCTAAGGGGAGACTATTCCAGATTACTGGACCTACTACACAAAAGGCTCGATTGGGTGCTTTTCTAAATACACTACCATCTCGGACTACAGGCACGATAACTTGCACTTCCCACCCCCAATACATTAGCTATAGAATAGTCGCGCTAGTCTGGCGATGCCTTCTTGCCTATCTGCGTGAGCTCTGCAGCCCATTCAGTTTCAGCTTTGGCTGTACGTCGAGCTCTTCGTTCTTCCTCTGATGGCAAGCTTCTGGTGCCCAATGCAACCACCCTGACCATGCAGCACTGCGCTTTCTCAATTGTTGGCCCTTCCACAGGTCTGGAACACACGCTCCTTAGAAATGCCACTGCTGCCAAGGAGTAATGCACCATTGTTTTACAAGTTGAGCTCTTTGTTCTTCCTCTGGTGGCAATTTGTAATGCAATGTTTTGGTTGGGAGTAAACTTCTTGAGATGGCGCTATACAAAGGTGTAACAAGGTTTTGAAAAGTGGAGGGGGGGCATAATTTAAAAAACAGTGCTTAAAAAATTTTTTTTTGCTCCCCTTATTTGAATTTTGCCCCCCAGAAATTATAAAAAAGGTGGGCACAAATTATCTTAACAAAAGTCATCTTGTAAAGCCATTGGAGAAACATAAAAAAAGAACCGCTTGGGGGGGGCACATGGGGAGGTACTGAGCACTAAAACTGGGGGGCAGGTGCCCCCGCTTGTTACACCCCTGGCGCCATATAAATGTCAAACTGAACAGATGAATGAGTTGAAATTGTAAAAATTACCTGAGCATTAGAATGACCAGGAAAGATAAAAGGATCTTGACCAGCTGTGGGATAACTCCAATCATGAAACTGTTGAACAAAGCTTCTAAAAAAACATGACGAAGAGTTATTTCCAGCTATAGCTTAAATTCAGAGGTCTACTAAGCAGATCTTAGACCATGTTAAGTAGGGATGAACGGGAACTCTGCTTGGAAACTCGGCTCTCGGTTGATTGTTGTAGTACTACGCATCACTTGGACTCAAACAAACAATGGATACGAGTTCTAATAAAAAAATCGGTTTCTTGATTTTCTGCTTTGAAGACGAAAATGATGAAAATCAGATTTTTTATTTACAAAACGACAATCAACCTAACTAAAAAACACAATAGCAGTACTTAATACTTACTACTTCCTAGTGTAACTGAGGCAAAGCCACAATAGTCATAAAACTGTGCAAACTCCCAAACTAAAAATCAAGAGAAACAGACTTTATAAATATTCAAAACTCGGACTAGGCAAAACACAACTTGGCAGGATATTCACACTCGGTTCATCCCTAAGGTTAAGCTCTTCATAGTACATACTGAACCCTTACCCCTCCAATTATTATATCAAAAGCATTAAAACTGGCCGCTCACAGCGGCCTCAGGAGTGGTACGGGTTAATATTTCTTAATTTTCAAAATAATGTTATAATAATTTCAACAATTTATGTTTTCAAATTCTTATGTTCTTATCATCATTGTCACTGTCAACAATATCATAAGAATTAATATAACTGAATAATTTTTCTATCATATAGAAAGTTTAACAAGTTTCTAATTGATTAAATATATGGTCTCTTATCCAGATGGCCGCAAGCATACTTCCTTGCTCCTTCAAAAGCAGCTACAATCATGGACTGGCTTGCAATATGATGCTGGTTACAATGGAAACCAGCTAACAGCCCAATCTGGCCCGGTGAATATTGCCATCAGGGCAGTAGCAAATAGGTTTTAAACTGGCACAAATTAACAAATTAAAGATAAATAGGTGATCAGTTTAGCATCCAAAATTATTTGCCATTGTCGAAATTGTGTAGGAAGAAGGGTGAATAAAAGAAAGCAAAAGCTGGAAGAAGGGTGAATAAAAGAAAGCAAAAGCTGGATTTGCAGACTGTTAAGTTTTGGTTTATACATTAATTCAGTTGATTAGCATTTACAATGGTTGCTTGATGTGATAAAGAGGTCCAAGATTATTGTGGTTAAGATGTCATTTCTATACATTAGAGTCCCCAATAAAACTACTGGTTCACCCATTTATTAAAGTTCAGTACGTTCGTATTTTAATTTAAGGCTACTAAAGGATAAATAGGTCATAACTAAGGGTGGAATAATTTGGAGAGCTAAAATGATAGATTACCAATAATAGGCTTATACACGTGAATATCTGTTATGTAATTTATCAGGCCTGTAAATGGAATTATCCTGCAGATTGCCTGAATTGAAAAACATTATTATCATGAAAAGTTTATAATTAGCAACACTTTCAATGTATTCAACGTACCTCCTTTGCTGATGGCCAGGTGACGCAATGGTTTGCATTGTCACTTCACGAACCACAGACCCGAATGATCTTAGCATCTGACGTGGATTGAGAACGGCCCCCAATTCCAAAGACAGCTGTCTCAAGTGTGCTCCTCGTTCAACATCAGCTATGCTTTGTACGTTAGATTCGTTTGGAACACGCGTTCGAAAACTTTCCACTGATATTGCGCGTAACGAGCGGTCGATTTCCGTCAGCAAAGGCAGTCTGCTATGCTGGTACCCATTAAGAAAGCCCGACAGCATGTCGTATGTTGCCTGTTGTAAGGAACGTCCCGTTTCTAGAGCGAGAAATCGGATTCGGTTAAGAATTCGTCGAGAGACTGGATGCAACAGCGTGTTAACGTAAATCCATAGGAACGTTTCCGTGTAAAAGTTTTTCATCAGTCGGTGGAATAAATCACAAGCATTCACCAGAGTTTGCATGCTATAGTTAATATCACTCTCCCCCATGTTTTGTACGGAAGATCGAGTTTCTTCGGACGACATATTTCGTGAATTACTCGTCAAATTCAGACCACATCGGAAGGCGCTTTGTACAGGGTGGTTTTCATATATGACGTCACCGACAACCCTTTCATCTGCACCTTCACGAGGTAAGTTAGGCAAGTGCAGGTGGTCGTCGTGTTGAAAATGGTTGTTTGGAACTTCGCGGTTAACGTACTGCCGACGTTGAGGTGAGCGTTCCTGATCGATAATAAAAGTTCTCGAGTTTTCGTTCCGTTGTTCATCTATGCTTCCATAATGATTAATGGCATCAACTTCGCTTGTCGAACTAGGCGCACTCGCGTGCGAAGTACGTTCGATTTCAACTCTCAGTCGTGAATCATCACGCATCCAATTCCCAGTGGGATTTGGCATGCTTTCTGGTGTATAGACGAGTGGAAGTCTTTCAGCTACGGAGTGCATGAAGAAACGCGTAGGGGTCCCCGCTTGATGGTAATCAGATGCTTGACCATTTTCGCGCAGAAGCGGCAGGTATATCTCGTTTATGTCAATCGGATAATACAACAACAGCGGTCTCCAAATGGCAGCCGGGTCACTGCCTTCCGCCGAGGTCATCAAAGTGGAAATTGTTTCATATGCCAGTTGCCAGCGGTTAAGTTCAGCCTCCATTTGAGAGAGATCGATAAACAGTAAGCCTAGGCCTAACCAGAGATAATAATCAACACCAACAGCTTCTATCCTGCAATAAATTACTACCGAGCCCCAACCTGCATTAAATTTCTTAATAATAACACCATAGGCCTAAAAGAAATTAGGTTTGGATTAATATCACGCACATTTGAAAAGGTTAACCTCGCACGAGTCCATCCGTTCGATTGTTACTGCGTTCTGGAATTAAGTAACGCGCAGATAAACACGTGAACAAAAGAACGCGAAATCTGTCACGCTAAAGAAAGAACATCAACAAAATACTCCGATTATGTTGAATGCAAACATGTAACTAACGTCGTTGCAGGCCTGACTTGATAAGTCTTAATTTTTAAACGATCGCCTAACACGAGTGATATTTATATCGTTCTTTGTATCCGTTACATAAAGACAACACGTGTTCTCCCTCTGTTTTTCAATCTGAGAAAGCTGTACGCCCGGCTGCTAGTCTTGCTATAGAGTCGATATTCTGACCAAGGCGGGCTAGTTATATATAGCAGCAACCAACAGGCCAATGCTAGCCCGCATTGGTCATACTTTTATTATGTCCCCGGCGCTTGTGATGAATGTGCGCGACACATCGCTAGACGGCCATGACTAAGTTGCCTTAGCATGATTATTCTCGTAACTTAGGCTCGCACAAAGGATGAGTCAAACTCAGGCATTAACTTGGACGGTAGCTGCCATCCAGCCATGCACGACTCTCGTTGCACAAGACTAGTTTCGATTGCCTGCACGTGGATGGCGTCTCTGACTAAATCGTTTTCAGATCATTCGAGTTAAGTACATTATTCTGCGCTACCGATTTTATCCCACTTACCAGAATTGCTTTTGTTACAGGATGGCATAGTTTTTGCACTAGGCCAACACGTTAAAATTTAAGTACATTTTCGAAGTACAACTCCAAATCTTCATTTTACAATCTCACTGCCTGTAGCGACTTCAAGAAATAAATCAATCAATGAAACTTGATATAGCGCCTAATCAAGAAATTACTCAGAGGCGCTCTCAATTCAGCCACGATCAGATTTAAGAGAAGAGTAGAAAAAGATGAGGAGTTCCTAGATAAAGGCCGCAGGTTCAGAGGAAGCCCACTTGTTTTACGTAATCCTAACCGGCCTCAATTGGATCTAGGGTCCTACCGATTTCCAAGACGTCGGCTAGTTGCTGCTTCATGAGCTGCATTATTCGCTAACTTAACTTAATAATTATAATACTCTGCCGCAGCCAATGTTTTATGAGCTCTCACCTGTTAGTCATCATCACAAGCTAACAGAGCCCCGTCCAAGCGAATCGTTTTATTGGTCAACATGTTCATGTATAGATATAAGACGATCAGGTCAGTGCTATGCAGAGGTGCCAAAAAACCAAGATTTAAACAAATCAAAAGTTTTTTTTGAGTTTTATTTGGTTTTTAGTTTTCCTCTGGATCTTGTCATAACAGTTTTGTTATAAAAAGCATCAAACACAGCATGAAAAATAGCAACTTATTTATATAATTAATTTATCTTGATTTCCAACTGAAATTTTAAAAAATATATATTTAAAAAAACCAAACAACTGCCATTTTGTTTTGTTGGTTTTTTTAAAACCAAAATAACCAAAAAACCAACATGTTTGCAGCCATGGTGCTATGAGAGAATAGCTTCAGTGGCTAGCGAGTCCTCCTCTGCAGAAAACCGATGAAACTCTCAGTTAGTTATGTGACATGCTAATTGGTTTTCAATTTCAATAATTAGCCTACATAATTTGTAAGTCAGCAAATTAAACCTTGACTCTTGCAGATGCAGACTGTCATGCCACACGTAGTTGTAGAAAGCATTTAAACACATGTAAAGAAACCTAAAAGTACTTTGAAGTAACATTGCAATAGAAATTGTCATCATTAGATTACATCAAGCAGACTTAATTTCACAGCATTTGTTCGAAGATGCACAAAGGCCCACCGAGATGGAGAAAGAGGTGAATACCCTGCAGGGGCTTTGTGATTTTTAGGGGCCTGGGCCTGCAATTAACTCATGAGGGTATTATAAACAATCTTGCTGCAGCTAAATCCAGAAAAGTTGCTTTTTTAAGATTGTTTTGAGGCCCATTACTGCTCTGTCTAGGACCCCAAATTTCTGCACATAGGGTAGAAAACCCTGTTAAGATTGTCAGCTCCTTAACTGAAAGATTCTCTTACATGAGATGATGCATCTGATGAGTTCATTTTTAATAGTGTTATCTTGTTACCTTCAACACATATGCTGATGTTCACACAGTTATTACACTACCAGGATATAATATGAAAATGTCTTAGACTAACTTAATGCTTTTGTCTATTCAAATAGTGTTACTAACTGAGATCATGATATCTATCCATGATTGAAGATAATCATCATAATTTTATGATGGCTAAAATGTCCAGACTGCATAACCTAGACACATTGAATGACTGTAATCAACAAAGAAGCTCTAAACTGTAGGATAATTACAAATAATGCATAAATTCAGATGTGTGGAAGGTAGGTAACAAAAGAAAGAATGAAAAAGGTCAAGCAGTGTGGATGCATGATTAAGTTCTGTCAACAATGTGTATCTGATTAATTTTGATAATGAGAGCATTTTCTTTCTCTTTGATCTTCATGGCAATATCTTCCTGTTTATAAAAAAAAGCAAGTATTAGAACATCATAAAGAACTACACATAAATAAAAACTACTTAAAATACGATTGCAAGTTATGTGTCCGAAAAATGCCATGAACCACATAACTGGCATATTATGGGTACCAGTTCAAAACTTTACTACCCTGCTACCCAGCTGTCAATGGGCACCTGGGTGTCCACTGACAGCTCTAATTTCCAGTGTCATCTTCGCCTCATCCACTCTTCAACAAGCCATGTCAAAGAAATATTAGCACTGTAGGAACATGGACACACAAAACTTGCATAACGAATGATACATAAATTTAATCATTGATAAATAAAATTATGTCGTGCAGAGCTTCAGAGACTCTTTAATTGGAAGTTTGTGGCACGATGAAAGTTTAGAAAGCATCATTCAAAGATTAAGGCTGGGCAAAACGATAGAAATCTCTTGCTAACAAAAGATTCAATATTGAACGATTATGAATGCCTTCTGTTATAAATGATAAATAGGCAATTGAAAGAAGCTGAAACTATAATTAAACTGTGTAATTCACTCATGTTTCTCTTATTCATACTTGGCCAAACCAATCAGCTATGTCAGCTAGTTAAAACAGAAACTACAGCTTCACTACCCCAAAGACTGTCGACCTGGCTCAGTTTTACTGACACTGCTCTCCTCTGTGTACTAACCTATGTATAATCCCATTCATTCTCTGTTAAAACAATGGAAACCGCATTCCAATCATGCCCTATAACTCATGGTGTTCCACAAGGTTCTGTTCTCTGGCCCTTTTATTCATCCAATACACTACCCCCTCTATTCACTCATCAAAGCAACCTCAGTTAACCATTACCTATAAGTTGATGACACCCAATTGTTCATCTCATTCTCTCCATGCAGCTCCTCCAACTCCATGGATCAACTCCACGTGGATACTCAAATCTCATTCTGGATGACCTCAAATCTCCAGTGCCTGAACCCCTAAAAAACTTAATTCATACTTATAGGTTTGTGTGAACAACTCAAGAAAATTCCAGATACCTCAAGTTCCCTCAACCTTCAGCGTGTATCCATCCTTACGTTCACTGCAAATTCTTCTGTCTGCAACCTAGAGCTCTGTGATTTCTGACCAAAACCTTATATCTTCTCCAATCACATCGCTCTCGCTTCTGCTTCATGCATCTCCATGACCTTCACAGAATCTGCCCAATGCAGTACTTCAAAACTGCATCTACAATTGCTACATCTATATTTCACGCTAAATTAAACTACTAGAATTCTTTCTTTCTGAACATAGCACCCAAATAAAACACTGTGCAGAATGCTCTCACCCATGATGCCACTAAAACACCCAAACACTACCACATCACCCATGTTACCAAATCACTCCACTTGCTCAAAATACCCGAACAACCAGAACATAAAGTCATATCACTCGTCTACAACACACTTCAATCCTCCCAGGCCTCCCATCTCCACCAGTTGTTAACTTTTAAACCAATTCACTCAACCTGCTCCTCGTCCTCCATAACACTTAACTCTGCACTTTGGTCAACTCATCACTATTACTGCAAATCGCTTCATAGCCAGAGCTGTTCTGTTTCTCTGGAACAATCTCCTGCCAGTATTATGACAAAAATTGGATCCATCGGATGAATTCAACAAAACCTCACCTCTTGTTATCTTCCCACAGGTCATTCACTCAAACAGAAAACACTGCTTTTTCACAAATCCTATCCTGATTTTAAAATCTTACTCTTACCACTAACACCATTTCAACCCCAAATACTATCCACCATAGTTGTCTGACTGCTTGCCCAACCTCTTAGGATCCTGATCTAGAACCGACTTCAGTTTGTCCATCAATTGTGTTTTAACCAAGTGAACAAACCGGTTTCCAATCGTCGACTTTATGGACGCTGTAGAAATGTTGACATTACGATTATCTCTGTAGTTGCTTTTCTGCGACTGACTAAGATAGCTGAACTCTGTGTCTGCTTTTAACCTATTTTGTTTGGTAAGATTTCAGACATCTATATAGCAATGTCGAACTCCCTATACACCTCTTGTCTCCTATACACCCTTTGTTTCCTATACACCCTTTGTTTCCTATACACCCTTTTGCTTCTTATCCCCCCCTTTGTTTCCTGTATACCATTTGTTTCCTATACACCCTTTGTTTCTTATACACCCTTTGTTTACTATACACCCTATGTTTCCTATACACCCTTTGTGTTTCCTATATACCATTTGTTTCCTATACAGTATACACCCTTTGTTCCCTATACAACCTTTATTCCCTAGAAACCCTTTATGACCTCAACTCCTGCAATGTTTTTTGGGTGCACTTTATAGAAGCATCAACAGTATGCATGCACCTGAGCATTCATAATACACCTAAAAAGAACTTGTGGCTCTCTAACAGATAAAATAATCCAAGTCGAGGTAACCTGCATGTGCAGCAACATTGCTCAGCGACATCATTGCACTCTATATTAATCAAATGAAGTAACAACAATGGGATGACCTCAACTCCTGCCAGCATTTCCGAATAAACGCTTGTGATGATTTTCTTAATCTCTTCCGGTGACATCTGTGCCAGAAGAGACTCTTCCAACTTTGCATCTACTTCCATCTGTTCATCCAATCTTTGTTGTTCATCTGCATCTTCCACTATTTGGGCAACCTAACAGCACAAAACAACTCTATTTGATATTGGCATACTTCAGAAGTTCATTAAAGCGCAGTCTACCCTAAGACAGAAAACATCAAAGGTGCCAAGCAGATGTGCACAAAGAACTTGCTCTGGGACAGAGTGAACGCCATAGTAGAGGTTTGAATCTGTACTCTCAGTGCTACAGGCCAAGCACTCTATCAATTTGCTATCATCATGATCCTAAGGTTTGTCTCTCTCCTCTACACTCAGTACTTAAGACAGCTGCTATGACTCATAGTCTCATTAAAATCTTCTAGGCTCAGCAAGGTCTTGCCCAGATAAATCTGGTTGATGTAGTACTACGACCTCACTCCGCTTACTTCCATTGTTCACTGACATTCGTCCAATAGACCTGACCTCTAAGCATACTAGAATTGCTATGGCTAATCTGGATCCTTTGCATCAATTGGTCCCTCTTTCTCTAATGTGCTTTCTCCTTTTGTTTGCCCTAAAATTCTATATAGCAGTCACTTATCCTCTTTCGCTAGTCTCAAAACTGACTTCTATTCGCAGGACCTTGCAGCACTTCTGAACAGTTCACCCTACTAGAGGCATTTTACAAATACTTAAATACATTAAAATACCATGCACCACACATCAATCAAGAACAGTTGACATCATTCCTCTTAAAACAATTAGAAGACCATTTACGGCAAGACCAAGACTTCGGCCAGAATATGTGCACGAGAGTGACAGAAAGCGACAGAGAATCAAGAGGGAGAGAGAGTGTGTGGGAGTGACAGCTGGAGAGTGGGAGTGATGGCAAGAGTGACAGTGAGAGTTCTTATCATATGTTCCTTTTATACAATTATGCCATAATAAATAAAGTACTGAAAGACCAACCAGCAATATAGAATAAATTCTCTTAAGTTATATGCTTGAGCTGCATCAGTTTCGAAATTATTTATGGTAAAATCTCGTCCTTAACAAAAGAACAATATGAAGATATCTTGCATATATTGTAACAAATTCATTTAAGTAACATTGAAAAATAAATTTTTGATAATATTACACTTATTTTCGTTTTATACAGTTGTTTCTGCTAGAATGTGTTTTTCGCAAGTACCTTATTATCTGTGTTATCTTGCAAACATTGCTTCATGATCTCATCCGGAATAGCTTCACCAAGAGGAGCTGGCCATGGCAGTTCAGCAGGCTTTGGGATCTCCAGCTCCATCTAATGACATAAACACATAAGCAATGCTTCCATAACCTTTGCTCAGCTTCATAGCCAATTAGTTAGTCAAAACACAATCATCCAATAAAATGATTAATCAATCAATCAATCGTTCATTCACATGCCATTCAGTCCACAATGTGCCATTTATACTTTGAGGGAATCCTGGAAAATCTATGGACAGATAGACAGGGTATTGTAATATGTGGAGCAAGGTGTCCTTCAGAAAAATCCTCATTTGGAGTAAGACTGCAAAGAACAAGAAAGAGTGGCAACTGGAATACTGCATCCATACCTGAGAATTGGTGGTGCAGTTCAAAGAAAAAGATGGATTTAACAGTAAAGAATAAAATGGTAATTCAATAGGTTTTTCATTCAATCCAAGTTTATACCAGTGAGATCTATTGTCCAAACAGGAGAGTTATGAACATGAATAATATATGCTAAAGTTATAAAGATGCATAATATATAAACATGCTAAGTCAATGAAAAGAAATATACTCGAATCTGGGAAAAATAAAAATATCAGACAAAATAAATACCATAAAACTACAATAATTATAACATCTTAGTTGAACCCTAACAGAAAATATGAAGCCACATAATTTGTGTTCTAAACACTTTAATAACAAGAGTGTACTAAAAGTGACTGGGAAGCCAATGCAGCTGGTAGTCAAAGTTTTAAGTCAGGAACCTTATGTATAAAACACAAATAATATGCAGAGCATGTTCTTGGAAAGAACCTGCCACTGTGACAATTACCCAAACTACACAAGCGAAACAAATCTTAACTCAAAATCTTACATCAATCCCAATGATGAAGTCTTTCGATGGACTTTGAAAGAAACAATCGTACAGCTTGTGATGCTGAAAAAGGCTGTGAACAATCACATATGTCCATCTGTATTATCACAACTGCATTGACTAATACTGCATTTTTGTAATCAGCAACTAAATTACCACTAATTTAATATTAATACATAGATTTTCTGACCATAGATTAGCTATATAAGTCCGTAAATAACCATAATCATAACCATGTGTTTTTATTGAATTCAACAGTATAGCAGTTCATCACAGATACTTCTAAATACTAGATGATTTACATGAGTTGGGAACAATAGGGATAGTGAAAAATCCTAAAGCTACCATATGGTCCCGATAGCAGGTCTACCCTTACTAGATAATCATTTATGATAAATAGAATAGCACAGTTGCTCTCATCACATTCCTAATTCCATTGCAACATTCATTTCAGGCAAACTTGCAGTTTTTACACATCTATAATTGCAAATTTAATTTAGCAAACATATTAGAATCCACCGGTCTTCTTCTTTTCATCTGTATTCATGAGGCATTATAAATTCACTAAGTTACCAATTAAGATATAAGATGTAAGCAAATAATAACCTGATGTGAAAATAGTCAATAATGTCCTGGGCTAGATTTGTGTTAAAAAGCTTTGTTGGACCAGCAGCACACTCACTCCCTTCTAGAATTGTATCTGCCAGTATATGTCGCAGTTCCAGTACAATATCAACAAGGGTCGCCTGTTTTTCTACAGTAGTAAAACATTTATGATAAGTGTCTCAATGGGCAATGACGATTTATAATGGAAGGAATTGCCCTACTATTTTGATATAACTTATACTGATATATTTTATATATATTGATATATTGATACTGCAACGTAGGGTAAAGGATATTATTTAACACTAACAGAGACTCTTATGCAATAAAAAGCAACTAACTCTAAATGTACAAAACGTACAGTAGGAAAATGAATAACACATTCATGTAGTCTTTAATTTCCTAAATATTACAAGAACTTAGAATATTGATCATAAATAAGTCAATAATGCAAAACACGACTAATGTCTCACAAACACACACATAATAACAATTGCCATTGTATGTGTACATGTGTACATGACATCACATAATATATGCAACATCAGCAGCACTAATGGAACTCTGCTCCTTGTGACTCAGTGTCACAAAGACCTGTGTAACCTTGTCGATAATAATTAATACAGGTATATTCAACATTATTTTACAGGGCAAAGACTTTTAAACTGTTCAGAGAATTTTTTCTTCATATACAAAGAAAACAAAACTTGAAGACTGTGGTGCCATTGGTCAGGCAAATAAACACTGCAAGGCCCAATTGTTCAAGAGCTGCAAGGCTGCAAATGTCATCTGACAAGCAATAAGTTGATAATGAAGCAAATGTTCAATGTGTAATTACCTTACTTATATATTTGAGCAGTAAGCACATGATTGTGAAATTAATGTATATTTTTCAGCAGCACCATAATTGTACATGTAATAAGAAATTTATAGTGTACCCCTCAAGAGAAACTAATCAAAGGCACTTGCTCAACTAGCCTAAATGACATTGAATGGTCTAAGAATAGACTTAACACAGGGGTGGCTATCCGGGGGGGGGGAATTGAGAGGGCAAGTCTCCCTCACCTTTCGAAAGGGATGCGTTATACATTTGTTCCCCAATTTCGACCCATCCCTCTCATTGATGTCCCCCCACCTATTAAACGAGATGCAGCCTCTGACTTAACAGGTAAAGGGGTTGACTCTTTGTCTATGTCTCAATAATGGTGAAGAAGGCTGATGTCTAATGGACTTACCGATACTTTTCATCAGTAAGTCCATGATGGTGAAGAAGGCTGATGTCTGTTCAGTGGAGAAGTTCTGCTCTCGACACCACCACAATCCAGATACATAGTAGTCAAGTGTGATGTACTCACGCAAACTATATGTAGTGTCTCGAAGTTCCAAAATCTCTGAAACAAGGCTGTAAGAAAAACTCTACATTATTCCTAAACACATGAAGCCTTAAAAGTAGAGGAAAGGCCAGGGTCAGATTAGTTCAAAAAGTTACCTCATAACTATGAGACCCTGCTAATATACATGCATCTACAGCAAATTCTTAGGTGTGAATAAATGCAATGTAATGTAATAAAAACCTTCTAAAATGTCTCAGCACCCCACCTTCCTCCCCCCATAAAAGCCACACTTGAGCAGTCCACAATAGCCAAGCTGCTAACAGAAAAATTCTACCGATTAATTAAACAACTGCAATATGATCGAAGCGTAGCAATCATTATTTTCAATTAATAAGAAACCAAAGAGAAATTGTTTTGCCTAAAAGACAATCAGAAGGTTGCAGAGATCCAGCAATGAACTAAAATGCCCTTGTAATGCTTGTTCATGTACCTTTTACTTCAAATCCTACTGGTCATTTTGTTAGTTGCCCCTTATATCTACTTGAAACTGAAAATAACCACATACACTTGAAGATGATCAACATCACTGGCTTCTAACACTTTCTTTGTTTTGGCAGAAGACAATGTCTTGAAGGCCAGTGAGGACTTTTCTCCACCATGCTAGGCACACAATATTTTTCATGCAGTGCATGACATATATTTATTTAGAACAGTATAAGTTGCAAGTAGCAAAGGTTAGCAAGTGAAAAATGAAGAAAAAAATTAATAGCCTTGTATATAAATAGTGCTTATTAATGGAATGAAAACTTGGTCTGTTCTGATATCAACATATTTTAACGTCAAATTAAGATGAAACCGGTATGATAAAACGTTTGTTATTCTGTTGAATATAACTCGATGCAAAGTCATCAATTTATATGGTCATGTTTAAAAGTGCGTGTTTATAAAATAGTGAATCACAATAGCCTAGTTTATTCATTATCGAGACATAGACACAGAGTCAACCCCCATACCTGTTAAGTCAGAATGTGTGTATATGGCACCCTCAAAAGTCTAATAGGAGGCGCTCCCAGCCCAAACATGGCAATACAAATCAGTCTAAAGCAATTTGTAAAATTGAACAGATGAGTCACCTGATATGAGAATATAAGGTGTTATTAAATAATCACTCATCAGATAAAGGCAAGAGAGCTTGGCAAACTTGCAGCATCGGGCTGCTTAATTTTGTGGGCGTCGTATGTTGCATTTTGGAAAGCTGTGGCGGCTGAACGGAAGGCACCATGCTTTCTAGCGTTTACCAATGAACCAATGAAAACTTTACCAATGAACCTAGCCGAACCGACTATCACGATGCCTAATCTGACACTAAACGAACCTCACAACAGTGTGCATAGATACGCACCACCAAAAAATGCAAAAAGTTAAAATTAATGCAGGTAACAGCTGCGATTCAATATATTTGCCGTCATTCTTAATCTGAAACGCATACATGCTGAGCCACGAACGGAGCAAGCAACTGTCACGTGCAACTGTCTGGTAAAATATGCTTTAAGTGTCACAATTCTACCAAGTTTCTAGAAATCTAACAATCATATCTGCATATTGCAAGCTTTAACCTTTAATGTGCCCGAAGACTTGGCATTCTTAGATGTTTCTAGTTTCGTCGCCTTTGGTTTGGTCTTGGCAGCCATATTGGTGTCACGGCGTCATAACAACCAACTTTTCCGGAAATAACCATAGCATTGCTTCGCTTTGAGTCTGGATCCGTTTTCATTTTGCTTATACCACAAAGTTAACGCGAAGCAAGTACTCTAATGGCAGTTAACTGGCTGCAAATGAAGACTGACGTTTAGAAAAGGATGACTCTTCTTGCACAAGATGTGTTTGTAGCTACCAATTAGCTAGCGATGCGTCGAGTTTTAAATTATGACGACATGCTTATTCTTCTGATTCTCGGCCTTCGTACGTAGTAGCCTGTTTGATCTTAATTATATCAATAACTATCTTGCGTACAATGTCTTCATTCGTCACGTTTTCCAGCTTTGTTACTTACAGTAGTCTAACCCCCCTTTAGCATCTAGTCCAATTACATTATTCCAGGTTTTCCTTTTGTCTTTACTCGTCCATTCTTTCCTCGAATATTGTTCCTATGCGAGGTTCTTCATAACATTGTTTTATGTGGTACAAGCATTTTCTCTGCTGAGTGCTGAATGCAAACACAATAGGATGCGAGCTTCGATACCCTCAAGCCATTCGCTAGATGGTGTTGGAAAAATGAGCAGTGTTGTCCACATGGCAGATTTGTAGGCTGTTATATAGTGCCTGCTATATAGTTTTATATAAATATGTGACCGTGTTTACTGTTTAACGTGTTATCATCTGTTAGCACTATGCATAGGCTTATTTAAATATATGCCGTTTAAGCATATATTGCAGATTGTCAGTGTGAATTTAATTATAGAAATCATATAATTATTCCAATATTTCGCCCACCATTTGTTGCATCTCTTCAATTGTCCCAAGTTCTCATCACCATACCAGCATCTCGAAGGCCTCCGATCCAGGGTCGTCCAGAACTCCGGATAGGGGGGGGGGTCCGGAGGCAAATGCCTTCAATTTCAGGTAGGGGGGCATTTTTGCATCTTAGGGGTATATCTTGCCTTCCTGGCACTTGGGACCGAGGATTTGCCTTCATCACTCAGAGGCCGGGGATTGACGCCCCAGCTCCAATCAGTGAATGAATTGTCGGGGGTTGGGAGTTGGGAGAGTTCAACCGCCAGTTAATTTTTCAACTCCACCAATTAATTCTCGAGATTTGCTTTAGGGGTCAAGCAAACCCCCAGATCAGCCTTCAGTGGCAGTGGCACCCATACCAACAGCTAACCTCTACAATTCAGTCCTTATACCGGCTTCAGGTTCCCGAAAACTCTAGTCAGGACATTTAGACATGAGACAAATTTTCAACCCAACCCCAAACCCCCAGTTCAAATTTGACAACTCAAACCCTGCTTCCAATCATGATCAATGTCTCCCGTCCCAATGGTCGGTTACGTATATCACCATAGTCTAGGCCTACTCTTTAACGCAGACTTGATAATTCATTTCTTCAGATTCTAATTTAGAATTCTAATTAGTTTCTCTCTGTTGTAAAAGTCATCTTTTCTCATAGCTATTCTTCTCGTCACTTCTACACATTATGCTACTTTGTATAATTTGATCATAATCTGATCATTATAGTGTACTTCCTAAAAGAAGCTCTATATGGTAGCCATAGGCGCCAACTTTCAGTAAAACGTACTGGGGCAAGAATTCAATTCCAACGATCCTACGATCCGATCGCCTATCTTGCGCTGTCATCCCTCTCCCCCAGCTTCCCTTTCCTCAAGCCATTTCAACTGGCAACAGGCCAATTGTAATTTGTTCCACCCCATTCTTTAAAGCCTTCTACCCATTCCCTAAGTGGTCCTCTTGTTTCATTTGTCCAGATATTCACACGACAACCACGAATATATTACTAGATAAAACACTCTTTAAGTTATATGTAGCCACTAACTATTACTAACTTTCACTAAAAAATCTGATGCCATTATCATTTACAGATACACACAAAGCTTGCTAAATTGCCTGTACGGCAGACTTTTAGTTACAAATCTTACTTCAACTTTTTGTTTCAGAATTACAAACACCATGCCTTCGAACTATACTGGTTCAGTAACATACTATAAAAAATGGAATGCATTCAATGCAGTGCCAATTAGTATTCGAAATGCACCTACATTCTTCCTATTTAAGACGCTGTGGAGTATTGTCTACTTGAAGGACTGTTGAAAGACCAGTCACGCTTATTAATTATAGTAGTGCCTCAATGAGTTACTAACATGTAAGCTATTTTTAAAATGCAAATGTTGTTAGTTAGTAAGTAAGATGGTTAGCTTCTTTCATTTTCAGCGGACAAATAAGTGAACATGGAATTTAGATAATAGGCGACCCTAATTAAGCGAGGCTTGTGTCCCTTATTGGTTCTCTCCTACTTCCTAGACAATGCACGAAACTACACTTCGTGATATTATAAGTTGCATATGCACTGTCCTTCTCGGATAAGTACAAGTTGTCAGTACGTCAAACAATTAAGGCTATTGTTGACAGGTTGGCCTCACTGAAATCTAATCATTCCATACAGAAGTTTAAAGGCATGATCTTAACCCTAAGCAACTCGAGTACGAGGGCATAAATTATAATTAAGACGCCGAAATTAATAATTTTATTAGGCCTAGGGTATACATTCTTCAGTGCAAGAGTTTCAGGAATGATCAGGAGTTTTGAACGACAGTAGGCCTAGGCTTACTCTTATTGGACACTCGCAGCTTCTAAGATGAAGCTAGGGAAAGTGGACTGTTAAGTGTTCCGGGGTAACTTGTAATGATTGTAACATAGACTAAGCGTATCTTGAACCACATTAGACCCTGCTGCGTTATGCTATTTATATTCACAATTACCATTACAATTACCAAAAGAACTAAAGTTCACTGATAAACTTCAGACGCTGGGCTTAATTGTGAACCTATTTTCACGCTCGGTGAAATCATAAGTCTTTCTGTCTCTGTCTCTCCCTTTCTCCCTTCCTCCATCCTTCCTTCTCTCCCTTCACTCAATCTCCTTCCAATAACCTCTGTCTGCCTGTTTATCTGTCTGTCTGTCTGTCTGTCTGTCTGTCTGTCTGTCTGTCTGTCTGTCTGTCTGTCTGTCTGTCTGTCTGTCTCTTCTCTCTCATTCGTTTGGTTTTGAAACACTGTAATTATTATGAACCAATATCTATACTATACTGCATGATATCTGTTGCCTTGTTTAGTTTTATAGGCCTACTTACCATGACACCTTCCAGAGCGAAAGATAATACTGTTTAATGATTTTAAAGACTATCCAACCAGCCAGACAATACAGCACATTATTTATCATGCCAGTTATTGAACAGTATTTAATATTCTGTAGACTGGAATTCGTGATACAGAGATGGTATATATGTCTCGCGATGAACTGGCTCATTCTCAGGGTCGCATAGACTTTCAGTCTTTCCCCTCCCACTCTGGATGTCGACACTGTATAATTCTTCTCCTGTTCTCTGCCTTGTACATGTACGTAGGTTCAAAGGACATTGCATATTGTGGAAATGTATTATCTCAGCTGTCTTAAAGGAGAAGTTTTCTGGGCAGGGAGTTGTGCGACAAACTGCTTGTCAATCAAACATGAACTCATTGAGTGGGGCTACAGTCAAGAAGTGCCATATTCAAGTCCACCGCCGGTCAATTCCTTTCAATTGAAATGCCTGTCGGTCTTTCTACATACATCTACTTATAATATATATATATATATATATATATATATATATATATTATAAGGCCATTAGCCAAAGCGCAATAGGACGCACACAGGATATCAGCCCATGGACAATTATAGGTGTATAAATACGGCGGTTGCCCAAGATCACTCGGCTCGTGGAGCAATCTTGGCGGCTGCCTGTGGTCACTGTTGTTTGCGTTTGTTTCTCTGTGAGCTGGTCTGGCTGAGCTGTAAGCCTACTATACAAGCGAAGACCACTGTCCAATGAGATATTAAAAGGAATTGTACCTTGAAAATACGTTTCATACGAGTCATCAACCCTATTACGTCAGAAGCTCTTCATTGGATTTGAGTATAAACTTCTGACCTTTGGCAGGACGCATTATTTCTCGTCTGTGATGCACTCCCTGTGCTTGACTTAGTTTCCTTGCCAAACGTAGAGCATTGGTCCACCCAAATTACAAAGAACATTCAAGTACTTTTCATACGGAACTCGGAATAAAACTGTGAGAAGGGTGCGCTACTTGTCCTCTGCCAAGCCATTCCACAGATGAAGTTGAGGCGGAGGGTCGCGGACAAAAACACCCCCCGACAAACACCTCGAACATAAACATCCCAGGACTAACACACACACCACAAATTAGGACAAACCCCCCTAAGATTTTTTTACTTTTTTACTTTTATTACTTATAAAAGTGTGTGTCCAATGGCACGAAGACATCCCTTCAAGTCGCGATTTACAACACTGCAGCAAACTTCCCGCATGGGTTTGGTTGCACTTTTCACACGTTTGACGGGAGGCTGTCCACGAGCAGCTTGCAAGATGGCCGTACTGGCTAAAGCTGCGCACGCACACACACACGCACACACACGAATACAGGCACGAAGGCATACGAGTGGCATATCAAGTACAGGTGTGTATATGCATATAATTATAAGGACTATGAAGCACGGTCATTGTTTCAATTGTTATTTCCAGTGCATTTCCCTCAGCTGTCTACTTGGCCCATTTGAGTCTATTCAGATAGACTGACCACACCGGTCCATTTGTTGAAGATTGTACCCCAGGCGGATGAGATGCTTTGGAGAGATCTGATTGGTAGCTAACAGGCGGCAGGTATTCATTAGACCACGCCTAAAAACTTGGGCTTTAATAATTAAGCCTAGGTGTCCTGCTATCCCGAGTCCCCGACCATTCTCCTCTGCCAGACATTTCCCACATTTGCGCCCAGGGCCACGACCCCGCTGGCCCGTACCTCGGTACGGCCCTGGTGACGCGCGCAATAAGAGAGGCTGGACAGAGGAGAATGGTCGTTAAGTACATGTCGAGAAGCACTTTTGAAAGAAAGACACATTATTAGTCTATAATGGATCTACTATTAAGAACTATTATTTACAATTAAAAGGTTTTCTTACAATTGAAAAGTAGGCCTACCAGTGGTGTAGCGAGGGGGGCGATCCGCCACTGGCGGCACTTGTCCTAGGGGCGGAATTTTCGGGGGAAAATAAATAAACAATTATTTTTGCATAACTTGCACTCTTCAAGATTCTTGCTGCTGTTGTCTAAACCTAAAGCTTTTTTGCTATTTCTCGACTTAAAACTAACATATACGATATACTGAAGGACCATCGAATGGCGCCTAGTGTCAATAGACACGCTGCAAAATGGCAATGCCTCCTCTGTCTATCATGCCATGACTTTTGCAGTGTTTGCACCTATCAAATGAAATAAATTTTGCAATACAATAATATGCAAAATGGCCCCAGGCGGCACTTGTCCTAGAGGCGGCATTTTTGGCAAAAAATACAAAAAAAATTCTTGTTGTATAAATTGCACTCTTCAAGTTTCTTGCTGTTCTTGTCTAAACCAGGCACCATATGCTTTCTTGCTTCTTCTCGACTTAAAACTAACATTATACGATAGGCCTATACAGAAGGACCATCGAATGGAACCTAGTGTTAATAGATACGCTTCAAAATGGCAATGCCGCCTCTGTATATCTTGCATGACGTATAGAGGAAGAATAGGCCCTATGATTTGTATTGTTTTATTTTAATTTTATGGTGACTTTTTATAATTTTCGATCTAGCCTGCAAGACGTTTAGTAACTTTATTGTGAGACTTGCTTTATTTGTTTGTTTTATCACTGATTAATTTCTTAATTAATACAAGCTTATTCTATTTTCATATCTTTATATCTAATGATAATGCATTTTAATTAGTCAAGGGACTTACAGCTTTAATGTCGACAGTGCATGCTGATGCTGTTACTAACTGTAGGCCCTACAATGATTTGAATACTGAATAGAATAATCGTAATGTATATAAGAGTTTAATGAAAGCCCTCAAGACAGGCGCCCTATGCCTATCTCCTTGTGCATATCGCGGAATAGGCATATATATATATACAAGAGCGAAGTGATGGAAAAATAGGCAGAGGCGGCATTTTGTACCTTCGCCCCAGGCGGCGCTTTGCCTCGCTACGCCACTGAGGCCTACTACTTCTTTATAATCATTGTAATAACTGGGTACAGTGATTATAAAGAAGTATGATTATAATGAGGAAGCATTGTGGCGGACAGGCCACAAAGCTTGAATGAATGATTGTTTAAATAATCGGCTCGCCATAGCGTTATTTTACGTATATCTTTTTACAGTGTTGCGTATAGGAGGGCAGACCGATCGGCGATTTTTAATTGAGTGCATAGCTTGCAGACGCATGAATTGGCTTGAGTTTAGCCTGACATGCGGTGCATCGCTATATATGTGGAGCAGTGGTTCGTACTGCTTCATACGTAGAGTGGTTCTCGTACCGCTCCAGAGATCGTGTTGCCATAAAAATGCTACTTCTAGTGACAGCCGCTCTCGCGGTCAGGCCGGTGCTGCTTTTCGCTGATCTGGTGGGGTGATATTATAAATATCTGCCGTCGATCGCAAGACGGACCGTGCCCTTGATCGTAGGGGTTACCAGGCTGACCGAGAAAGACCGATCGTGAGAAATGCTCACAGGTCTGGGTGCCGTTCGAGAGTGCGTAGAGACCCGATTGACAGAAATAAATGAATGATTGGCAGTTCTGTACGGGAATACGGGGAAGATGGTGGGGTGGCCGTGAGTGATACAGACTGGGTGAGTCCCAGAAGGGACCGACGCATATATCGAGAGAGGCATCGGCGGCCGACAGAGAGATAGACTGGGGAAAATCCCCGACCGTGCAGACCGTGGGAGTTCTGGTGGCCGAGAAATATTCTTGTTGGCTACCTAGATTGGTCATAGTTACTCCTCACGATTTCCAGCAGGCTGTCGGATACGTGACCCCGTCGGTGGCCGTTAGAAATAGACATCGGGTAAAGCCCCGAGCAACCGAACGTTACATCGAGAGAGACAGATTACGGCGACCGTTGAGACAATTTACGGGAAGAATTCCCTAGTGTACACGTTGGCTAAAAGACGGGGAGGGCGACCCCGTGAAGCCGTTGGAAACAGACTGAGAGCTACCGGTGAAGCCGTTGACACATACTGGGAAACATAAATACGTTCAATAAATACGGGGAGGGTGACCCCATTGGTGCGTTCGATACAGGAAAAGTTCCCTTTGATGCCGAAAACCTGATCAGTTGCGGGCGTCTCCGCATATTCTATTCTCTTTACGGTTTCCCGCAAATATCTATACTTGGCTACCTAACGTTGTTATACTTACTCCTCCCGTTTACCAGCAATCTGTTGATTTGCGTGTCTGATCGCAATGTCTTAGGTCGCGGTTTTTTTTGGTGCATTACCGTTGGTTAGAGCTATAGGTGACGAGTATCTAGATGATCCTACGATGAGAGGAATAAGTGCAATCCAAGGAAGTTACAGACATGTGAGAGTCTGGGTGATCGGATACTAAAGTATATTACAGATGCAAGCAGGCCGAGAAAGATACTTGTTGGCTACCTAGTTCGGTCATAGCTACTCCTGCCAGTTTCCGCAGGTTGTCGGAGACATGAAAATTCGGGTGGCCGCAAGAGATACAAGTCGGGAAGAATCCCGCAGTAGCAGCCGTACAAACCGAAAGAGCTGTGGAGCGTTGGCACATACGGGGAAAGTTCCCCAGTGGATACGTTCGATAGAAGTATCGGGGAAATTCCCGAAGGACCCGCTGGAATTACACGTGGAGGGTGAACACGTTAGAAGAGCACGTGACAAACAAGAGAAAACGGTGCCGATCGATACCTTCAAGTTACAATGCAAGTAACTCTTCTTGATGGCTGTATGGTCGTTCGATAAGTACTCTTGCTTGTTACCTATGTTGGTCATAGTTACTCCTCCCGGTTTCCCGAGTATCAGAATATATTACGGTGTTGGCGGACAATTGCCAACGCAGAGGACGGTCAATCGTGTACATGATAACTTATGCGTGTGGCCGGTATGCCGCACACGGAAATGGACCAAGAGGCACGTGAAAGTCTGGGTTGTCGTCCGATACCCAAGTATGATACAGATGAACGCAGACGTGAAAGTCTGGGCAGTCAGAAATGAACCAAGAGGCAAGTGAAAGTCTGGGTAGTCGGAAACCCAGGTTAGAGATAACAAGTAGACCAGTAGACAAAGAATTTATCGATGCGTAAATATTACTGTTGGCTACCTACGTTGGTCATAGATACTCCTCCCGTTTTTCCGAAGTGTATCTACTTGCGTGTCTGATCGAAGTGATCGATACGAGTACGTTTGGGTAATCGGGTACCCAGGTGAATACATGGTTGCTTGTCGTCACACACAGTTCGGAGAACTGACTGAAGTGCGAGGTTGGGCCCCATCGTGCGTAGGTCGGATCGAAGATCTGTGTGCTGATAGCGAAGGTCATAGACAGAAGACCTTCACTATCAGAGTCCGTGAATACCATGTCAGTGTCATTTTTATCGAAGCAGAATATATCAGTGCTGGTGGGTAACTGCTAACACAGAGGACGGGAACTTACTTCGTCAATTGTGGTGCATGATAAAATATACGTGTGCGGCCGTTTATGCCATACACGGAAATAGACCGAGAGATACGTGTTGAGCAGAAGGCGTGATAGATAAGTGTCGGAGATGACATGACTAAGAGCTGTGTGACTTGCAGTGTCTAGGACCACAGAGTTTAGAGAGTTGAGAACAGTAATGTCTAGGAGTACAAGGACGTTGAATTTAGCTACCGATAATTGTATAGGCCGAAATGGCTTATGGACTTGTTTCAAATATGTCTGAACCTCGTAACTTAAGAGAACGTTTGGTGTTTCTAATTGGCGATAGTTTCAGAGTCACAAGATGCTGAACGGTACGACATCAGGTAGAGGAAGACGAGGCTAGTAGCTTGGAAGGTATGCAAGGCGAGGAAGACTCCTGCCGGTATGATTATGAACCCTGCTTTGAGTACGGCCATCCTCAAAACGTTGCTCATCCGGCGACCGCGGAATAGGCAGTCAGACCTCGTGACTAATTCAAACAGTGTTACCTTTCTTGGAGAAGAGGCCCATCTTTAATCTTTACTGGTGAGAGCGAACATCCTGGTAGATATAGAGAGTAACCATTTGGCATTGAGATTTGACAGCGAAGTGACTCGGGCGACCCCAGACGTGTTCGTAAGCTGGAGTCGACACCGTCCGTTAGCGTTAGGCAGGCGCTCGGGCGGCAGAACGCCACAGTATGTTTCACAAATAACAAATTGTTTAACAGTTAATTAACTAGTATCATCGCCATAATTAGGGAGACAGTATTATCACAATGAAAAATTATTTCACTTATGAAGTATTATTACAATCGCGAAGTATTCTATTTATAGATACAAGGCTGTGAATCGAGACTGTTCATCTCCTGCGTAGGCTAAAAATAGGCTGAATAGGCTAAATAGTCTAAATAGGCTATAATAATACGTGTAGTTTCTTACACATACACATGGATTATGCATTAAATGACTTGCATAGAAGGTTTTAAGTATATATTATTTGTAGACGATGCTTATGGCTGCTGCGTATGATGTCAGAACTTGGCTCGGCCCATGCACTAGTCGGACAGCAATCAGGTGCTGGTATGCGATGCGGTTGATTCACGACCGTTTGTCTGTTCGAGGCATCGCTTCCAGGCAGATCCTCTGTAGGGAGCCATAGCTAGCCACTGATGCGTGAGAGAAAAGAACGCAGTTTTGTCGTCGACACGTATGAGTGATCCTTGCACTGCACTCCAGACGCCAATATCCTGCAAGAACGGGCGGTCGGTTACCGTGTTCCCGAAGAGGGGCTTCCGAATTTCCCTCGTAAACCATGCAGTGATATCATGGCGACATTGTTTCAAGAATGTCGCCGTGCTGTATTCGATCTCGATTTAGTAAAGTAGGTCTATGAGTTCGCGAATAAAATCCAATTAGAAAAGTCAATAGGAACATTGCTAGTTGCCTTCTAAAAATAACTCAGTTTTAGTTAAGACAATGTTATGCATAACAAAAGGAAAATAGAATGTACTTGTTCCTTGTAGAATCTTGCCTGCATTTATTGTCCCTAACAATGTTAGTAATTTGTAATTTGGTGTGATTGAAATTACGTTATTTGTGATTAGTAATTTCCAGCAAAACTCTAAAGTAATTGGTAATTCGTAGTACTTACTACATTTTCACCAGTAATTGGTAATTTGTAATTCAATTACATGTCAGCCTGCATTCCTGTAATTTGCCCATCCCTGATTGTAGGCCTATTCGGTCTTGGATATAATACTCCACCAAACTGAGTCGCATCGAAATCTAAGCAGGCAGAATGGTCCTCTTTTTGCTACCAATGCTATGACTCTGATTAAGACGAACTTGTAATTATAATTTTATCATGGTTGAAAAAAAGATTGATCGATTGAGAATAAAGTGTCAGCGACTTAATTTTCTTAGCTTCGGCATTTGACGGCAGGTGGTCAGTCCTCTGCCTCACCGTCTCATCTTCCCACAAACAGTGTACGGTCAGCGTATTCATTATGCAGTAGCTGTTGGCCTGCACGTGGTTCAGATGGAGCAGAAATCCGGAACCCAATATCTAGCCTAGCCGAGATTTGAACTGCCGACCTCTCGATTGACAGTACTGCACGCCAAGCACCAGGGAGCCTAGTACATTTTTGAGCACCCGAGACTAAACAGACATGACAATCTATAAATTGTCCGTGAGAGAACTCTCGACTCCAACATATGAAGTAATCTCTCTAGGCAACGGATTTAAAATTAATTTCTGAATAATGGACATAAATAATTATGTGGATTGTCTAGATAAAATGAAGATACAGCTAGGCCAAACCAGCAGGTGCCTGCAGCATCCTGATAGTAAATGCATGTGTATCATATGTCAGCGATGTGATTAGTTATTACTTTCATTCGCCTAAATGCCAGAAATCCTCTTCGGATTACAGATCCTTCCAACAACAGCAGTCATCTTCCCTCGCTCCCTCTCTGTTCCCTCACTTCCCTCTCCATCCTCGTTTCCATCGGTCCGTCTGTCTGTCGCCCATTAGGACATCTAGCCGAGAACTGATGAGCGTCCTCCGACAGAAGCCAATTTATAGTGATCAAGGCCGGAAGAAGCAATTGGAGAAACGATTTAAAGGTTTCAACCATGTTGAGTCTCACATCATGGACGCTCAGCCAATTCTCATTCCCACTAGCAGCTGAACAGCAGCAGATAGGTCTACTATTGATGTCTACACTCTACATGTATGTGCCTAATACTGCCTACAGCCTACGTGTGTGTGTGCATAAAGTACGTCTGTATGTGGGCCTGTGTCTTCTTTGTCGATATTGCCTGTATGCAGGGGCGGCTATGCCGGGGGGTCGAAGGGGACAAGTCCCCCCCCCATTTTTCACAGAGAGGGATTCAGAGGGGACACGTTATATGTTTGTCCTCCATACATTTCTTACCCGTCTCATTAGGTGTTCCCCTCCTGTCAAACGAGATCACCGCCTCTGCCTCTTTTTTTACTGCAGTCATCTTGGGACATGTGTTTTTAATTCATTCATCTATTTATTTATATAATTTTATTTACACTTATTTGGCCAATAAGGTAACTAAGTAAATCTTAAACACGAAACGCAGATGAACGTTCGTTATAGGGACAGGTTTAAGTCGTGCATAGGCCAGAGCAACATAGTCATGTTGATTATTAGTTTAAATAATGGCAATGAGATGGCAAGTCAGACTGTCAGACCTGAAGTGGTGGACGATTCCAAATACACAGAAAGCAGCAGATGAAAGCACGGGCTGGCTGGTTCGTAAGATTCCCTTCTGTGTAATGTTAAGATTAGTGCTTGAAGGGCGCCAGTTCGCTTACCTTCTATTTTAATTGGCTTAATTCACGAATGAAATGAAATGAAGAAACTCTGGAGTGGTCAAAGGGACAAAGCAGACTGGAAGTTAAATGAAAAGCTCCGATCAGCCAACAACACAGGTTATTACAAAGCAGAAGCCTGAGAGGTAGTGTTAGACCGTAAGGCAGTGCCGTCCAACACGCGGGCCGCATGCGGCCTGTGTGTGGATTTTAAGTGGCCCTCTCGGAATTGCAGAATTAGCAATTTTTTAATAATGAAGTGAATAAACGTCACTGGCCTATTTTCATGACTATCCATTCTAAACTGTTCTCATCACAGTGCTTAAAGTGTAAAAAAGAAGTGCCTGGACGCTTGGGGAGCTGTCCATAAATGACGTCACGCAATTTTGGACGATTTTTGACCCCTCCCCTTCGTCACACGTCGTCATAACTGCCATGACCTCCTCAAACATGACGTCTCGTCACAAGACTCTGACCACCTTAAAAAAATAAAACCAGATGTCCAGAATGTAACGCAATATTTCTTATAATTATCAAAAAATTTATTTGTAATTATAAAATATTTCAAATTATACTAGTAGAACGAAGAAAAATGGAAATATTAAGTAGCCTATAATGATTACAATCATATGCATTCCTCACGAAAAAAGACTATCAGAATCATAATTAGTGTTGTTTAATTGTGGTAACATCTACTGCTAATTAAGTGGAACTTGTTTAAATGAGTGTAAGTTTTTAGCAAAATTACGTATTTTGATGTAACATTTCGTCGACCCCTCTCTCCCTTGTCACACATTGTCACAAAAACTAGGCACGTGACGTCACATATGGACGGCCCCTAGTGCCAAAGTTAAGAACTAAAAATTGCAAAGGCAGAGCACCAACATATTAAGTCGACGACAAAATAATGGTTCGTGCACTATGGTCCACTGTGTTCGATAAAATAGAAGTTGGATTGGTGATATTAATTATGCTAGAATAGAAGTTGGAAGGGTGAACGAAATGTTTCCAAACAGATGCTATTTAGATAAACATAATGCATACTGAAATAAACGTTGGATCATTGAAAAGAATATTTGCCTAAATAGAAGTTCAATCGACAAAAATGGTTCTTGCTGAACCAGAAGCTGGATTTGCAGACATTATTATTATCAATACAACTTATATTTAATCAAATACAATGGGCGAAAAATAGAATTTTTTATCATTCGTTAGGCTTTTGTCCATCAACCGTTATTTAGTCGTCAATTATTTGTCGATAAAAAATTTGTTGTAATTTAAAGCTCGGCCTGCAGAGAATTGCTCTCTTTTGTGAAATTATCGACAAGGAGCCAGTGGCGCCGGCATCGTTTTGAAAGTTGTGAATAAAAGTTTGTAAACACGCGAAGCGCGAAATTTTTTTCCTACTCTTTTTCCTGCTGATAATAACGTACGCATATAGAGGAATTGAACTGCTGCATGGACGCTCATGGATGGAGTCCAGGCTCTGCTGGCCAAATAAGTGGCAGGACGGCGTCCAGCCTCGAAAATAAGTGCCTGGACGCCGTCCAGGAACACTTTAAGCCCTGGCTCATCATTTGACAATGTGAGCACGTGTCATACATACATACATACCATAATTCATCATGATTATTACATATTAAAATTGTTGGTACAGTAGGCCTAACTGGTTGTAGTTTTAAGAGTAGCTATAATTATGCCTTTGAGTTTATTAGTGCTGCCGGTGACTTCAAGAATAATTTGTGCAGGTGACTTCAAGAATAATTTGTTCGGTGGCCCTGAGTGTCAAAATGGTTGGACAGCGCTGCCGTAAGGATTACTGACAAGGAATTTATATGTAAGGGTGGCAAAGTGAACTTTGTCATGCAGTGCACGAGAGATGAGATGCATGATGCCAAGGCGCCTGAATTGTGGCCTTTCCATACCCTCTAGGTCAGTACGGCAGCACAGCTAATAACCGAAGAGGTATATTAGCATTGGCAAAGAAGTTGGGACCTGAATTATCAATGATCTCGATACGTCTAAAGATTTACTGCTAGCCTATAGCGTGGCGACGTGGGTCCCGTCCCATAATTATTGCTCACTGAAGAACCTCTTAAAAATTAGAATTAAGATTATGCAAAATTTAAAATATTAAATATGATGCTTTAGTTTACACAATAAGCTGTTTATTGCCTAAACAATAAAAATTCGTCGCAATGCGTTGTAAACACGACTTTTTTTACACCTTTATCGCTAGATAGCCAGTTTCCACGGACGTTATGTTTGGGTACACGACATTTGCAGGTAGCTAACCAGTTTGCACTTTCCAGTACTGTGTTTCTTGGACGCAATGCAAGGGTTGCATTGGTTGATGGGGAATGATGATGATGATAATGACGATGATGACGATGACGATGATGATGATGATGATGATGATGATGATGATGATGATGAATGTGCACGTGATGGCGGTTGAGTAGGTCTCATATGTAAGAGACTCGAGCAAAATTCTCGAAATATCGCAACAATGGGCGTACAATGGATTATCGTTTTGAGCACAACTAGTTTAAATCATCGTCGTGACCAGGATTAATCTATAAAATTTGAAATATCAACATTCTACTTACGAAAAGTGAGTATTTTGATAGTCTTCATAGAGGACAGGGATGGACAAGTTCGACAACCGTACATCCAATCCTAGCGTATAGTCAATTACTTCATGTACTCTCTCCAATATATGACTGCTGACTATCCTGCCCTAGTTCAGGTAGAATTCTACGTTCGGTTTGTTGTCGCAAGCGCTACGCAACCTTCACTATTCAGAATTGTTTACCTGACATTTCTTCGGACTTATCGATTGATAAATCATGGCTAAAAAGGGAATCAGGCCGAATGACATGATCGAAGCCCTGAAGGATGAAAAAGTAACTGAGTCTTTTCTCGAGAGAATGGCTAAACTCCTTTCCCCTACTATTCATATGATCTTGGACGAAAAGCTGGAACAGAAACTTGATCGGAAACTGGATTCCTTTGCTGCAGCTATAAGCGAAAAGTTGGACACGTTAATTGAACGCACTACCAAGATCACCGAGGAAAATGTTGACCTATATAAGAGAATAAAAATTCTTGAAGATACGAATGAGACCTTGAAGTCACAAATCGATTCTCTAAATTCTGTACAAAGACTAAGTACTCTATTCTTCCATGGAGTTGAGGAGGATACAGATCTTACTGGAACTCATCGGTCGGATAATCTACCAAAATCTAATCCTGACTTAGCTGTATCTAAGGCAATTCTGGACGTCTGCAACACTAAACTGGGCTTGAACGTGATGCTCTCTGATATTGCGTCTGCATACCGCATGCCGAGAAGAGGAAGGGAAACTACAAGGCCGATAGTTGTGAAGTTTACAAACCTAGCAACTAGGAACTCAGTCTACAGATCGCGTCTCCAACTGAAACATCTTAACATCGGGCCGTCCAAGAGGATCTTCTTTAATGAAAGTTTGTCACCTATAACTGCGCAAATCTACGCCAATGCAAGAAGTCTTGCAAAGGAAAGGAAACTTCACTCCTCCTGGACCTACGGTGGTGCAGTGTTCGTCCGTCTCTCTGGTGACAAAGATATGAAGTCGATCAAAGTATAATCGCAACACGATTTGGACAAAATCGCAACATCTGGCTTCGCACCTCTCCAACATTCCGGACAAGCATCATCTCTGCGATCAAGCAAGTTGTCCGACTTCTTCGGTGCTCCGACTCAATCCATCTGATTACTCAGCGGACGTACTCGACATCTCTTTCGTTCGACTCGTGCAGTCTCTTCGCTTCGAACTCGTCACAGCAAGTCTTTGATCTGATCCCATTTGTGTTGAATTTTCAGTTGATTATTATGCTCCGTTCCTAGTTCACTTATGCTCCAATGTTAACGCTGAATTTATTGCTCTGTTCAGTACAGTTCATTTATCATAACGACTAGTTCGCATGATGGCTAATAGCATTGTCTGCCATTACATATCTTTGATTGTTATGCTAAATTATGTGTGATGAATGGACTAGTATTGAACTTCTTTTCACATTTAGATCCATGTTAAAATTATTGATGTTTATATCATTTTGTCTGTCTCGTTATGACTGTCATCTTCTTCTCATTTAGCTGATTCACCCTATGTAACTATAGGACGAATAGATTTAATCCAATGTCGTGTTCTAAGGGTATAGTATACTTTGCTACGTTAACCTTTTCCGTGAACACCTATTTGTCTCTTCCGATTAGATTTCTCTTTTTCTCTATCACTGGCTCGAGTCTGAATATTCAACTCTCACCTATGACTAACTCTGAACAGACTCTCATCCTTCATGCACCAAGCCTCATCACTACGCCAATTCATTCCTACAATATGGATAATCTAGACCTTAACGTGTTCCCCTATGAATCTGAACCACATGTGACGACCGACGATTTTGATATTGACCCGGACCAGCATTATCTTCAAGACCCGAACTGGAATAGTCCTTACAAATCTATCGACATGCTAATTGCCCAGGTGGGAATAAACGATGAAGCTTTCCCATCAGACCTGTCTATTTTGCATATAAACTGTAGAAACATTTTACCAAAAATAGATGAAATACGTGAAATTCTGAAATCATTGCCAGTTACTATTTTAGCAGTTTCTGAAACATGGCTAGGAGTAGGACTTGAACAAGTTATATCAATTCCACATTATGCCTTTTTACATAAAGCCCGGGTTGATCAGCTGGGGAGTGGAGTTGGCTTTCTAATTAAGGATAATCTAAAGTATCATGTTATTGAAATTATTACTCCTAGTAGCTCTTACGAAGGACTTTTTATACAACTTGACCTTAAGGCTAAGTCCCCCATAATTGGAGTGATTTATAGGCCTCCGGGAGCAAATCGTGTCCAATTTAACGAAGACATTGATGAACTGCTTATAAAATTAAACCATCGAACTAGGGAGGTTATGCTTGCAGAGGATTTGAACATTGATCTTTTAAAATCACACCAACACTGATACGAATATATTCTATAATAACCTTGTTTCTAATCACTTTCTTCCGATTATCACAAAACCCACTAGGATTGATATCCGCTCAGCAACACTTATTGACAACATATTTACGAATTCCCCCATAGGCTCATAAACTCAGCAATTTTGGTTGCTGACATATCAGATCACCTTCCCATATATGCTCGATTTTCTTATAAAACTCCTAAATTGCACTCTCAACCCATTACACTTACTAGAAAAATAACAAGGGACAAACATAATTTGTTTCGAGAGTATCTCACTACCACTGACTGGTCACTGATCTCCAACTTGTGTAACTCAAACAAACCAGAGGAGGCCTACGACACTTTTCTTTCTTTGTATAAAGGTAACTATGATCTAGCGTTTCCTCTTTCTCATCTTGCTCGGCTAGAGGTAAAAAATGCAAGCAGCCATGGATGGCCTCTGCGCTTTTAAAATCGTGCTCCAAAAAGTATTCCCTGAATAAAAAGTTTCACAAAAACCCTACAGAATTTAATAAGAAAAAATTCACTGCCTATCGGAATAGATTCAAGTCTTTGAAACTTATTTCGGAAAAAAGCTATTACGAATCAGAATTTTTAAAATACAGCAATGATCGTAAACAAACCTGGTCCCTTATAAAAACCATTTTAAAGTCGGCTCCTAAACACTCAAAAATTGACTACTTGGACCTAAATAACCATACCATTACTGATCCTCAATCTATAGCTGATAACTCTAATGCATACTTCACTAGCATTGCAAGTGATCTAAATAAAAATATCCATACTTCCTCTACAACGTTTGACTAATTTCTACCACCATCCCAGTTGGGTTCTATGGGACTGACCTTTTCGTCTGAGATCATGGACATAAGTCGGGACCTTTAAAAAACCGACACTAAAGACTGCGATGGTATTGATCCATACATTGCCACTCCCAACATTGACCTTATTGCCCCTATTTTGGCAGATGTCATCAACTGTTCTTTAAGGAATGGCAAGGTACCAAATCATGCAAAGATTGCAATAGTAATTCCGGGTTTTAAAAAGGGTAGCAAAGAAAACATAACTAATTATCGACCAATTTCAATTTTGCCCTACTTTGCTAAGTACCTTGACAAAATTATGCATGTAAGATTTAGCTCCTATATCAATTCCTTACAAATCTTACACCAAACTCAACATGGTTTCCGAGCCGGACACTCCCCTTTTATGGCCCTACTGGGTATTGAAGAATTACTTTCTAAAGCTATTGATAACAAGAAATATACTGTGAGGGTCTTGCTGGATTTGGCCAAAGCATTCGACACAGTAAACCATACTATACTAGTAGTTGAAAGTATAGCAGTCTGGCCCAAAATATGCACAAACCTAAGCTCCGGGTCACACGCTAGCCTATAGGTTACCATTTCATTTTTTAACCCACTCTAGGTTACAAAATGTCTAAAATATGCACAAATGGTTCACACATGGTTCAAATACCGACCTATAAGTTACCACAATATTGCAAATCCGTCACAATTCATGCACAAACCTAAGCTCTAGGTTAAATGCCTAGGAATTTCCAAAAGTTTTCGATGAGTCATCACGTGACCACTAAATCTTCATTATTAATCCAAGAATTAAAGGCTTCAGGGTAACCCAACCACTTCACTAGCGATTTCTTCCCATGTTTCCTGACAATCTTTTCGATTCTAAATATTTCTTGATTGCTTTTGGTAGCTCCTGTTCGTAAAATGAGCCCTGTATTTCTTCTCCATTATAATCAGTAATCTTATAAGTTGTAGGATCCGTGTTACGTGTATTGAATCTGGGATACTGTAAAAACTTCTTCCGTCCATCTAAATGTGTACCCCTTTTCAAATATGTTCTTTTTCTTAGTTATTCTAACTTTATCACCGATTGAAAACCTAGGCACAATAGGTTCCGAAATCTCATCACCGTACAAATTCATAAAAACAACCTTCTCGTTCACTTTCATACTAGCTTTAGCGGGCGTCATTTTAATAGAATTATGTCTTGTTTCATTATAATTACTAACCATATCGCCTAACACTTCGATATATCTCATTGTTGAATTAGCTGTAAAGTACTTAAACATTTTCTCTCGCATAGTCCGGTTCCATCTCTCAACTACGCAGGATTATTCTTCATTTTCAGTAGAGTACAACTCAACCAAAGTCTTTACGTCTTTATTATAAAATTCTTTTCCTTTATCCTCCCACACCTTACCCGGTTTTCTGCCACTCTCTAATATTTTCAAGAAACCAAAAACTGTAGATTTTCCACTCTTATCATAAAACGGCACGATCCACCCGTACTTGGAAAACACATCTATTACGGTTAGTAAATATTTCACGCCATCGTTATCTTTAGCGAATGCATGCATATCGACTAAATCAGCAGCCCAAATTTCATCTATTCCACCAGCAAACACCTTCCTTTTTCTAAAATGCCTTACTACAGGTTTATGTAATTCATTCGCTAATTGATTGGTCCATTTCAGATCGGGTCGTAATTTTAAGCTTTTTTAAACCTAACCCGAGACTAGCTTTAGTAGATAATATAAGTTTGACTATAGCCCTCTCTATTCTCTCCCGTAAGCTAGGATTAAGTATATTATTCAATTCATTAATCATTGCTCTGTCGGCGATATTCCTAAAAGCCGTATCCGCGTGCTGGTTGTAAGCTAAATCATGATAATATGCAGCGTTATCGACTCTATCAGCGGGTTTCGACCAATCTTTAGGAGTTCCATCAGGATTCAATCTCAAATCTAGTCTAGTTCCTGGTCCTGTAAACTGATGTCCCTGCAAATGCATCTCCTGGAAATTTAGCCCACGGTTATTTAATGCCGCTAGTTGCTGAATTTAGAGACCCAACTAGATCCCCACCTTCTACAGCTTTCACGAATTGAGTCTTTGTTTTTCCACAAGCATCACACGTGCCTCTAATCATCGACCTTCCATTCTTCGTTATAACATTTTGAATATTTTTGGTTTCAGTATGAGTTTTACACTTTACGCAATACATTTTAAATACAATTAGATATATATAAAATGGAAGTAAAAAAAATTTATCGTGGAACGACATATTATCCTAGAGATTCAATAACCCTCTTTTACCTAGAAGTATAAGAGGGTTAATCGTAGAAAAGTGTGGATGTGGTAAGACGACTTTATTGTTGAACCTGCTTCTAAGACCCAGATGGTTAGATTACGACAATTTGCAAGTATTCAAAAGGTCTCTCTTTCTACCAGAGTATAAAATTCTGAAAAAAGCATTCGAGGAAAACATGTCTAAAGAATCCATCGTCTGGTTATTTGATATTCTAGACGAGATCACGAGAAAAAATCTTTCACCAGCATTTGTCGTTGAGGAAATAGCAAAACAATTGGTTAAAAAATCTGATATTTCTTCCCAGTTCTTTGAATCAGCAAAAGACGTGCCAGACCGGAGTGACTTGAACCGTGACAAGAAGAACCTGATCATTTTCGACGACTTACAGTTAGAAAAGCAGAATAAATGCGAGACTTATTACATCCGAGGGAGGCATGGCAACGTCGACTGTTTCTATCTAGCACAGAATTATTTCAAACTACCGAGACAGACAATTAGAGAGAATGCAAACTTTATCTGTTTGTTTCCCCAAGACTTGAAAAATATTGATCACATCTCCAATGACCACGTCAGCACAGACATGTCTAAGGATGAGTTTAAGAAACTGCGTCAAAGAACCTGGAAGCAATCTCACGGCTTTGTAGTAATAGATCACTCTAGTAATAAGAATAACGGAAAGTATAGATGCGGTTTTGATGAATTCTACATTCCATTATAAATAAATCTTTGCTAATTTAAAAATGGAATCGATTCTACAAAAGATTGCAGACAACACTGAAAGGATTGCTCGTTGCACATAGCCAAAGTCATCGTTTTACATATTATTAAGTGACAAGACTTCGCAAATAAGGACGTGGTTCAATCCGCTGATACGGTTTGATAAAGATAAAAAGTATGAAATGGCTCTTGTCAATCTGGAAACATATTTTTCATTCCCAAACATCGACGCGACTAACAATAGTTTTTTGTATTCACCGAATCGTGGAGGTATGTGAGCTACTATAACCATCCCTGAAGGCTGTTATGAAATTACAGACATTAACGAATACGTGCAGAGAAGCATGAAAGAAAACGAGCATTATGATATGGTTAACGAAGCATACAATATTAAGATAGAAGCAAACACAATACGTTGAAGACAGTTTTGCATATAGCGGAGAATTACATAGTTGATTTTTATGCGTATAACTCTATCGGAAAAGTCATCGGCTTCAATAGGTGGCGATATACCGAGGGATATCAAGAATCAGAGAATATAGTAGACATAATGAGTGTTACTAATCTGAGATTAACGAGCGACATCATCGGAGCATCCTATAGCAACGGAAATACAGATAACATTATCTATTCCTTCTTCCCGAATGTAGGGCCTGGCTATAAGATAATTGAAACACCGAGAAATTTGATCTATCTTCCAATCCACGATTTCGACAATGGAAACGATTCTCACCGATTAGAATGGTAAACTAATTAATCTGCGAGGTGAGGAATTATCGATACGGTTTCATATTAGAGAAGCTTAAAAGTTTTTGTAGTTTTATATAAAATGAGTCGATTCACGAACGTCAAAAGATAAAATTAAAAGATCTCTACAAGCGGGAACAGGTGTTAGTATTGGATTAAAGCACAGCGATTTAAACGGAGAGCATGTGTTAGCTCTTACCCAAGCACAACTCAATAAACTAGCTAAAGCGTATCAGGATGGGAAAGGCGTGACTACAAAAATGAGTAAAACACAATTGATACATAACGCTAAAGTCGAAGGCGGCTTTATCGGCGCAATTTTACCTTTTCTTACAACTGCTGGCAAATTCCTACTATCTAGCGTATTACCGAGCTTAGCAACGGGTGCATTAACTGGAATAGGTGCGGCGGCTGGTTCTAAAGTCATTGATAAAGTCACCGGAACGGGTGAGGCTATATATGTCAATAGTCGAGGTAAAAACTACAAGATAGTGCAACAAGGGCAGGGTCTATACGTGAAGCCATACCAAGGATCTGGATTAAACGGCGTAGGAGAAGGTCTGTATCTGAAAAGAGGTAATGGGTTTATAAATGGGGAAGGACTTATTTTAGGACCAGATTCACCATTTAAAAACATTCCGCTTCTCGGATTGTTACTTTAAAAAATCTTGTATATATATAAAATGTCAATTTTCAATTCATAAAATGGGGTGGACGAAACCAAAATAGTTCCAGAAGTAAGAACTCTACCGAGATCCGTCAGGTGGAAGGTGTGTGAAGGCATGTGGGATGTCAAGTATAGACCTCAAAGACAAATGGGCTGTCTAAGGTGAGACTTTTTTGCTCAGGAAGCGATAACTATTCATTCACAAGAGACGGTTGTTTTACCGTTAGGCTTGGGTGTTCGAATGACGAAAGGATCGTGTAAAATTTCGCTCCATCCGGAATTTATAGAAGCGGGTTGTCGCCTGCTAAGCGATACCGTTACTGGATTCGCGGAAGAAATTTTACTTGATATTAAGAATTTTAGAGATCTTGGGACTGTCACGATAAAAGAAGGAGACTCGTTATGTTATGTGAATTACGAATAAAATTGAATTCCATTTAAAAAATATTCTTTGACATTTTAAAATGGAATTGAACAAAGCAGACACTTATCGCCTTCAGAAAATATCTGAAATTCAACAGGAAATCTTACGAGAACGTGAAAAGAGAGAAATAATCTGTAAAAAACATCAAAAGGGTGTTAAAGTTGTTGAAGCATTGGGAGGTTTGTTAACCCTTACGTCTTCGGGACTCAGCGTATTAGGTGTAACGTTTCTAAGTTCCGTCGTAGCCGCACCCGCCGCTACTATCGTGCTATCTTTATCCGCTGGAGCTGGAGCACTATCTCTGACATCCACCCAAGTCCTCCGAATATTATCTCTGTGACAAGAAAAACATGCAAAGATCAGGACTATAGCTGAAGGGAAACTCAATTCGATCAGCGACCTTGTTTCAAAAGCCCTAGATGATAATAATATCTCAGACTTGGAATATTCTGTTATTCTAAGTGAATTCGAGAAATTTAATCAGATGAAGGAAGAGGTTAGGAGTAAAACCAATATCAACATAGATGAAACGACGAAACACAAAACGAATTGAATACAAAGTGAACGTTTATTTACGTTTTACGTTTTTGCGTTTAAATATTATGTTTGCAACTGAAAAATGTCGTTTCTAAAAATTCAGGACCTAGCCAAACGAGACTTTATCGTTGAGAATTTTCTCAAGATGAAGCAAAATATTAGACAAGACTCTTTATCTGAGAAATTAGGGGACATTGGACTTCAGCGGGAATTGATAAAGGCGTACAAACCCATAAACGGCTCGCAGTCTGGACTATCTAAAAAATTAGGCGCGATTGAGGAAAGCACTACGGCGACTTTTACAGCTCTTCGAGCATTGCCGGCATCGCTATCGACATCGTTGAAAGCGATTCAATTCCCACAATATTCCTCAATAGACGTGTTTGCGGACGATCACGTTTCAGATATTAGAACCTTGGAATTAGGTGATATTGCCACAAAATATTTAAAAGAATACGCTGCGAATAAAAAGTTGACGGACACGACCTTCGGAATACACTCTAGAGATGAGGGTTTTTTCATCGGAAACTATCCAATTTCAATCGAAGGAGACGATATATCTATTGGTAATAACACCTACAAGGGAACTCCAAGGCTATGGGAATTGATGACGATGAAAGAACCAAACGAGTCGATATACAGTCAAAACGATCTGGACGTGTACTTGAAAATTCTTGAATCGACGGGCGCCTTGTATGTACCTAATAATCCGAATAAGCCCAAATCGTCTAGAGGCCTAAAATATAATAAAATCATTAAGCCATTGCTCTCGATGCGGAAAGGGAGGTTCTCAACGGGCGAAGGGGTCGTAGTTCTTCCACAAGACCCCGATGCGCTAATGGATATGCTGGAACTACGAATGGCTGGTTTCATTGCGGGAAATACTGGATTAATAAACGAGATAGTCGGTATCTGCGATGAGTTACTTAGGCAAAATGTGATAAAGCTGTTGTGCTATAAAAATTTAATGATGCAATTATAAAATGATTGTCATAACTAAAAGAAGATTTGCTAAAAGATACGTCGTAGGAGGCGCTGGAATATTTGATACGATATCAGGATTGCTCAAAAGAATGTTATCCTCGAATGCTGCAAGACAGGTAGCATTAACTGCATTAAGTGCCGGGAAAGAAGCTGCTACGAAGATTGGGAAAAGGCCACAGATGTTGGAAAGACCGTTGCTATTAATGCTGGAAAGCGATTGGTTGATAAAGCAGCGGCAAAAATATTTACACCACAACCCCCTGTACTTTGCCAACGGAGCGAGGATTTGTTAAAGGGGTTAATAACTCCCCATGGAAATACGACACTTAATCAAAAGAGTAAGGAAACGTTACAGAATTTAATATATCTCCACCCTTCGGCGAATATAAATAATTTACTGTCTGGTAACGGCGGTGCCATATCGATCCGAGATGTGGTGCCTGGATCTGGAATGAAGTTTGCTTAAAATAAAATCTTGTTATATTAAAAAATGTAGTAAGATATTCTAAGATTTACTGAAAATACTATTATAGACGAGGGAATTGAAAGATATGAATTTCATGAATATGAACCAGTGGCGGGGGCGAATCTTAACACTGGGGAAATTCGCATAAATATCGAACTTCAAGATATCTTCAGCCATCCCTCCGAGTCATACCTGCTATTTGAAGGTAAACTGACTAAAGCGGATGGAACCTTTTACGTTGATGCCGACGCTGCAGCTTTAGCCAACAACGGCCTCATGCATCTCTTCAGTCAAATGTCGTATTCCTTATCGAATCAAGAAATAGAAAGCGTGTTTCATCCCGGGCAAGCCACAACTCTGCTGGGCTTGCTGAAATATCCCAACGACCTTGCTCTTGCTCAAGGACTTAACCAATTATGGACTAAAGATATCGCCGCGACTGCCGTTATAGTCGACAACTCTGGTTTCGCAATAAGACATGCGTATCTCATTAGGAAACCAACTGCAAAGGGTACATTTAGCTTTATCGTGCCTCTGAAGCACATTTTTGGATTCTGTGAGGATCATGATAAGGTAGTCAACGGTATGAAGCAGACTTTAACTCTCGTTCGCAAACCTGACAGCGATGCTAGTTTAGGGCAAATGCGGTAGCGGCCGGCAAAGTCAACCTCAGTAAAATTTCATGGTTTATGCCGCACGTTCAAGCGTCTGACATGAAAAGAGTGCAGCTGTATAAAACGATCGAAGCAAAGGCAACGTTACCAGTAGCATATCGAGCCCATCTTTGCGATACTAAAACGGTTCCTGTATCTACCACGTCTAGTTGGCGACTTAGTGTAAAGACAGCGTCGGAAAAACCCAGGTACATCATATTTGGATTTCAAACGAATCGAAGCGGCAATCAAGAGGCTAATCCATCAATTTTCGATCATTGCGATATCAAGAACATGTATGTGATGATGAACCAGGACAGATATCCAGCGGTCGATTACAACCTCTCATTCCCGAATCAGCAATTTTCTAGAGCTTACAGAGACGCGGCGACCTTTAGCGACAAATTCTACGGAATGGACCAGTTGGTAACTCAGAGCAACATCACTCCGGCTGACTACAAAGACTTATACCCGCTATTCGTTTTCGATGTGAGTAAGCAATCTGAACGGCTAAAGTCATCAGTTGTCGATATCCAGATCAAGGCTACTTTCAATGCTGCGATCCCTGCTGGAACTGAAGCTTTTGCAGTCGTCATTTCAGATAAATTGTTAAACTTCCAATCAGACGGTCAGAAGATGAATGTAGTATATTAAAGAAAATATTTTCTATTATAAAAAGAACATGAAACTCCCAGAACTGAAATCGCTAATCAAGGAATATGGGCCAGTAGGCTCTAGTTATATGAAAAAAAGCTGAAATTATAAGTGTACTCGTCGAGAAAGAAATAATTCCAGAGATGAAGAAACCAGAGAAAGAACAAAAGGAGATAGATCCAAGGTACATGTATCTTAGAGAAATAAGAAGGAATCCAATAGCTGTTGATATCTTAGACTTGGAAACGGGTGAAGTTGTAGAGTCTCCATCATTGTTCAAAGCGGCAAAAGCACATAAGACAATCGGTAAAATTTTAAAGGACTTTGATGCAGGAGTATGGAGAAAAAAAAAGAGATTAAAATCCAATCTAAATATAATAAATAATATTTAAAATGGGAACTCGTAAATTTTTAGATTTCGAAACTTTAGAAGATGTTGTTTACACAGTCAAAACGAAGCAGCATCTATACGGCACGGTAGGTTATTTCTTCCTAATTACAGTAGAGGCACCGGACGGGACAGAGTATTACATGAGCGTATTCGAGGGTCCATTGCATGACAAGTTGGAAAAGAATATCCTACACAAGACATTTACTTTCATGAAAACGAGGATAGAAACGGAACCAGAATACATCATACCGTATATCGTGGTATCTGGAGATAACGAAGTTGTTGACTTGTAGTTTAAATTTTCAATGAGAATAGTCATTGAAAATCTTAGTCATCGTACACGAATAACTGCATCACGCTTAATCCAGGCTTGCCCAGTTCAGCTTGTTTACAGTACAACATGTAAGATGTGTATTTTCTTACGGAATCAATTAAAAATTCTTGATATGTATTTCCTAAGTAAGTAGGATTAGGTGCAGTGTATAAAATATTCCAACTTCCTGAGTTGTTGGCTCCTTCTATCCTCCAATCATAAATCCTTTCGGAGGATTTATTCCTTACTTTCATTCCAATCTTCCAGATTCTTACAGCTGTTGGATACTTGATAGTTAAAAAGAATTGACTGTTGACGTTAGACACCCATTCACCTTCGTCTTTGAACGCATTGAAGGCTTTGTTATTTTGAAATTCAGAAGTGGCGCTCGCTTCAAAACCATAATTACGAGTATTCGAAGTTAATCTAGGAACGTAACTGACATGACATTTTCTTCCGAGTGTGATATCAGTAAGAGTAAGAATCCACTGTAACAACCCAATACCCGTCCATTCCGCCCCATCGCTCGTGGATATTATATGAAATCGCCAGTAAACGTAATTAGACGATGCTGGAAATGCAAATTTGTACAAAACTCCCGCATCGAGGACATCGGTTTTAGGACTTAGAATATCTGTAAATATTATTCCATCATTACTCGCTTGAACTTTCCATCTAGTAAGACGTGTGTTTAATACTGTGCTAGCAATGATGTAGAAACCCGACATAGACAAAGGAACGGGATATTTAATCTCTAACCAAACATCAGTTACTGTATCGGCTATCTAACATTCGGGGGCATGACAAGCATTTTGAAGCGCTTTCCACGGTTCAAAGCTATACCCAGCCGCCATGCGATATTCGCTAGCACTAGCTTTGTAAGTAAAACCGTTTATCGTCGTTGCATTCGAAGTCATGGTAGGTGCTGCAGTCACGTATAGTCTCGCGTTATCAGTGTTATTCGTTTTCATTTGGCTGACTAGAGTTTCGACTTGACCAAAACTGGTATTCGCTCACTGTTGTAAAACAGCGGTCTTTGTAGATATTTTATCAATTCTACAAGAAGAGGCAGTCCGTAGCTGTCGAAATAAATTTGTTCGTTAGCGCGCTTGATCCAACACGTCCAATGCGTTCCTTTACCATCAGAATCTTCCAGATTAAGGATACCGCACTCGTTCACCCTTGGCTTCTTCGGTAACTCGTCTCTTAGAAAAACTCCTCTGAAATTATTTATATTTAGTTTCCTCGCCGCTTCGATTAGATCCCCATTCGACAAAGCAATATTTGATAGCGTTACGCCTTTGGCATCGATTAGTTTAGTGTTCATTTTATATTTAGAGAATAATGTCCATAAAGTGTGGATGCCATCTTGCTGAATCACTCGTTTGTCATCATCGGCTGAGAGAGCCACCTTGTTGACTTCTTCGGTGTAGATATCGTGAAGATGCGATCCAATGACATTCATCTTTCTCAAGTGTTCTGTCTTGGTGAATAAGCAGTCCTTGTAGTCTTCGTGAGTGATAGATTTCTTGACGACATTCTTCTTCACACCTTTACATTTCTTGTGGTCTTCACCAGCCATCTTGTACGAATACAGTTTCGATCTTAAACCTACAAACTCTTCGACCTGTTTACCAGCTGCTTCATCTTTGAACATGCCAATGACCATTTTGTTGATGCCAGTTTCTATACCAGAGGGATGGTCTTTAGGAAAGTCGCTAGTGTCGAACCTACTTCTAATGTCGGAAGCTATATCGGCGTAGAAGTCTTCGGTCTTAATTTCATAGGCCATAGAATCTGTATTTGTAAAAAGTAACTTTGCTCTATCTTCAAACTTTTTCCTTATGTAATTATAATGAAATCGTACATTATAGTTTTACTCAGGTCTAAATTACACATACCAAGATATATAGGCTTGTTGTAACATAGCTTCCTTCGTTTCATATTAATGGCAATTAGGTTTTCATCAAAAATAGTTCGATTGTCGTAATTGGTTCTTGCTGCTAGTTTTAGGGCTTGCTTCTCGCTGGAAACCAGTTTTACGTCTACGCGAGCCAAACATACTATTGTTCATTAGTTTGAAAAAGTCTTTCACGAAATCATTGGTGGCTCTGGTCCTTAAGTTGGTATTTAAATCGATATACTTTTCAGCCAAGCACTTTCTTCAAATTCTATTCCACGATGAATTTTCGCTATCTTCAAGCCTAGGCTCTCATACAGTTTTAAATTTTTGTAGTGTGTTATGTACTTTAATTTAGCACACAGGTTTGGTGTAAGTTTTGGAACATCCGATTCTTTAACCTTAACACTCTCTGGAGCAAGAGGATAGTCGTTGTGAAGATCGTGCAAATCTCTCGGATATTCCAAGTCGACTTCTAATATACATGGTGTTCCTCTCCAGTCGTTTAGCTCATCGTTACCCATCCACTGGAACCCATGAGTTGGTAGATTCTTACACATTGCCCATCCGTACAGGTTGTTCGCGTCTAAATAGGTTATAAATGTTGAAGGCTTGCTATCGTCAAACGATGGTATGTACTTATTGTTTACCTGTCCATAACGATGTGAAATGGTACTAACACCACCTCTTATCCCATGCTTAACCATTAGTATCATATCCTAATCGCTCAACAACTCCAACTCTACTCCAGTCAACTTTAATGCAGCGTCCCAAGCACGCCCTGGTGAAGTATAATACCGGGCGGGATCTAGACCATAGTTCTCAAAACACACATCTCTAAAATTCTCAAATACATCAGCAAGCAGGAGAACATCGCTCACGTTATATAAGTCGTGGTATTCTCTAAACGTTTTGAATCCGAATTCATTCCATACTATCTGTGCATGGTTGTAGTCTTCGTCACTGATGCCAGAGTCGTTAAGTCTTGAATAGAATGCTGACATTGGTGGTAGTTCTGTTTCGTTCAGTCGATCGATGGAATCAACATAGTCGTAAGGATAGACACCTTTTCTAAGCAAGAGATCGAGCTGATTCGCAGAATAGTGCTTGCTTAGATTCTTACACTGGACTTTGCTCAGGTTCCTAGATAAAGCGTCAAGACTCGATGCCATAAATCTAAAATTATCGATGAAACGTAATTCTCGTTTAACCTGTACTTCCTTATTCTTTATTTACAAACTTATCAACTACAACTTCTGTGCTAAATGAGATGTACTTTTCTTCGTTGCTAGGGATGCGGTTATTCTTTTCGTTATCATCACCTCGTAATTTCTTTACGAATAGATGGCTGTCATAACCGGATAGATTATGGAACAATACTGGGAAAAACTTGGGGGCTTTATATTTTAGATTACAGTTAGTATGCCTCTAAATTTACCGTTGAGGTGACAATGATCTCTAACTCGATCTTTACCAAGTTCGCCTTCGCATATGTGACAAACTGTAGCCGAGTTGTACAGAGCCTGATCTTTTTTTCCGAACATCATTTTCTTTGGAAATTTAAATCGATTATAAATATCTTTTATATTGTTTATAAGAGTGTCTATAAATATCTGAGCCACATCATCATATTCGCTCTCCGCTGTGAACGTTACGGGAGCTTGCGAATATAGATCATCGTCAAAACATTTTATATAATAGCAGAAAGAACTTGGGACGTGTTTTTGATATCTGTTGGTGTAAGACATGCTGGGACCTGGTTGACAAGTGTCTATAGGTTTAATTAGACTTTCAAAATAGGCAAACACGACAAAGGGGCTCTCATCTTTCTATAATAGTTTTTAAAATTCAACATAGTTCCTGGTTCTGGAAGTTCTATCTTTTGAGCGGCGTGTTGGGAGCAGTACTCGGTGTGTTTGTTTTCTACTAAATCCGATTAAGCGTCTTTTACAATGGTACATCGAAGTACTGGTGTGTTCTGTTTGTACCGCCATCAATCTGTTAAAGTTCTTTATCCAACAATAATGCTTCTTTTCTCCATCATAAATGAGTAGCAGATCTACACACTTATCGTTCTCATGCTTTGATAAATATAGCGGGAATAGACGGACATTTTTCTCGTAACCAAAGACATTAATACTAATATTATTATTTCTCTCAAACTTATTTATAACATTATCATCTGCAGCTACTGGGAATTCGATGCCAGACCAATCAACTTCCTCAGATTGTGTTTTTAATTCTTTCGTGATTCTGTCTGAATTCTTATCAGCCGGGTTTAAGGCTCTCGTTACACACCACTTGAAGCATTCTTCGTCTTCGTTCTTCATATTAACAATAGCCTTTTTACTCGCAAGACATTTCGGTAGCGGAATGTAAGAACTACCCTTCAGCGGTTTATAAGTAACCGTATTGATATCTAATTTTGTAACCGCTCTAAGTCTCCAGTTACTACCTCGCATCTGGAAGGCGGCCATTGATTCTAAGATTTTATCCCTCGAATTATTAAATATTTCGCTCGGGCTGGTAGAGTTTAAAACAACTTCGGTCCTAATGACGAAAGGAAAATCTGTGGAATCTACTTGTCCGGTTTTCATATCCACACGCTCCATTGTGCAGGTAAGGACAAAATTGACCTTAGTCTGACGATTTTTTGTCAACAAGTCTACCGCCTGTGTTCCAATGGTGTTAAGAAAAGATGTGGCGTCAATTCCGCTTGCGCCTTCGACCGTGTATTGTTCCGTGAAGCCCTTGATAGCTGAGGCCGTCTCACTTATTTTGAGTGTTCTCATATGAATTTTACTGAATATAGAATTCACTTTGGCTTTCAGTGCTTCTAACTTTTCATTCACCTTTCTCTTTGGTTCTTCAGGTATATGCCCTTCGATCCACTTTGCGAATGTATTAATCGCTGATTTAGTTTTGTCGTATACTTCTCGCGCTGTCGTGGCTGGTACGGGTTCGAGTGTTTGGATTCGAATGTCAGGAACGGGTGCATCAAGCAAACTAGCGTTGGTTGAGACCTCGTTCGCTGTAATTTTGCTAATCAAATCCGCTTTACGCAATCTCGTATAACCTACAAAACCGCTCTGTTTAGCAATTTTTCGTTATTCAATAACATTTTTCTTCGAGTATTCCATTTTATATTGGAGTGACATGTCTTTAAGTAGAACTGTGAAAATATTTTCTAGTCTATTCATTTTATATACACAAGATTTTGTTGTTGTTGAACTGCTGACTCGTCGAAAACTTTGGAAATTCCCTTGGCTTTTGACTTACAGGGAGTATAGGTGGTGGTTTTAGCAAGGTTATAGGTTTTGACGAAACTGCTGACTCATCGAAAACTTTTGGAAATTCCTAGGGATTTAACCTAGAGCTTAGGTTTGTGCATAAATTGTGACGGATTTGCAATATTGTGGTAACCTATTGGTCAGTGTTTGAACCATGGACCTAGGTTTGTGTATGAATTATGTCGGATTTGCAATATTGTGGTAACCTATAGGTCGGTGTTTGAACCATTGACCTAGGTTTGTGCATATTTTAGACATTTTGTAACCTAGGGTGGGTTAAAAAATGAAATGGTAACCTATAGGTTAGCGTTTGACCTAGAGCTTAGGTTTGTGCATACTTTGGGCCAGACTGCTACACTTTCAACTATTTATACTGTTAAAAAAGCTTGAGCACTCTGGCATAAGGGGTATCCCGTTGAGGTGGCTTGAGAGCTATTTCCAAAATAGATCTCAGAGAGTCTTTTGTAATGGACACACCTCTGATTTATTGTTAACCAGTTATGGAGTACCCCAGGGATCTAACCTTGGACCACTGTTTTTCCTGATTTATATTAACGACCTTACTTCAATTTCCAACACCGTCTGTATGGTACTATTTGCTGATGATACAAATTTGTTTTATTCCCATGCTTGCTATTTCCAAAATAGATCTCAGAGAGTCTTTTGTAATGGACACACCTCTGATTTATTGTTAACCAGTTATGGAGTACCCCAGGAATCTAACCTTGGACCACTGTTGTTCCTGATTTATATTAACGACCTTGCTTCAATTTCCAACACCATCTATATGGTACTATTTGCTGATGATACAAATTTGTTTTATTCCCGTGCTTCCTACCAGATGCTAATAGACACTCTAAATTTGGAACTCGGTAAAGTTGCTGATTGGTTCGTAGCAAATAAGCTTACTCTTAACGTTGAAAAAACCATTTACATATTATTCCATTCACACAAGAAGGCCAAGCCATTTAGCTTAAACATTTATATAAATCGCACCCCTATAAACCAAGTTGAAAATGACGATTTTTGGGCGTATACGTAGACCAATTCGTAACATGGAAGCCCCATATAAACTATATTTGTAACAAATTATCAAAAACCATCGGTATTCTTACCAAGTTTGCCTACAAGCTCCCAATTAATATAAGAAAGCAACAGTATTTACCATGGTATATCCATATATAACTTTTTGTAATTTGATTTGGGCTTCCAATTACGAATCCAGACTTGGAAGAATAACTGTTTTACAAAAGAAGGCGGTTAGATTTATCAGTGGGCTTCCCTGAAATTTTCACACTGCCCCTATCTTTCGTGACCTTAATCTGCTTAATATTTTCAAGATTAGGAATTTACAGATAGGCCTTTTTGTTTATCGATTTACCAATCATCTCTTACCTAGAACATTCCAATATTATTTCTCACTAGGCTCTGAGATCCATTCCCACGTAACTAGAGGTTCCTCCAGCTATCGAGTTTTGGCTTCTAGAACTAATACACGAAAATTCTCTATTAAGTCCACTGGCCCGCTTGTTTGGAATGCTCTTCCTGCTGCAGTTAGAAACTCTCCTAGTTATAATTCGTTTAAGAGTGCTCTTAAACTCTTTCTCTTAAACTCCTCCTCTCTAGATCATCTTTTAAGAGCAGGGCACTGAGTCTATGATTCCAAGCCCATTGATTCCAATAAAATAACGTTTATCAATCAAATATGAGATTATCTACACATATTATCTGGTTTTTATTTTCTCGCATTTGTAACAGTTTGTCACATTGTTTTTGGCGTATTATTAAAAATGTGGTGATGAGGATTGAGAGAGGGGCAGGAACTCTTTAGCTTAAGATTAGTTATGGTTTCATTTATCTTCTTTTTCAATCCTGTTTATTGTGTTTTAATAGTTTTGTTGTTTCATCTGTAATCATTGTCGAATTCCAGGGTTTTTTGCATTCAATATACCACCTGACGAACAGATTGAATAATTCGGTTATTTAAAAAAAAATATTTTGCTATATGTTTATTCTAGTACCTTTCATCTCAACTCGCCATCTTCGTAGTTTTGTTGTACAGAGAAATTAGGGGTTTCTTTTAGCGAGGTCTAATCCCCTTTGAAAACCTGTTGACCATCTTTATTTTTAGTTGTATAATTTTCTTGTTGGCTTCAATTGAACTAATTTCAATTTATTTGACAATGTGTTTCTGTTTGCTAATCTTTTGTAAATGTGGCACGATGGTTTCAATAAATTTGATTTGAATTGAATTGAATGATGATGATGCTGATGATGATGATGATGATGATGATGATGATGATGATGATGATGATGATGATGATGATAATGATGATGATGATGAACGTATAACAATCAGAGACCTTTGAATGAGAAGGTGGAGGGCTATAGGCCTAAGGCACTATTTTTGCTTCGTCTAATCGAGAACCAACCAATGCTCAAGCAACCGTTCAAGCCATTCAACCAGTCAGACTGTATGTAGATGCCGAGTCTGCCAAAATGTTACAGAAACAAGTCCTACAATAGAAGAACCGAGTGAAGTCGTATGGACCTACTGAGCGAGCAATCGGTTTGATACCAAGAGTTTTAATTATACTGTCTGATAAGGGAAATTTGATCTGCAACGTCAACAGATGAACGAGTAGAGAAATACCCACCTGTTGGTCCCTATATATATTTGTTTATATATATATTTATATATCAATCAATCAATTAATATAAGTTTATTTGGCAATTAAAGAACAATTTACATGAAAACATTCTGACAAAGGAGAGTAGAATGGGTGAAAATGAGATTGAGCCTATATATATATATATACATACATATATATATATATGTATATGTACATATACAATCCATGCATGTACAATTTAATGTATAATTATACGTATGCATAAATGAATGCATTGTATGTATGTATGCACGACAGGCGACTAATAATGCTTGTTTGTTGGTCCACGCATGAATGCGGGCATTCAAGACACATTGACGGGCTGTGACTTTTCATCGGTCGTACGTTGTACGTTGAATTTCCGTTCAGATGCCATCGCAGAGAAATTTCTGGCAGTAGTTATCTATTGGAACGCAGCAGCCTAAGGACAACGTTTAAGCAATTGATCAGGCGATGCCAGACGTCATGCGCTGTGTCCGTCAGATCAGCGCTTCTTGCGTGTGGCACTCCCCCCCGTGTAGACAGCACAGTTCCTTTCTCGTGCCGTCTCTTGCAATTAGGGTCCCTCCTCGAATAGCCTGGCAGCGGTGACACGCGCACTCGCTGATCGACTGGAGCAAGACCGAGTGACGTGACACGATGGAGATCTGAGCGGCGCATGGAAGAAGCAGTGGACAGAAGACGGATGGATGGCTTGCAACGACGGAGGGCAATCGATTCATCGCCCAATCATCTATTGAAGTGGTGCTGCTGAAGAAGAGGAAGAAGAGGAAGACGAAGAAGAGGAAGAAGAGCGGGGATTCGATGCATGAGCAAAGCAGCGAAGGAAGAAGAGGTAAGAAGTGAACGGAAGCAATGGAATAAAAAGAAGAAGAAGAGGAGGAGGAGGAGGAGGATGGAGAGGAGGGAAGGAGGAGGCGCCTGGGAGGAAGGAAAGGAGGAGGATAGAGAGGAGAGGAGGAGGAGGTGCTGAGGAAGATGGAGAGGAGGAAAGGAGGAGGAGGATTGAGAGGAGGAAAGGAAGAGGAGGGTGTAGGGGAGGAGGAGGATGGAGAGGAAGAAAGGAGGCGGAGGATGGAGAGGGGGAGTGATGGAGAGGAGGAAAGGAGGAGGAGGAGGGTGGAGAGAAGGAGGATGGAGAGGAGGAGAGGAAGATGGAGAGGAGGAGAAGTACGAGGAAAGAAGGCGGAAGAGGAGAAGGAGGATGGGGAGGAAGAGAGGAGCAGGAGAAGTACGAAGAATGGAGGAGGAGGAGGATGGGGAGGAGGAGTGTACAGTACAATGGCAGTCAATCGATACATAGACGACGTCGAGACGTCAACATATTCTGTTGGTCACACGCCTCCACCGTCGCCATCTCCCTCCCTCCATCTTTTTTCTCGCCGCTCTTCATCTTAGGCTCCTATCTGTGCACACAGTCATGTCGACGTCTTAGCATCTTCCACTTCAATCGATCCATCCATGATGGCCTTCCTCTTTTCCATTTCTCCGCTCTAAGCAATCATCTATCAAACCCTGACAGTGGCGTTCTTCTCATAAACTCGGGAGAGTTACTTAAACATCTTTGCCCTCCGTCCAACGCTTAACTATAGGCTCTAGATGGTTTACGTTCACAAATCTTCTCAGTCACCTTATTCTACTCTATTCTTTCCATTCCCACATTTGCTTCCATTTTCGCAACACAAATTCCACGTGTATCGTCTCTTCCTCTCCCAGATCTCTCTATCAGTGTCGTTGATGTCAATCAATCAATCAATCAGTCAATAAAAAATACTTGATATAGCGCCCCTTCAAGATGTCTACTCAGAGTCTGCAACATTGTGGGAAGAGAAACACATTACATTCCCCTCTTCTTGCGCTCACAAAGTTATGTTACACGTTATCTTTGATGTCTTATATATAGAGAGATTACACTATATCCAATATTACTCATGTTTGTAATTTGTTATTACTCTTACAGTCACCGTTTAAATTGCCGGACTTGTTTAATTTTGCCAACAGAATCTTCCTATTGCCTGATATAAAATTGATCGATTAGGGAACAATTCTGTCGCATTCAGTAATAATGGATCATCATTAATTATGGATCATCAGAAGGTGTCGTGGAATACTCCTAATACAACGGCATTTAACGCTTGGTGATATGAGCGCCTCTGAGTAGATATCTTGAAGAGGCGCTATATCAAGTATTTTAGATTGATTGATTGATTGATGAATAAGTTAGAATAAATTTTGTTATAGAAACGAAGGTCTTAAGTTCCGGCCATATCTCTTGCGAGAGATCGATCACCTTTGATAACGGTTACTTGAAAGTCGCACATGCATCTTGACGGTACCGGGTCGATAATCCGAAGGTTCGATTGTCCGAAGGTTCGATTATCCGAAGAAAGGTTCGCTAATCACTAGTCCTGAGGTTCGTTAGTCCGAAGTCAGTATGTTGATATACGCTGGTATATAATACTAAATATATGTCATGTAAGACAGTTTGGTAACTTACAGTTTAATTACTTTTTCTGTGCTTATCGCACAACTTTAAAAAATTTTTTTAGTCACATAGGATAGTGTAACTCACATCACAGCACTAGTAGGCTAAACCACATTAGAAAAGAAATAAAAATCTATGTGAAAACTATCGATACAATGCAATGCAAACACATTTAAATAAAGAGAGTAAACTGGAACTAAATTGCAAGTTCTTAATAACAGGACACAATGGTGTCACGACAAATGGTTCGTCGACAAATGGTTCACCGACAAAGGGTCCAAGACAAAAGTTCATTATTCTCACATTGATTGCGGCAAAATAGAAGTTTCATTGGTAACAAGATTCTTCCTAAATAGAAGTTCGATTAATGAAGACAATCTTGATCGAATCATTCGTATTGGAGTTATGAAAGTATTCTTGAAGCAGGGTTGATGAAAGAATCATTGCTTAAATAAAAACTGAATTGATGAACAATCTTACTTTAATAAAAGCTGGATTTGCGAAAATAATATGTCTTATGTAGTAGAAGCTGGATTGATGATTGAATTATTGCTTAAATATAAGTTGAATTATTAGAAAATTCTTAAATCATTCGACCTCCTATCCTAGAGCAAGCTTGCTTTCATTTATCCAGAAGTTGAACTGTTGAACTGATGAAAATAATCCATGCTTAAATGAAAGTTGGATTGATGATTGTATGTTACAGAAGTAAATGCAAGTGCATTGATTAAACTATGTCATAGCTTGAGTAGGAAGAAGGTGGATTGATGAAAAATCATAGTGTTGGTAGAAGCAGTATACATAGACGACGTCGAGACGTCAACATATTCAAAGCGCAAGAAGAAGATGGATTGCTGAAGAAAATCAATCATGATGTTTTAGTTAGAAGCTGGACTGATAAAAAAAATTATAATGTAAGTAGGAAGACGCAGGATAAACCAAAAAGCCTTAATGCTCATGGAGACTGGATTGGTGAAGTAGGCCCTATATAACATCTTCGGACGAACCTTGGGACCATCGACCGCACACTAATATTCGAGCTATCGAACTTTCCGAGCTTCGAGCCTTCGGAAATCTGACCTTCGGACTATCGGACACCCATCTTGACTTACTGGAACACGCATTTCAATTGCTAAGAAAACAAAGATGTATGAAGAAATGGCGGTATGAAAATGTTCATATCTTGTGTCTATACAAATACTCAATGGATATCAGATCAAATGCCAAAATTCACGTGGACGACCACTTTCCCGGCACTATAGAAGTGTTGCAGCTCGTATGAATGTCGTTCAGCTTTAAATAAAATGCTCCGATCCAATGCCATTGATCGAGGACCTTATTTGAGGCACAAATGAAACGCTACCAACTGTCCTTGCAGATGCAACTGTTTGTATGATTGGTGCTAGTTGCCAAGCTCTTCCATTTCCTCTTCCTCATCCTTTTGCTTCTATTCTTCCATGTTGCCGCTTTTTCTTCTCCTTTTTCTTCATTTTCATCATCACCATCATCGTCGTCGTCGTCGCCACCACCACCATCACCATCATCATCATCATCTTCTTCTTCTCCTTCTTCTTCTTCTTCTTCTTCTTTTCTTCTTCTTCTTTTTTCCTTCTTCCCTCTCCACCTACTCCTTATACTCTTCCTCCGTCTCCTCTTTTTCTTCTTCTCTCTTTTCTTTTTCTTCTTCTTCTTCTTCTTCTTTTCTTCTTCTTTTTCCTTCTTCCCCCTCCACCTACTCCTTATACTCTTCCTCCGTCTCCTCTTTTTCTTCTTCTCTCTTTTCTTTTTCTTCTTCTTCTCCTTCATCATCGTCTCCCTTTTATTCTTCTTCTTCTCCTTTTTATTCTTCCTATTCCTATTCCTCTTCTTCATCTTTCCGTCTCCTTCTCCTACTCTTTCTCCTACTCATGCTCCTACTTCTACTTCTTCTCCTTCCTCTTTTCTTTTCTTTTTCCTTCTTTTTCTCCTTCTCTTTCTCCTTCTCCCTCTCCTTCTTCTTTTCCTTCTCCTTCTGTTTCTGCTTCTCAGTCTCATTCTCCTACTCACTCTCCTTTTCCTTATCCCTTTCCTTCGTCTTAGTCTTTTCATTTTCCTCTTCTTCTTCTTCTTCTTCTTCTTCATCTCCTCCATCTTCTTCTTCTTCCTCCTCCTCTTCCATCCATCCATCCCATTCGTCATATCCTAATATTGGGTCCAATTTCATATCGTTGATGCAACGGATCCGACCGTTCGTCTGCTCTTCTGCGGCGCCGACTTTTAGCCAAAATAATTGTAAATGATCTCCGATGGCTGCACTACCAATCTCTCAACAGCTACCACCACCTCCAACACCACCACCACACGTCATCAAGAGGCCCGTGCTCTTAAATACTATGGTCGCCTGGAGTAGATTAGCCTCTCCTTTCCTCTCCTCTCCTCTCCTCTCGTCTTCTCTTCTCGTTTCCTCTCCTCTACTCTACTCTCCTATTCTCTCCTCCACTCTCCTCGTCTGTTATCTCCTCACCCTTTCATCTTCTCCTTTCGTTTCTTTTGCTCAGCTCTTCTCTGTTCTTTTCTCCTCTCCTCTCTTCTCCTCTTCTCTCCTCTCCTGTCCTCTCCTGTCCTGTCCTCTCCTGTCCTGTCCTGTCCTGTCCTGTCCTGTCCTGTCCTGTCCTGTCCTGTCCTCTCCTGTCCTCTCCTGTCCTCTCCTCTCCTCTCCTCTCCTCTCCTCTCCTCTCCTCTCCTCTCCTCTCCTCTCCTCTCCTCTCCTCTCCTCTCCTCTCCTCTCCTCTCCTCTCCTCTCCTCTCCTCTCCTCTCCTCTCCTCTCCTCTCCTCTCCTCTCCTCTCCTCTCCTCTCCTCTCCTCTCCTCTCCTCTCCTCTCCTCTCCTCTCCTCTCCTCTCCTCTCCTCTCCTCTCCTCTCCTCTCCTCTCCTCTCCTCTCCTCTCCTCTCCTCTCCTCTCCTCTCCTCTATTCTCCTATCTCCCCTTCTTCTATCCTATCCTGACCTCTTCGCGCATGCGTGCTTTATGAGCGGGACATAATAGGAGTTTAAAAGGTCGTCTGTGCTCTAAGTAAATGAGCATATGTTATCAAGATTCTATCGCTTAATGTCTTGATGTCCCGAGCTGCACGGCAGCGATGGGCGTTCGTCGCCCACGAGGGAAACACCAGAGTAATTTAGAGCTTGAATAACGCCCGTCGCTGCCAAGACAGAGAGACAGATATATATATATATCCGTAAATATATATATATATATAGAGAGAGACAGACAGACAGACAGACAGACAAACAGACAGAAAGACACACAGACAAACAGATCCGTACGTCTACTAGGACAGTAGGCAACATTGGTAAGAGGTGAATCAAGGTGAGGGAATGATAAGTAAGAACACAGGAAAGTAAGTATTTTTATTCTTTATTAAGCTGGTTGCATTAACGCCGCACTCCAGTGTAAAGATTTCGTAGGACAAATGCAGATCAGTAGTAGGCCTACATGCGCAGCATTATTTCTATAAATGTTCTCCTCATATGGCATGATGGTGTCCAAACAGTCCATCAGAGGGTAGCCGGTTTACAGGGTCATTCTATCTTTCTATGCAGTCGCTGTAGAAAAACGTATTACAAATTGTACACGTTGGCTATATTTATTTATTAGGTAAGAAGGGAAGAAGGATGTAGAAACAGCGAAGGTATATACGAGTGACGTATAGACCGCTCTCTGATTAATAAATACGACCAACGAACAGACGATGAGGTTCTTTTCACCATGCCTAGTTGAGAATGGGTTTAGATACGTCTTCTGACAGCAACGGTCTTTGTCGTCTTCCCGTGTTATTAACTCTCTGGTGTATTTTTCCTTTGTCCACTAAGGCTATTCGTAGAATAATTGTCTCGCAAATAGCAATTATGTCAATAGAATTAAAATGTAAATTCCCTGTTGCCATGTCTGCATGAGTCCCATATTCCCATATGGGTCACGCATTGACCGCATATGGGTCCAAAGAAATGCTGACAGAGAATTTAATCTATTACACGTTGGCCCTGATAGCGTGTGATAGGCCTACGTAACCTTTAAAGATGGCCAACAGGCTGCTCCCTTGACTGTCGAGATCCACTTTCCACATCAAATGATTGACTCTAATTGTAATTATTGCTTTGATATATTATATCAGAAGCTTTAGCAGAAGAACAGAAAATCGACTGGAAAACCGTTAAACTAAGAAACCTGATTTCGCACTGAATGACAAAGACGTTGAACGAAAAATACAAAGTTATTTTTGAACCTTTAATAATTCTGCTTTGTACTATGAGATTGGTTTCAACCAGTTCGACTGAGTTAGGAATATCGGAGAAGATATATTATTGTAATTATTATAATTATATTATATTGTATAATTATATTGTCTGCTCTAGTCTTATTCGGTCTAGTGTATTTGGGAACCAGCGAGTCAGCGACGCTGAGAGGTTTCAATCAAGACGCTTGGCATGTACATTTATGTCGTCATTAATATAATATGTTTCTATTGATACATGTTTAAAATGCCAACTTAACATGTGTAGATTATTGATAAACACGCATTTAGGCATAGGAAAAGTCCACGCTAACGTATATTTAGTTCTCTGTTTTGAGGCCTTGGCTTTAATCAGCTATATCTTAGGTTAAATGGAGATTGAGGGCCGCATCTCCATTTTGACCTGATTGGATTCTCACTACAATAATAGTCTAGAACTGCCACAGCTGAGCATCGTGCCTATGCCTCTTTTGACCCTTTGCTATGGAACAGCCTTCCTACTGCGACTCGTGCTGCAATCTTATCTAGTAACACAACTGTTTCTGTTCGTTCTCTTAAGACTTTTCTTTTCTCTATGGGTTTCGCACTGGGAGCGCCTCTGATCAGGTTGTACTGTGAGAGGCGCTTTATAAATCCGTAAATAGGATAGGATAGGAATAATAATAATCCCCTATATCTTAGCCAGAAAAGTATCCTTGTGTGTGTTCACTCAGTATCTGAACTTCAGAGTTAAGAATCTAAAACGAGTTAAGAAGTTTTGACTGGAAAACAAGGAAAAATAAGAAATTCGATCATTTTTATTATTATTTCTTATTTATTATTATTTTTTCCCGAGGTACATATGATCCCTCGGGATTCAAAAAATTAGGAGCGCATTGTTCTGGAATGGCTAGTCTTCGCAGATGGTTATTATTATTATCATTATTATTATTATTATTATTATTATTATTATTATTATTATTATTATTATTATTATTATACATATATGTTTCACATTATGCTGTTATCGCCCATGATGAGCTAATGGAGTGTTGGCAATGTCCCGAAGAGGCAGACTGCGTTCCCACGCTGAAGAACAACTGAGATACGTTGGAACAGAAATGACGTCTCCATTGGATCGTGGGTTGCAGCACTCGTTCGACTACCCAACTCTGAGATGAACTCCAGTCCTTCACTGCTCCAAGCGCCGCCGGATTCCAAGGAGAGGGCTATGAAGTCGTGGGTGTTGGTTATGGTGGAATACTTGGCCCTCTTCGTCTTAGCTGCGCGTTCGGCTGCTTCGCCAGCTCTGATAGATGTGTCGACAAGATGTGACTTGGCGTAGGTGTCGGGCACTGTCACATCCCATGCCAGACATCGACCACGTGTCCAAGGAATGAGCGTGACGCCGTCCGGTCGCTTTCCATCTTCTCTTAGCAAGCCGAGAGGTTCCTTTTGCGCTGGAATTTTCGCCCTGCCAAGAGCTCTCCAGATGACATCGTTCAACATGCTGTGTCGTTGATGTTTTCCGCGGCCTCTTCTACAAATTAGTCCATGGAGCCCTTTTGCGTCGACGCTCTCTTGACATTGGTGACACAAATGTGGCTCGCAGAGCGTCGTTCCTAGCCTCAACCCGGCTGCCATTCGTACATCCTCGTTTGAGAGGCGCAGGCCTAGGGCAGTCACAGGGGGCGCTAGCATCCAGTCTCCAGCACGGTCGCATGGATTGTTATTGGAATCCAGCAGACCTTTCCATGCCTTGTCTGTGAATCGGAGGTCCCATTCTTTCTGGCGATAACTTGCTGCTCCTGTTGGTGGTTCTGCATCTGTCAGGGTCTTCCAAGCGTTGAGTGCTGAACTCGCAAGTTCATATGGTTCCTCAGCAGACTCTGTTGGTAGGATGCATGCCTGGAGTTCGCTTGTACTAGCAGCAGAAGCCATTATTATTATTATTATTATTATTATCATTATTATTATTATTATTATTATTATTAGTAGTAGTAGTAGTAGTAGCAGTACTAGTAGTAGTAGTAGGTGGAGTAGGTGGAGTAATAGTAGCAGTAGGTGGTGGAGTAGAAGTAGGTGGAGGTGGTGAAGTAGTAGTAGAAGTAGTAGTAATATTATTATTATTATTATTATTATTATTATTATTATTATTATTATTAGATAATAGTGGTAATGAAACTAATAGTTATGAAACTATAGGGAAATAATGATAATAATAATTATTATTATTATCATTATTATTATTATATTTAATGTAAATTAATGCTGATGTCGTCTGGAGTAGCCCTGCTCGTTGGACTCCTGAGCAGCGAAAGTTCCCTTGAAAGCAACTGCGTTGTAGCGTTGAATAGTCATCGAGATGCGCTGGTAGAGGAAAGTCGTCTCCCTCTGCTTCCCAGTGACGGCCCTCAGTTTGTGTCCCAGTTCTGAAAGGAAGCTTTGGCCTTCGGAATTGATGGGGACAAAGGTTTCGAATGCTACCGGTGTGAAGACGTACCTGGTGGCTAGCTCGGCGTATGTCTGACTTTTGAGGTTCGCCGCCCTCTCGGCCCGCTCTTTGTGATGTTTCTGGCAGATACGACATTGCCATTGTATCTGACACTGTCGCGTCCCATATCAAACACAGCCCCGACCGCCATGGTATATGTGTGAGTCCGTCTGGTCTTTTTCTATCAGATCGGGTCAAGCCCATCGGTTCTTTGACAGTGGCGATCCCTGCACGGATTAGACTCCTATAAATAAGGTCGTTCAGGACCGCGTGTCTGGGCCAGCGTCCCAGGCCCAGGCCACATGAGAGACCGTGATATCCGTTTCCCTCAACCAGGGCACCGCAGGGGCAGTAATGAGGTAAACAGACTGGTAACCCAAGTCTGTAACCCACTGCCACCCTCATGGACTCATCGTCAAACCTCAGCCCGCAGTTGGTAATCGGTAGGGCTAAGAGCCAGTCGCCTGCGTGCGGTGCTGCCACTGCTCTAAGACGTGCCTGATTCTGGGAATCAGGCATTCTGGTGGCAAGGTCTGCCACTCCGAGCTCGATCAAAGGGCCGCCCCATCTTGATTGTTTGTGAGCCCAAGCTTCTTCTGGCTCCGGTTTTCCGCTGATTTCCCTCCATTTGGCCTGAATGGTCTGCAGGGCAGGGTCCTATTTGGGCTTTCCTCGCAGAATCCTTGTGTGGAGTATATCAGTGACTGCGGCCGATGCCAAGAAGGCTGGAAGTGCCAACGAAACCACTGATCGAATGCCCAATCCTCCTCTTTGATGGGCATGGGGCTTGGAGCCATGCCTCGTCGGTGAGAACAAGATTGAGCACCTCAGCGAGGCCCACCCTCAAGGCCTTGTCATACTCCTCCAGTTCTTTATGACCTTCGCATGGGCAGCTTCTGAGGGTATATACTAGTCGGGTGGCACTCAGCGAGTATCGGAGCAAGGTGAGGGCGTCATGTGTGGCGATGAACGTTAGTTTTTCCATCATGCGCACTAGCTCCACTGTGCGTGCACTCAAGGTGTTCGTCAAGGCCGTATCCGTTGACAGAAGCCTAACTCATAATCCCGCGGATTATAATAATAATAATAATAATAATTGTAATAATAATAATAATAATAATAATAATAATAATAATAATAATAATTATTATTATTATTATTATTATTATGCCTTTTATTAAAAGAGTCTGGTCTTATGACGGTCGATCGCAGAGATTATCTACATGTTGCACAGCCAGATGCAACCAATGTATGGACCTGTAGATCAATGCTGCCAAGAGGTACATTAGCCAAACGCCAATCCTGCCCATCCAAACGTTGAAGAGTGACGAAACATTACGTAAATAGGATTGATCCGCTGTTTGTAATCTAATTTCGCGGCTCCTGTGCATTGCTGTTACATCTTACAAAACTACGTTTGCGAAATTTCGTCCCTGTAATTCCCTCTCGAGATGTCTTCAGGCAATCTGCCGAGGTTCCGTCGTATATCGAATTATATGGCACAATCTTCACTGTCTCCCCGTTGAGGAGGAGGAGGGAATGCATTTCAAGATCTTTGGACTGGTCGTCTCGTTAATTGGTCGGCCCCCGCCGTAACATCATACATCGGAGAGACTTATGTTCCAGTCTCAAGTCAACCGGGTAGACTTACTAGACTAGACTTCGTTGCTCTGTGGATAAGCAGCTGTCGCACTTTGTACATCAACTATACAGGCCCATGGTGGAGACACGCAATATACGCGCTTCCCTGCGTCGAATTTAGGGGTCTGCGGGTAAAGGTACTTGCTACCCGACCCGTACCCGTAACAAGGGACCGTTACCCGACCATAACCATTCCGCGGATCAGACCGTACCTGTACCATACCAGCCACGTCATTGGCACACCTTCCCAAAGTCCAGATCCCTGCCATGCAGGCTTACGACTCAGCATGCCGTTATAATAACTAGGCTGATGATGATGGTGATAGTGACGATACTAACGATAGTAGTAGCAGTAGTGGTCGATAGTAGGCCTAACAACAACATCAGCAGTGAGAATTTAAAAGACATAAGAGGAGTCATGGTCACGGTCATGGTCATGGTCACGGTCACGGTCATGGTCATGGTCATGGTCATGGTCATGGTCACGGTGCGCCACATAAGGAAGCTAGGTTTGCTTATTAAGATATTGCAGCTTAATGCCTATGCACAGGTAGTCAAAAAGTTCCACGTCAGCACGGGTAAACTGTAGCTGACCAGTGGCGGCTCTAGGTTATTCCATCAGGGGAGCCAAGGGGGGCCGAGGTCCCGGGAGGGGGGGGCCAACTGTATACCCGAATTTGTCGAAACTGAGAATGCTTAGGTATAGCGTCACACTGAGTGACATCGACCAGATACATGTATATGCATTATAGAGCAACGTGAATTCTTCACATCAACAGACTGGATATTTGGGAATTGAATGACTTTATTTAAAAGTAAAGCATTAACTATGCACCTTACATGCACTTAATGAATAGCAAGTTTACGATTGTCATGTCAAGAGTCAGACTGATCCACAAAGGCACATATGGTGATGGACTCTTCACGAACAGATTCAATCGAAAACATTGTCAGACTACTTAGGCGAATATCAGACATAGTGCCTTTTAGATATGTTTTAATTAATTTTTGAGTAGAAAAGCTTTTCCGGCAGACTGTTGATGTTATTGGTAAAACAATGGCTATGTTTGGCATTCTGTACATTTCATGAACAGCAAAAGTGCAAAAGACACAACGTTATCATTATAATTATTCCAAGAAAGACATACGTTTTGGCATAAATACCTGTCATAGCATTGATAGCAATAAGTGAATGGTTATAGATAATCGTTTATCTAGTTCAGAAATGTGCTGCCTAAATGTGGCTGCCGCCTATGTGTTACGTTGTCCCACAGTTTCATCAACTGCCGAGCTAGAAAAACGGATAGGCATTACGCGGACAGTCGGACACGCTGCTTAGCTAATTCTGGGTCAATTTAACAATTCTTACTTTACTTTTCTGCCTTTACAAAGACCTCTGTTTCATCTCTGTTTTCTTTGAAAGAGTCAGTTTTATATCTGACAACGTCGGCAGCTGCAGATAAGTCAACATTTGAAGATTGGAGTTGAAGTGATACAATATGTACATACATAATGTCTGGTAATGATAACAAGCATCTAGCTTCAGGCCTTCAACTGCTCTTTTAAAATTTGGACAAGTTTGCCCCATCAACATTCTCTAACATATTATAAATACTAACGCATCTAATTTATCCCTGATATTACGGCAAGCAACAACACGGCAAACCCATCTAGCGAGTAAGTTTTTGATTTAGGTGATCCTGTGAGAATGTTCAGAAAAAATAATTTAAGATTTCGTTGTGCAAGTTAGTACTTCGTGCCTTTGACAATGCCCCGAAAAAATAATTCTGAATGTCATCATGCATCATACCTTAGCAAGTATATTATTAAATCTAAATGACACCATATTTTACAGCACACTGGGAAAAATCTGGAGGGGGCAGTGGGTGGGGATCACGAGCTCAGTTGGGGGGGGGGGCATGGCCCTCTGACCCTCTTGTGGAGCCGCCACTGTAGCTGACCCGACCGTAACCGTGAAATTGGTACTCGATCCGTGCTACACCCACAGGTATGGGTCGAACACGGTGTAACCACAGACATCTAACATCGATTCTTCTAGGAACCGTATTTCGCTGCGCACGCCTGCTGTGGCAAATATTTCCAAACTTCTTAAAACGCACTTATTCCATTATAAGTTATACCTTCCAAATATAGGCTAACGTACTATATTAAGCGGCTCCATATAGAAGTACGTAGGCCTATATACGGTTTCCGGGCAATTCGGAGCCGGATAATTCGGCGACGGACAATTCGGCGCCGGATCAGTGTGTAAGTGTATTTAGACCAGATATCGGTATATAGTAACTGGCATTTTTAAAGTATTCAGAATGGGAGCGAAATGGTATTCTATTCCGGCGCCGAATTGTCACTCGCCGAACTGTCCGGCGCCGAACTGTCCGATCACCCTATATACACACATAATATTCATGAATGTTCCACAAATATGCATATATACATATATGTATATAATATATATATATATATATAAATATAGTACTCAATGCATAAACATTTAGTATGCATAATATTTCAGTCCTTGACAGCGATTTCGGCTGATCCGTAATTGATATTCTGCTGGCTTTAATATAAAATAGAATGCAAAGCAACAGATTATAATCAAGGTTTCACACTTATCACAGTTTCAGAGTTTCTTGATGAAGATCTGACGATATCTTGTAACTATAAGCTTCCTCAGGACGAAAATTCCTCAGTTGCCGACCTGCTGATTAAGCAATGAGTTGCAAATTCAAAGTATATGCTGTTTTTGGCTTCGAACCCAGTTCCTGCATCGTAGGTTGATGACTACCAAAGGCGGCGATCTCACTTTACAGGTGGGGACACCCAATGAGAGGAGTAGGAGATGTGAGGTGGACACACATGTAAATTGTCCACTCTCTGTAAAAGGTGGGGGACGTAATTGTCCCCTCGGCCTCCCCCCTGGGATCGCCGTCCCTGATGGCTGCACCATTACTCAGGCGCTTGCAGTAAAGCTCAAATCTATCATGCATCATTGACACAAACCTCGGCTAGTAGGTCCGAACTGTAAAAGAAATGGGAAGCCAGACGTCGGTCGAAGTAGAACGATGGGAATCCATGCATTATTCGGATCATTAAGTATTGAAAATTCTCCAATTGAGACCGAAACGACGACCTTTGAAAGGCTGAGAACGCTTTTATCAGGAGGCTTATCATTGTCCGTCTCCACAAACGGAAACTTCGCTGACGACGTCGTATGCGCAGAATAATTGCGAGGAGAAGAGCGGAGGCTTTCTCATGACCGACGTATTCAAAGACTTGGCATATTTAGTGTGCTCGCAAGTGATAGGTCGCCATTAGCAACTGTCATTCAATCGTCGGTGATAAGTACTTCAGTTCAGGCGCAGCAGACAAGACAGATGCAGGCTAAGCACTCTGTCTGTCGGTCGATCCCTCTTTCTATGCGAATGGGTGAATTGGTCGCTCGACTGACAACAGTTGAAACCATGTTCATCGCTGGTTTTATAGGACGCTACGGGATTCGATCCTCGGAAACAGCAGCGGCGGCGTTTTTGGCGAAATTAGGTAGGGCATTTTAGTCTTGTGGGTGTAGATATGCATGGTGCATAACAAGCCGGTCTTATACACAATGGCGCTGAGTAAATTAAGAGGGCTCTGCATTTGTTTCGATTTCGTCCAGTTTCATATCCATTAATCATGTATGCATAAACGTGATTATTTACATCGCAAAGAGAGATGCCCAGCGTTTTTTCTCATTCAACACTGACATGCGAATGCCCAAGAACACACACACACGTGCATCTAATTTCAATGGATCCCTATCATCTCCAATGATGTCCGTAGGACCAACGAATTTCAACACAGCCTATCTGACGCTAGAGTAAGGAAAGAGACAGGGTGAACAAAAGACAGAGATACAGAGAAATAGAGAGATAGTGCAATGGGCAGACTGAGATCTGAAGGCAAGGAGTAGTAGACACATAAAGACAGAGACACTAACACAGATATTCCGTAGACCAGGAGTGACTCAACAGGAGAAAACGAGAGGAGCTAGAGAAGCGGGCTATTAATAGATGCGCATGCGCGTCATCGACTTCTGTTCAAAACGAGATATACAAATTCTCTGCAGACGCGAATCTGAGCCGTAATCCACATTTGGCACTAAATTGGTGCTAAATTGGCACTTAGTCGTGTAATTGGCTTACACGTGGACCGTGTTCGGTACACGGCGTACGAGGGTTGCATAGAACTTATATAAATATATACGATCGATATAGGCCTACGTACTGACGGACGCCCGCTGCTGCCTCTGCTGCTGTTGCTGCTATTGCTGCTATTGCTGCTGCTGCTGCTGCCTCTGCTGCTGTTGCTGCTATTGCTGGTGCTGCTGCCTCTGCTGCTGTTGCCTCTGCTGCAACAGCTGCTGCTGCTGCATGGATGCATGTGGAGAGCTGTGTGGTCGCCTGTAGTCATATTGGGGTTTTAAAAGACGGCTGCAGAGACAATCTTAATAGAACTGGGAGAAGAAAATCCTCGTCGTCATTATCTCATTTCTTTGGCCTTTCTACTTTGATTATAGGTCGAAGGTCTTCAAAGCTTAAGTATTCATTCCCTCTGCTGCTGTGGCTGCTTGATGCCTTATCCTCATCCCAAAGGACACCAGAGTATGCCCTATTGGAAGCAAGGAACGACAATACAGGAACCACATACGCATATTCAGATGATGCAGACAAGCAGACAGACATAAAGACATACAAATATATACAGATGCATACACACATGTACACACACACATACAAGCTTGCATACATACACATAAACATAGACATAGGCCTACATAAATAAACTGAGCTATGTGCTTGATTCCTGCACATATTTTCGGTTACACATTGTGTATAGTTTTGAGGACTCGTACTGCCATTGTGAAAAGGTACGTTTTACATATACGAGTAATCTTAACTGTTCATCGAATAGAAAGATTAACTTAATGTTTTCGGTTTTCTATAGACATGTTTCATAAACTAAGTAGTGAATGAATTCGTTCTTGTACTTGACACTAACGGACTCGTACTTGGGCTGCAGGGAGCCACAGTACATGTGACGTTTCTGGCGATAACAGACGCTATACAATACAAGTTACAACCACTTGATAAAGCCCTCCATACAAAAGTTCAGAAGAGCACATTGAAGTCGGGCATCCCTTAGAGCTATGAGCCATTGAAGAGGTAGGTTTTTAGCTTAGAGCGAAAGACAGTCTCGCGGTAGAGATGGAGGGACTGGAGACAGTGAATGACCGTCGACCGAAAGCGTGACGTGCACTAGGAACAACATACTTTCCATCATATGCTGATCAAAGAGAGGAGCGGTCTTTAAGATCAAAGAGAGGAGCGGTCTTTAAGATCAAAGAGAGGAGCGGTCTTTAAGATCAAAGAGAGGAGCGGTTTTTAATATCAAAGAGAGGAGAGCGGTTTTTAAGATCAAAGAGAGGAGAGCGGTCTTTAAGATCAAAGAGAGGAGAGCGGTCTTTAAGAGGACAGCTGCTAGGTGTGACCATGAAAGACAAGTAAGAGGGCAGATGTTCTGATGTCTGGTCATCCACTACAATTAATTTGGCCTATAGAACCGGACATTATTTACATTTTTATTCCTATGCAAAATGTCTGCAATTCAACCTCAGAAAAATTGTTCATTTCCTAGCCCTGTTGATGTCTGCTGTAGCCAGATGAGGCTCTGATGCAGAGATGAAGGCGTTCTTGTCTTAAATCCATCCTGGTTATTTATTTCACTCAACATCAATCAGTCACAAAGTGCATGTATATATGCTGGTGTCTAATTAGACTATAATTATATCCAGATGAAATATTGATGATTATGCCCAGCTACGACTGGCGTCGTAATAAATCAGCACACATGAGTTTTTGTAAAGGATAATGTGAGCATAATAACAGACTCATTTCTTTCGTAAGAGTTGAAATTATTGGAAAAATGTCTCCATAATGAATGTGTCAGCATGCTCGCGTAGTCTTTTTCGATCAATGGGAGTGTATACAGTGCTTGCGAATGTATATACATATATAATATTATATATATATATATATGCATTTAACATTTATATGCATACGTCTGAGCGTAAGTGCATGTGTGTGTGTGTGTGTACGAGTGTGTGGTGTGTGAAAAGGTGTGTGTGCATGAAATAACGTTTTTTTCTATAAAAAATCAAATATGCACTATGATATATATATATAAATATATATATGTATAGGTTGATATTCTTCTTCTGGATATAATTAACGTCACTTACGTTGCTAACGAATGAAAAGCTGCAGCCACCAAACCGCGATAGCTCGTCCATCCGTCCATCCGTCCGTGTGGGTAGGGATAGACCCTATATATAGGGTTGGAACTTGGACGAGAGATATACATATATATACAGAGGGGCGTGGAACGAAGATTGAGTGCAGTGAGGAACTTTCATGCATGCTGATTGTTCTCGTATGGCGTCATCTCTGTGATTTCTGTATCCTACTGCAGTTGACACAGACGAAGCAGAAGCAGAGTACGTAATGTTCCTCTCCCTTCCACTGTATATATATATATATATATATATATAGCCTCTACGCATGCGCTGCAGTCTGTTCGGGTTAACGTGTTGTTTAACCTATCGATTGTATGCTATATATCTGTGCAAATATATCAAGATCTAGAAAACTAAATAATTAAGAAAGCGATGACAAGTAAAGCAATTACAAACTATTAATGTTCACTGTAGAGATAAAGCGATTCTTGGTTGATACTGTTATTTAGGTGTATAGGATAAGATCTACAAGGGGAAAGCTCGAATTGTCCATCTTAGACTACAGTGTGGTAATGAAAAAGTTGCAGACTGTATAGACCGTCAAGCATAAACGACAAGTACTCTTAAGAACACAATTGAACTGTTGGATACAACTAGACAAAAGAAAGACAGAGTAATGAGATAATTAGAAGCAATTTATAGATTGCCTTAAGTGATGCCATAGAGCAGAGGTTCTCAACCTGTTGGTCGCGACCATCAGAGGGATCGTCTTACGATTTGCCAGAGGTCGCCTATAAAACTTTAAGAAAATTACAAAATATAGTTGTTTACGTAGTTAAATTGCTTCTTGTTTTCATTCCGACGTATATATAGTCAGCGTAGTTGGCTCATATTTAATATTTATTCAATCAATATGATTGTTATAATGACTATTACACGACTGTTTCCTGAGTAATACCAGATAACGTTGTCAAGATTTCTAAGTTTGATCGTCGATCAACACCCCTACTGGAAAGGGCACATAACCATGACCTCGTCTAAGGTTACAAACAAATTAGGGAATATTGCCTAGACTTAGCCCTTAAGGTTCGTTCCACTCTTAACTATTCCCTCTTTTATCCGTCCACTCTTAACTATTCCCTCTTTTATCCGTTTTTCTCATTCTCTAGGCTTCTGCAAATAGGATACATATATGTATATATGTAACTTAACTAAACTATATCTATAGTCCAAAGAAGGGCTATGCGGTTTGTAGCCCAAGTCCCTTATGGTACGCACTTCAAAGTTGAGTGCAAACGCAGGGATAGTCTTATAATTGACCAAATTAGAAGACTTCAAATAGGTATCTTTCTATATGCATCGCCATGCGAATAACCAGTAATCTACATGTCGTATTCCAAACCTACATCCTAACAATACAGGTACCAAGTATATTCCCAGTAGTAAGCCCAGCGTATATAATATACCCGTCACTGACGCTACTAATATATACTTCCCTCTAACCGTCAACCCAGCGCACAACCCAGTCCCTACGTGGTCCTCTGCCTCTTCCTCATCCTCTCTCCCTGTCCTCCTCCCTCACCTTCATCTTTCCGTTTGGCCTGCATCGTCTATTGTTTGCCTAGGATACGACATATGTAGGTGCCTAACCTGCGGAATTGTTGACCCACGATAATTACTATTAAGACTCCGATGAAAACGACAATGATAACTGTGAATCTTTGCACAATGTTGTTTGGATCTATTTTGATTGCCGCAGCTAAACATAATGAAATGAAAGTAAATATATTACATAGTCTGAGTGTGTATGCATGTGTGTTGGTGTGTGTGACTGTGTGTCTATGCGTATGTGTGCGTGTGTGCGACGTGTATATTAAGCTAGACTGCGTGGCCACAATCTATAGATGCTCACGGATGTGCTTTTGTCACTGTCGTCTGCATCGTCTCAAGAAAAGAAAATGAACGATTTAAGACACACTTACTGTGCGCAGAAATTGCGCGGAAGCTTTTCGCGATAAGTTTATGATCAATTTGTATACGATATAAATAAATATAAAAAATATATATAGACCCTAAGCGTAGGCTTACCAATGCATTTATACTGTATATATGTTGGCAATTGGGTATTTAGTAATAGCAGGACCATACTATACCTAAAATACAGAGATCGGCATTCTTCATCGACAATGCGAGTCTTTTGACGCGAATTAAATGATGCGTGAAATGACTAACCCCCATAAAGTGCAATTGGATTCTCAGTGATCGATGAAGCTGACTGCAGAGGCAGAGATATTTTATGGTGTAGATATTCTCACATGAATCATATAGCACCTTTTGAAGCATCTAGAAAACACAGAAGCTATTTGGCTACTGCTGGCTATAACTTTCAGATTTAACTTTCCATGCATTAACATAATAGCGGGTCGAAAGTAGATATATTGTAGTAGTAATTTTAATTACCAGCTTCTATTGCGCCGGTGTATAGCTTACAAGGCATCAACAGATGAAACAACAAAGCAAAGTCTTAATAGATCGACATTTAGAAGATGTATACTCGCAATACATGCAGAGAGGCAACATATTTATTGAAAGAGGTAAGCTGTCAGACGAGAGTGAAATTATACAAGACGCTGATCATTTATACCAATTTATTTATATAAATATAAGTTTTTGATCAATTTGTATATGATATAAATAAATATAAATATATATATATAGACCCTAAGCGTAATATAAAGGCACATACACATTATGTCCTTAATTTCATTAGATTGAGCAAATTAATTTTTTTGAAAGCATGATAGAGACTTAACTTACAGAATCAACCTAATATTTTCTGCTTAAACAGGATAGATTTTCTAACTTATAACGCAATAATATTGTTGCCATGCAATATCACCAGGTTAGAATTTTTATGTTTCGCTCTCTTGTTGTGTTGTTAGGCCTACACCAATTCTTGTATTGTAGCCGAATTGTTTCTTTCGAGAGCTGAGGACAAAATGTGACTTCTTCCGATGTATAGCAATATGCTTAAGGTCAGCAAAAGGTGTTTGGTGATGCAGAACTGTCAGCAATTGAATTAGTTAAATACGCAGATTTGTCAGATGAATTGAGTAATCGCATACGGCGTGTTACTTCATGCAAATCAGCTTAATTGGCAAAGAGGCTTCGGTCGAAACGTGTAGAAAGCAGAGGCACGGAATCAACGAAGACAGGTCAGCTGCTATATCGGTAGAAGGGCTCCTTCCATGCACCCTTTTGTGCGAGAATCCAGTTCTGCATATCGATAGCGGCTTATTTAAGAGATTTGAATCTCGATCTGGCTATACATGTAGGACGTCCGTACTTGGCGACCTTGCATAGACCTATATGTGGCATGTCACCCATTCAAATGGAGGAAGAGATAGTGATTGTTCACATCCGATCAATTCATGAAATTGAGCAGGATCATCGACGCCGTGCGTTCGCCAGATAAAACCTACCGGGTATTATTTACATGCACATCCACAGAATATAATGGTTCATCCAGATAGTACATTCGTGCGATTAGATGTCAATACATCGGCGAAGGTGACCCGTCAAAAGAGCGACTGGCAAAAGAGCGCCGACAAAAGAGTGCCACTACAATAGAGCGTCCGACAAGAGAGCACCACGACAAAAAGCTCCCAGACAAAGAGCGCATTTGTATTGCTGAAAATAATTATGTTAACTAGGAGCCTGATTGATGAAAAGAATGCCGTTTAAATGGAAGCAGAGTTGATGAAATGAACCTGTTTAATTAGAAGTTAAACTGATGAAAATAATTCAGTCTAACCAGAAGCCTGATTGTTGACAAATGTCGTTTAGATGTTGGCGGAATTGATGAAAAGAACCATGTTTAACTAGAAGCTGGATTGCACGATTCTTTCATCAATCCAGATTCCATTTAAGCATCTTTTTTAAATCGAAATTCTTTTATTCGATCCAGCTTTTAGTTTATCATCGTTTGTTTCATCTCGGTCCAGCTTGTAATTAAACGAGATTCCTTTAAATAATCCAGCTTCCATTTAGGCTAGAATTCTTTCATTAGTCCACCTTCTATTTCAAATTGCCTGGGCGCTACTGTATCGGCGCTCTTTTGTCTGGTGCTCTTTTGTCAAGATGCCATCTGCGAACGATCAAACGAGAGATTTGTCCTAAGCGGAAGAATACTTTGCTAAGTTCTACTACGAAGACTTACGATCGGTGACTCATCGACATACGCCTCCTTCTGGCTGCCTAGTTTATAAGGAAAATTGCGTCTCGTTTACTCGTGAATTATAGCTTAATAAGTAACATCTTCTAATAGAGATAATTTTAGGACAAACGTTTAATAAGCGGTAAAAATGACGGACCGATCAAAGATTAATTATTAAGAGTTGAACTCTTGCCCCATCTTGATGAAAAAAGTTTTAATTCCTATTCTGATCTGCGTTTCCGATTCCTTTGGAGAAATTCATAACTAAGTTAAAATTCGTCAATCCAGTGTTAGTAAAACGTTTCAGCTTTTCGATTTATTACCGTCTTCTAAAAAAAAGTTCACAAGAAGCGTCACTTAACTATGCAGATGCTTTCAGATTTATTCTGCAGCAGGCAAAAGACCATTGACCCCTCATTGGAGAGACTTTTGCACTTCAGAATACGTCTCTGACGTCACCTTCGTCTCGAAAGCTTTCTGATGCCCATTCCTACTCCGAATATAATAATCTGGCTGCCGCTCTCTCTCTCTCTCTCTCTCTTCCTCTCTCTCTCTTCCTATATATATATATATATATATATATATCTGCCCACTGCCTCCCTTCCCCTATTACCTTCCTCCCTATCTCATTCTGTGGATGACTTCTTTCGTTGACGAAGAAAGGACATCGCTGGCGTCGGAGGCAGCAAGAAAGGACGGATGGAAAATTGGTTGAGATGAATGAGGAGGATGAAGAGGAGGAGGAAAATGAGGAGGAGGAGAAAGAGTAGGAGGAGGAGATTCCACGCTTATTCTGGCTAATGATGAGCGTGCACTGCAATGTGATAGGCAACGACGCTGCAGGAGCAGAAGCAGGAGGAATGAGAGGAGGAGGATGGAAAGAGGAGGAGGATAAGGAAGAGAAGGTGGAGGAAGAGGGGAAAAAGGAGGAGAATGAAAGGGAGTAAGAATGGGAGGATGAGGAGGAGTGGAAGGGGAAAAGATGGAGAAGAAGAGGAGGTAGAGGAAAAGGAGAAGGAGGAGGAGGAAGCTTCTTTGGCCTGACGTCAATGAGGGAAGGAGGAGGAGGAAGAGGAGGAGGAATGGGAGAAGGTAATGGAAAGGTGGAGGAGGAGAAGCGATATGGAATAGCTGCCTATGGACTCTGTCGTCGTCCGATATATGCAACTAGACGTCGGATCGTATCGATCAAGGACCTAAAAACGATGATCGAGCGCATGATGATCACGACGTCGGCAATAGTCAATTCGTCGTTCCTTCCTTCCTTTCTCACTCCTCCGTCTATCAAACTGTTCTTCCTTCCAGACTGCTGTGTTCTATTACGAGTCTACTTGAGACTCTCTACATGGATAATGTAGTCTAGATTTATTAATGATTTCAATTTATTCGTTACTAGAAGCGCTAATTTTTAGCATTATTCCGTTTGTCCTATAGGTTGAGATTGGTTCGTAAGGAGATTTTATGAAGTCACAATCATAAGAGAAATATCCCATCATCCAATTTCACTTAATCTAATTATTTTCATCTATTCTTGGTTTTTTTATTATCATACATTGAACAAGTATAAGATTCTATCCAATTCAATACAACGCAATCTATAGTCTATAGTTCGTTATCTTCAACCTGACCCTCAGTCCTTCTCATTACATAGACCTGTCTATAATAATGTGTAGGCCTATAATTATATGGTCATCAGTTTCTCTGTCTGATTCTGGACGTGATATGAATCAAGCTGTTCCTGAGAAGAGATCTCATTCGATGGTTGGGCTAAGTATTGAATGCACTTTGTCAATCTGTTCGTTCTTGCTGAGTGTCTCTTTTCTTACAGATATATATCGACTCAGAGACCTACATCTATCATCTATCATCTATCATCTACCTGCCTCGGTTTGTTCATATTCGAGAGGTTCTCCGTGGGTCTAAATGGAGACGGAACTCGGTTGGACTGAATTATGGACATTGAAGTAAGTCATGGGCTTTAGTACAACGAGGAATCTCATCACAAGTCAGCGTAAGGCTTAGTCTAATGTAACAGTGGGATATAACATCGTTTCACTGATGAAAATCTGTCAGTGTCTTCAGTGGTTATGTATATATATATATACCAAAGGTTCGACAGTTCGAAGATTGGTGTCCGGGCTATATAGATGGTAAGATTGCGGTTTTAATGGTAGTTGGAATTCTGTTTGGCTAGAAGCTGGAGTGCGCCATTATTTTCATACATCCAAATTCCATTTAGGCATGAATGTTTTCATATAAATCCAGCTCCCAGTTTTACACATTCTTTTCATCAATTAATCCAGCTTTTAGTTAACGTCGGAGCATACAATCTTCGGACTATCGAACCTTCGGACTATCGAACCTTCGGACTATCGAATCTTTGGACTAACGAACCTTCGGACTATCGAACCTTCGGATTCTTGAGCGGAAACCGTTTTCGGTGTGCTTCAAATAAGAAAACGACTTTGTTGTCGAATTGGGAACCTTCAATTATTCCAACCTTCTAAGGATACGAAGATGGCAATCGAGGTTTCACATACAGAAACTTGTTTTTATCAGTAAGTGGATCTTCCAATTAAGTTCATCTTTGTGGGCCTCCATAGAAGTCTCCGTAGTAGCCTAATAGAAGCCTCCACAGAAGCCTCCATAGAAGCCTCCACAGAAGCCTCCATGGAAGCCTCCACAGAAGTCTCCATAGAAGCCTCTATAGAAGCGTCCATAGAAGCGTCCATAGAAGCCTCCACAGAAGCCCCCATAGAAGCCCCCATAGAATCCTCCATAGAAGCCTCCACAGAAGCCGCCATAGAAGTCTCCACAGAAGCCTCCAAAGAAGCCTCCACAGAAGCCTCCATAGAAGCCTCCATAGAAGCCTCAAAGGAAGCCTCCATAGAAGCCTCCATAGAAGTCAACATAGAAGCCTCCACATAAACGTCCATAGAAGCCTCCATAGACGCCAACAGAGAAGCCTCTACAGAAGCCTCTACAGAAGCCTCCATAGAAGCCTCCATAGAAGCCTTCATGGAAGCCTCCATGATGATGATGATGATGGTGGTGGTGGTGGTGGTGGTGATGATGATGATGATGAAATAAAGCTTTATAAATAGCACAAGGGCTATGTTAACACGCCTTCTGAAATGTAATGTTTCGCTACAGCCATACCTCTCGAAATGCGCGTAAAAGCTTCATTTTTTTAAGAATGTAGACTAGACAGGCGTGTAGATGCATCCGAATTATATGTTTAAAAACTGCATTGAAGATCTACTTACGTTGTTCATTAATTCCTCTGCCTCCAGTAGGCCTATAGAAAGCAATGGCTGTATATATATATACATATATATATATATATATAGAGTTCCGGATGACAGAAAAATTTAAGTCGACGAATTCCTGAATTATTCAGGGTCGTTGCGTTTGCGTGTGTGCGTCTGGCGAGCCCGTTGCCTATTAGGACGTATACACTGCATTAAGGCATTTAGAGGAGACGGACTCTGATCAGCAACGGAAAGGGATTAGCTGGCGTTAAGAAACAACTGATCAAAATCCTCCTTCAGAAGATGATACACACATGAAGAGAACCAAATGAACCTCAAGAACTCGGCAGCCTTCAGCGTCTTCTTAATTATTACTATTATCATTATTATTATTATTATTATTATTATTATTATTATTATTATTATTATTATTATTATTATACGGACGATTTCTAAAGTGCCGTAACGCAGCCATGCCACTACTTTACACTGACACGATCGCCTCGATCGAGATCTTAATGCCTCGAGATCTCATTTATACAACAATATATTATAAGTTTTAAAATCATATAAATTGATCTTCTAAATACAGCTTATACCAATCGTAATCGTAATCTTCAAAGCTTTATAGTTCTGCTTTTAAGCCAAGCGATGGGCACTTTCTTATTCACGAGTGCTGCGTATGTCCAAATGTGACATTGCTCTATTTACAGTGGCCTACGTTATTATGTAATTAGGTTATGTATGTTGCAACTTCTTTGGAGATATGTGACAGAGTACTATGTCTTTATTGCAAAAGGTGTTTGCTTGCAAGTTATATAATATATAGGTATACTAATACTTGTATATATATATATGTATATATATATATATATATATATATATGCATTATGCATTATGCACCCTCGCACACGCACACGCACACACACGCGCAAACACAGCGACGCTAATCCTGAGAATACACTTTCGTGTCAACAAGTTTTGTTGATGACTTACACGAACGTATCAATCAATCACTCATTCAGTCAATCACTCATTCAATCAATCACTCATTCAATCAATCAATCACAATTCGTTTATTGGAAAACAAGTTGACACAGACACTAACGCATTCTTCTTGTCACCAACCCATCGATCCATCCATCCATCCATACATTGATTCATTCCTCCATCCATCCATTGATTCATCCACCCATCCATCCATTGATTCATTCCTTCTTCTATCCATTTGTCCATCTATCCATATATCCACTCATTCGTCTGCCTTACCTTAAACTCATCCAGTTGCTTGTGTGCCAAAGCGTTTTATAAAGACATGCAGGCAACTGGATGAACAGCATGTATACCATGGATGACGAGGCGGTGGTAATGCGGACAGATGGATAGACGAATGGATGGATAAATGGTTGGATGACAGGATGAATGGATAGATGGCTGAATGGATGGACTGACGGATGCGGACGGACGAAGTGACCTGACTAGCCTCTACTAAAGCAGCGCTACATAAATCGCCCGTTTATGGTTACGTTTACACATGCAAGAATGAATGGCTATAGGCCTGCTAGACATTTCAGCTGTATTATTCTGAGGTCTATATAATATAAGACACCAATGTTTTCAACGCCCGGACATAGAGTCTATAAGTCACGTCAAAGCTGTCAACAAATTAGTGAAGTTTAGCGAACGAAAAATGAAATCCGTGAGGAAAATTAATAGTCGATATTAGCATTCTTTGTTTCGGCTTTGTTTGCGTCGCTTCCTCGGTTTTTGGTACATACATCTTATTGAATTTTGAATGCCGACTTCAATGTCATCTGTCCACCTTCATTTAAAAATAGACAGTTTACTGACTATCCACAGCTGACTTAGGCCCATCGTATCTCGACCTGACGTCACTAACAATTTTATGACTGACTTTTCTAAAGATTATGACTTTGAATTCTCTAAAGAATTACGAATTAGACTTCTCTATAGACATCTATAAAGATTTGTGACCTTGATTTATCTTCTCTAAAGCGTCATGACTTTGACTCTCTTCTCTAAAGAATTATGACCTCGACTGCAGTTTTACTCGAATGACCATCATTACTATCATCGCTGTCGTTAAATTTAATGAGAGTTTAGAGTAATGGGTATATTTAGTTGTCGTAATTACTGCCTGTTTAGATTTCGGTTTTCCTGAATATATCGCTGTCATTTATATCTGAAAATGTTTCCATCATTTCAACCCTAAATTTCTCTATAGCAACGAACATGAAAATATGACACTGTTTGCAAACCTGCTCCTTATATTCGTCGTCAGTTTTATCAGGTACCGTAGCTATAGGTATACTTTCAATGCTTATGACTCGAAACCATGCAGTCTATCAATTTGTACTCTAAAATTCCTTTCGCTAAAAATGATTGCATAGGTATTCGGCGAACCGGGCATTTGCTTGGCAGTTCTTTAACATCGTTCACTCTAGTATCCGAATTTTTAGACGCATTGTCGGCAAGCAACATGACGATATTATATTTCACCAACTGACGTTTATTTCAACTATTGTCAAAAAGCTTTCAGAAGCATTTTTACAGAGGCAACTTGACTTATGAGGGACGAATTGTATGTCAGCAGTTCGTGGAAAATGCGAGGGTTGTGAATCGAGTCAGACATACAATAGACCTACTTTCACCCGAGGTAGCTGTTGTTGTTTTGATCTTCCGTTATTTACAATATCCGTGCATTACGCTGTTAGTGGAGAAAGCGGTCAGGCTTAGACATCGAAATTGGATTGTGGAAGGAGCTGCCTGCCTTTGCAGAAACGGGTATCTATTGTTGCAGACTAATCACACTGCCTCATTGTAATTCAAGTCGCGACTGTGCCAGCTCGAATATTCTTGGAAGTAAACGAGTATTGATTGATTGACTGATGATGAAATATTTGTCATCTCAAGGTCGGTTTTCAGAAAGTCGCGTTCATAAGGCCTGTATACGCGGTGCGCTCTCTGGTGGAACGGGAGTCCATCTGATCGAAGCAGCGTATTACATAAATGTGTGTCATATGAATATTGTCATACGACCCCGACCCACCCCTCCCCCCATTAGTAACGTTTAGCGCGACGGGGAATACTCAGTAAATGGGTAATACTCAGAATCAGGAAGAATAGGAAGGGGGGAGTGAGGCAAGGATGTCCGCAATATTTACATTGAAAAAGTAAGAGAAGCTTTGAAAAAACAGAGGAATGAATAAAAGCAGGAGGACGGTTGATAAGAGCGCTAAGATTTGCTGATGGTGAAGCAGTAATAGCAGAGAGCAAAGAGAGATTGCAGAAAATAATGAATAGACTAAACAGGATATCAACGGAATACGAAATGAAAAGAAACACAGAGAAGACAAAAGTAAAAGATGGTAAGTAAGAGAGAGATAAAAGCGATCTGAATAGCAATAAACGGAGAGAAGATGGAACAAGTAGAAAGATTCTGTAATCTCTGTTAAATATGAATCATGATTAGCCTACACAAGACGCGAGGTGCCATAAAGATATTAAAAAAGAATAGAAATGGGAAAGATGCGTTTTGCAAAAAGGAAGAACTTCTGAGAGAAAAACTAAATAGAAACTTAAAATAAAGTGACAGAAACGATTATATGGAGTGTGGTCCTTTGCGGATCAGAAACGTGGACAATAAGAGAAGAAGGAAGACAAGAAAAAAATATAAGTTTTGGAGACGTGAATTTGGTGTAGAATGGAAAAAGTTTGTTGGACAGAGCATAGAATTAACCAAGAGGTAGGCCTACTACAAATGATAGGAGAGAAAAGATCAACGATGACAACAATAAGAGAATGACAAAGGGGATGGATAGGGCACGTAGGCCTGTACTAAGAGACGACTCCCTGCTACGAAGCATCATTAAAGGAAAATGAAGGAAAAAAGACCAGAGGAAGACCGAGGACAATGATCTTGGCCTAGATGATGGAAGGGGCGGCTACAAGAGGATGGAGGAGGAGGAGGTCCTGAACAGAGAGAAATTGCGACATTGGACATGGGAACCTGCCGAAAAGGCCGAAACCCAAAGAGAGAGAGAGAGAGAGAGAGAGAGAGAGAGGGAGAGAGAGAGAGAGAAAGAGAGAGAGAGAGAGAGAGAGAAAGAGAGAGAGAACAACTCGAGCCAGATCGATGTACTCTCTAAGTTTTGGTTTGATTATATATTTTTGCTGAACAACAAGTTCGATAAACAATTCCAAGATAGTTGATTTAAACATTTCAGTTCACATGTCATATATACGATCGACAAGCCATTCATTGTAACAATTCGTCCTCTCGAATCCTCTCCAGACAGTCCACACAGGTCATTCGTTGTCACGTAGATTTAACCTGACGACGCAACCAATGCAAAAGGATTCTTGTCAGTAGCTTGCCACAGACTTTGCTACTGAGGCTAATGGCGCAAACATGCACAACTACACTCCTTCAATTCGAATGCCCACCGTCCTCCACACATAAGAAGTCTACACTGAGCGATCGCATCCACTCACTAATCCATCTATTAGAGGGCGGATTAATGGGTGGATGGCTCGGTATAGGTGGATGATGGATGGTTGGGTGGTTGGTCGAGCAGTAAATGATGCAGTCGATGAATAGGAATACGCAGACTTAGTAAGCATGTTTTTTCTAATTGGTTTGTGCCAGACGGATCTCAGAGTGTCCTCACTTCCACCATTTGAAAATGTGACGAAACACTTCCGAATGTGTATAACTTTCATCTGCTTGATATGTCTGCCAGCAAATGGTAACGTGTGTAGAGGGGACGGCAGGTCTATGTTTGAGAGGGGCTTACGTGACATTCCGGCACGGGTACGGAATCGATTCTAGCCACCCTCCCAAATGTGCGACTTTGCCTTTCATTCGCTAGAAGAAGATGATGGTAAAATTGAGCTTCAGTAGGACGCGATGGGCGTCTGACTGCATGGCGGCCAGACAGTTAAATGATTCGACTAATGAAGTGACTTGTAATCATTCGTTCATGCCATGACTTGTGACCGTACTGCGTGTCAGTTTGAACTAGTGACACACTCGATCATATATTATATATGCATATATATATATATGTATATATATATTAATAAATTCGTCAAGCTTTATTTGGCAAAAGGCAGAAATAAACGACCTTTATTACAAATCTTACAATCCTATAATTGCTATCAGATCACCCAGAAGACCCAATTAGAAATATCCGCTGGTTAGGGTCACCTGGTGATATTCGAAGTAACAATATACAAAAGCACCAATAATATGATCCACCATGAAGGACCCACCGTGAAGAACCTTCCGCGAAGAACCCACCGTGAAGAACCCACCGTTAAAACCCACCGTGATCGACTGGAGTCGTCCATCCATCCATCGTTCGTATGCATACATTGACTGGCTACGCTTCCTTCCTACGCTTAGCCTCATGAAAAAGTATCGCCTCTTGTAAATAAACATAGAGTGTGGCGAACATCACACTAGCGCGCATTCATTTCAAACATACACACACCTACACACACACACCTACTCACACACACACACACATACCGACACACTAAGACACTCCTGCAGCAGAACAACATACATAAAAATGGAACGACAAGAAGAAGATAGACAGAAGGCACACACATAACGAGAAGAAGGCAGAGATGTCAACTTCCGCATTGCCTAACAGCAAAGGAGAGGTTGGCATCGCAATCACAGGACTCGCACCTGCTGCTGCTGGCCTGCTTAGCGCTCATCGAAAGCTCTGCTGTGGCGAAAGCCCGATCGACCGACCGATGACCAATGAGCGATGGGACAGAGAAGTTGGTGGCTGTCGATAAGAGAAGATAGATAGATTGGCGAGATTTCAAAGCAGTCGACCACTTAAAAGGAAACAAATAGTGAGCACAAAGGCATCATCGGCTTAGACCAGCATCCAGGTAAGTCAGTCAGTGTGTCTGTCTGTGCGCTTCTGTCTGCGTCCATTTCAGATGGTGCGAGAGAATAGGCATACTACATGAATAGACATTAGATATTATATACATACATACATATTCGCCTTATGTTGAGATGCTTTCAGATAAACCAATTTCAAGTATAGGTCTATAGACGTCTAGGTAAGGCATGCATGAGGCTGCACATTACAGAATCCTGTCCAGTTATGCAGAATTTGAAATGATTATCTTTTTAATTTAAATTATAGAATGAATTTTTAGAAATGTGCCAACAGGTTGCAAATAGGTAATCGAAAACTGACACTCGTCTAAGGACTCTTGATCCTAATTGGTCCGTACACGCAGCATCACCTTCATCACGATTATTACCTTCATCATCGTATTCGTTGTTATTATTATTATCTCACGGGTGTCACCGGTAGTTGTCGAAAGTTGGCGTTCAGTCTCAGACAAAAAGGCGAGGCCCTCACTATTGAGGGGACCGATGGTTTCTATAGCGATTGAAACAAAAGTGTATTTCTTCTCCAGCTCAGAATATTTTGTGTGCTTCCTTGTGGCTGCAATCTCCGCCGCTTCTCCGGCTGTGGCAGCTGTCTATTGGGTATAAGAAGCGGCCACTGTGTCCACCACCGTCGCGTCCCAAAGTAAGGCCCGCCCCCCTACCTTCGTTCACGGTATCAGGGTGTGCCCGTCCGGTCTCTTTCCATCTAATCTAGAAAGATCTGACGGTTCCTTGACCGCTGGAATACCGGCTCTGTTGAGGCTGCGATGGATAAGGTCGTTGATATTACAGTGTCTTGCTCGACGGCCAAAACCCAAAGAACAGGACAGGCCATGTGGGCCTCTGGCAGAGACGAAGGTGTACGGATCGCAGATGGCCACCCCTAATCGTAGGCCGACCGCCACCCTCACGGTATCGTCATGACGTCATCCAGTCTGAGATCGCGAGAAACGAGCGGGAGAGCGTATAGCCAGTCCGAGGCGTGCGGTGACTGCAAGGCCCTTAGTCTCGCCTGGTCGTAGGTATCCTGTAGCTTTTCTTCTAGTGCAGACAGAACCGCGTTTAACAGCGGTCTGTCAAAGTGGGCTTGTTTATGGTCTGGCGTCGTCGGGGGACAAATGGCTTCGGTGTGTTGAAGCCAGGTAGACATCGCCGAGTCGCATGCCGAGTCCGATTTCACCGGTACTGATTCTAGCTTGAGGGAATGGATCTGGAGAGTGCCCGCGGCTGAAGCCAAAAAGGCGGGAAGTGCCAGCGAGGACGTCCTCCTAATTCCCAGTCCTTCCATCCTGATCGGGAGAGTGGCTGGCCCCATTGTTCATCGGTTATCGAAATGTTGAGGATTCACTCGATCCCTCCTCGATCGTCGTTAGCCCATAGACGCAGGTGGTCGTGGCAAGGGGTGCATTTCAATAAATACATGAGTTTAGACGAGCCGATCGAATGTTTAAGGATCAGTAGAGCGTCTTGTCTAGCGATTAGTCGCAACCTGTCGAGCGCAATTCCAAGGTCGGCCACACAAGCGTCGAGGGCTGAAAGCAGGGCATCGGTCGGCGAGAGCATACTTTCTTTTTTTCTTTTTTTCCCTGCCGTACTAATGTTTCCGTCTTCCAGTTTTGTTATTAGTATTAGTGCTATTATTGTTATTATTAGTGCTGCTATTAGTATTAGTGCTTATATTGTTGTTATTATTATTGTAATTATTATTATTATTATTATCATTATCATTAGTATTATTATTATTATTATTATTATTATTATTATTATCATTATTATTATTATTATTATTATTATTATTATTATTATTATTATTATTATTATTATTATTATTATTATTATTATTAAACTGTCATTTATAGCTCGCCTAAGCAACATGAATCTTGCATGGAATTTTTAGACCACGCAGTTCTTGATAAGCAGCTACTGTCATTTATTTATTTTCGTTTCGTTTAAAAAAACAGATAGTTTAGAAGTACATGCACTGCCATTAACAAGGATGTGTTTTAACAATCGACATTGTTCAACCTGCTTTCTAGGACTGACTTCACAGCTACGAGTCTCCTTATCCTTAGAAGGCTTAGACCATAATATTATATAGCGCATCCACGCAGGCTGACGCATTAGACAAATAGTGCTTTAACAAAAAATAGCTGCCACTGCTCCCGTTTTTTGGGGGCATGTTTTTTGATATATTATACCCATCTGGGAAACGTGAGGAGAACATCGCATCAAAATTGTATAGCGCCGTTTGGGAAAGCCGGTAAAGGCTGTAAGACAAAATTATCTTAATAAGTACTAACTTAATCAATTTGTTCTATGTTGTGTTTAACCCGTGTCGGCCTATAGTAACTTTTAATGTGTCACCTGTAACACTAGGTGGTCCTAATTAACTCGCGGGGCTTTTAGTCCCTAATTGGGTCTGCTGAGATTTCATGTCAACCTTTGCATGGTTAATGATGTTTGCATGGTTAATGATGTGTCTTGATTGCCAAATAAATAGACTTGTTTTTCTGATTTGACTTGAGTAGGCCTACACTACTGTTGTCCTCACGACGTATTGAGGAGGCCATTTAATCCACACCAGTCATGCTTCTCACTTACCTATGACGCCTATATGAACGTTTGGTAATTGACATTGACCGTGCAAGTGATAACTGACTAACTTCAGCTATCAGAGTTCTTTACTCTAAGGCTTACATTGTATGCTCTACTAACACTGATAATGTTGATAAGCTATACACCCCCTGTATACGCCGGCGTCTCATAAATTCATTCATTCACTTCGTAAATTTATATCTCGCCCCTTCAATAAACCTACTGAGAAGGACATGACCAAAAAACGGAAGCAGAGTCAGCTAGTTTTGTAAAAGCACAAGTTGTTTAATGCTGCGTGGGTGCGCTATAGAATCTGGTCTAAGGACATTCACGTACAGCCCTATACTTGTTTCTTCATTATCGAAATCGCCATTCGAAAGCGACTTTTAGAGGATTGTACTTTAGTGACAAATTTGATAGATGCTAGTTTGGTTGCGGTTGTTGTGTGTAAGCTCATCTGGTGCTGGCACTGGATATGTTGAGAGGAGGATTACGTACGTCACAGTCAAGGTGACTGACTGTAACGTGTAGCAGACAATAAGTGTACGATTTGACGTGATTTTATTGTATACTGAACTATACAAAAAGTTTTAAGCCTACATAGCTATACTGATCAACAGCAACAGCTTCAGATGTTTTTAACAATGCGTTTAACTGCCGGTTAGTTATTCTGTTTACCAGTAACAACATCTTTAATCTGACAGTATGACCCAGTATCAGAGGTGTAACAAGGTTTTGAAAAGTGGGGGGGCATGATTTCAAAAACATTGTTCGAAACGCAAATTTTTTTTGCCCACCACTTTTTTAAATTTTGCCCCACCCCCAGAAATTTAAAAAATGGGGGCATAAATTATCTTAACAAAAGTCATCTTTAAGAGCCATTGGAGAAACATAAAAAGAACCGATTTGTGGGACACATGGAGGGCACTGAGCACTAAAACTGGGAAGGCTTTGCCCCCTCCCAGTTTTGACACTGGGGGGCCGGTGCCCCCTGCCATCCGCCTGTTACACCCCTGCGCAGTATGAGCAGTGGAGCCATGTCTGGCAGACAAAACGTCTGCCAGACAGACAGGTGACTAAGGCTGTCAACGGGTACTGGGTACCCGAGTACCCGTCCGACGCTGACTGCCCGGGCAATGAAATCGATTCTTGGGTACCCGACATTCCGTAAAAATGCGAGATTTTACCTGAAGATGTGCCAGAAAGGTTCCGTTGGTCATATTGGCTCCCTGCCCGGGCAATGAAACAAATCTCGGTGCCCGACATTCTGTAAAGCGCTCAATTTTACGTTTTACCTGAACGTATATCACAAATTGTTTCGATGATCATATTAGCTGACTGCCCGGGCAATGAAATCGGTTCTCGAGTGCCCGACATGCGCAATTCCCTACATCTCCTAACAAAACGTCCGCGCAGTCGGGTACACGTCGACCTGCTCCCTTACAGATGACATGACCTTTGACTTCAGAATGCAAGTGACAGTGATTCTGTTAGTCCTGCGATGGCCTTTGCAGGAGGCTATTCCAACCACTTGTAAATGTTGGTCGAGAGAGATGGCTGCATTGTAAGGTAATGTAACTCCTTGAAAATTTCCAGAGCCCACAAAAGCCACGCCAGGGAGACGAGCTTATTCACCGGCTTATTCTTATTGCGTCAGAATGTCTGACGATTTAATTGATTCCTCCTTATCGTTCATTTCGCAATTCCTGAATGAATTTAAGTCGACATATCAGTCTCGCTTCGTCGGTCCGTCATCGCTCTGAAATTGGTTTCTCTCTCAAGGACTCAGACGGACGAACAGAGGGATAAACGAACGGACGAATGGACGGACGGACAGGGACAGACCAACACAACGGACGAAAGGATAAACGGATGAACTATTGATGGAGGGAGTGAAGGAAAATCTTATGGAATGACTTTCTTCCCTCTCGTTTGATGTCATGTAATATTAGAGTCTGTTGATCTGGAAGTCAATGTCTCCGTCCTTTGGTCTCAGTCCATTCATTTCCGTCAATTCATCCCTCCTTCCGTCCATCCTATTGGAATCCATCAATCTGCGCAGATGACCTCGCTTTCGTCTATCCGTCGATTGTCTCTGTCTGTCTCTCCTTCTCCCTCTGTGTCTCTAATATTCTTCTTCTCCTCCTCCTCTTCTACTTCTTCTTCTTCATCGTCATCATTCTCTTCTTCTTTTTCTTCTTTATTTTCTTCCGCGTAGACGTCATCAACCTGTCCTTCCAATAATTAGACCAAGGTCAACAGAAACCAAAGACAGCTTCCTCCTTCTGTTCCTCCCTCTCCTTCTCCTGACTCTGCCCCTCCTCCTCCTTTTTCTTCTCCTGCCTCTGCCTCTCCTACTCCTTCTCCTTCTCCTTCTCCTGCTTCTGCCCCTCCTCCTCCTATTTCTGCTCCGGATCCTCCTCACGACACACATCGCTTCTCTCTTCCAAGGGAATGGGAGGAGACAGTCTGCTGCAAACGTATATATCTTCCATCATCATATATGTATGTGTTTGGCTATTAATATAATTATATTATATATAAATACATGTATGTATGACTGACTTTTAAGACAACAACAGCTAGGCCTCTGCTACTGCCGTGTATTGTATACGAACGGGACCTGCTATAAAGTTGCTGACTTTGTTCTTGTTATCAATGCACTATTGCTCTCTCTCTCTCTGTCTCTCTCGCTGTCTCTCTCTCTGTCTCTGTCTCTCTCTCTCTGTCTCTCTCTGTCTCTCTCTGTCTCTCTCTGTCTCTCTCTGTCTCTCTCTGTCTCTCTCTGTCTCTCTCTGTCTCTCTCTGTCTCTCTCTGTCTCTCTCTGTCTCTCTCTCTGTCTCTCTCTCTGTCTGTCTCTGTCTGTCTCACTCTGTCTCTCTCTGTCTCTCTCTGTCTCTCTCTGTCTCTCTCTGTCTCTCTCTGTCTCTCTCTGTCTCTCTCTGTCTCTCTCTGTCTCTCTCTGTCTCTCTCTGTCTCTCTCTGTCTCTCTCTCTCTCTCTCTGTCTCTCTCTGTCTCTCTCTCTCTGTATGCCTATCTTTCTCATTGTCCTGCTTTCTCTTTTCTTAGAGGCCATCCACATATTACGTACGCAGCGAGGAGGGATGGGTTTCGAATTTCTGCGATTTTGCGTACGGGTGCGTATGGTGGGGAGGGGTCCCTAAAATATATACGTACGAAAATATAATTGTCTTATTATGACGTCCACAATACGGAATATGAACATCAGAACTGTAAACCCATTCGCAACTATATTCATGCTTAATCAATTTTATGCGGTATTAAAACTTCAATATGCAGGTATTTTTAGTGTTTATTTCTTCATAACAGTCAATAAATTTAAGCTGTTATATGTGATGCTTAACAAAAATGAATAGCCCGTAGTAAAATCAATGTCTTAGAGACGTCATTAGCTATTTAATCTTTGCAACTGATGGTGGGGGGGGGCAGAGCTCAGATGTAAGTACGAATGGGTAGAGGTCTACGAAATATACGCGCTGCAACAAAGGGGGAAATCCGATTTTTTGCGTTCGTAATATATGGATGGGCCGTTACCTTGCCAGCAGTGGATCTTGTCCTCTGCTTTCCATTACTCTTCCATGTGTACAACGGACGATCGATCGACTCCATAAGCAAAGAAGAAGACTGCGTGGTTCACACGGATAAAACACGACTTCTTACAGTTACACAAGGTATATATAACACATTATATATTAATCACATAATTATTAACACACATGCGCACAAACTATACCACTGTCCGCACTCATACAGTGCCAGTCCCACGCCTAGACAATGGAGGAGGGCGACGCTAATGATCTTTGTTATCACACAGTGTTGTCAAGCTGACGCAACTGCTAACTAGGCCTATATGTACATGCATGAGTACACACGCACATACAGATTTATAAACGTATATATATTTATTTATTTATTTAAACAACAAGGCATTTTTCTTATATTTTTATACATAAATAAAAACGAAAATGCCTTGTTTTTATACTGTTGCATTAACTTGCAGAATATTAACCTTAGACTTTCGTCAGCAGCGACGAAATGCAACTAATGAAGCTGCCTTTTACGCCTGAGTGTAACGAACCGTCGGCCTCCGCTGGATGTATGGCGAACGGTCTGATGTGTTTCTGCACATAGACATCTTGAGACGAATGGTCGTGCTTGATGGGAGCGAGTCCTCGTACGTGCGTCTGTATGCCTCCTCTGACGTCTGTAGTGGCTGATGCTAGTGAATGTGCAGAATATTAGAATCGCATACACCCGTAGAACGGACCGCATTCTGTATATGGGGGAGGTCTTCAACTTTCTGTGTTTCGAATGAGCGCTCTTCCGCAACGAATGTTTCCCCAATTTTCATAATAGTTAGGTCTACACGGTAAATGTAACGAAAGAATTCATCGACTTCATTCAACGGCTTCTTCGCCTTTATGCAGTTTTGCGTAGCAATACAAGATTTAGAGTATTTATTTATATGTTTTTAGGTCTATGTATATATATATGTATATATATTATATGTATATTATATATATATATAATTATTTATACATATCGGTTGCCGCAGTTGAACGCGATTATTCTGTATGATCTAAATATATCATTCTGGTTGTCCATTGATTCTGCAGTGGGAAATTAATGACTTCGGAACCCGTAGCGTATGATTCAATGTAGTATAGAAAGACGAATCAATATTTGTCTCTATCTGCAGATTATAATTAATCGCCTCTCATCGGAAATCTGTCCGATCTCGAAGCATTTGACAAACGATTTCATTTTCGCTGGATTCCCTGGATTTGAATCGGTTAACGAATGTCAGACTTTGTTCTGCGTCATCGTTACTTTTATTTTGATCGTCTGCATAAGTTCCCGTCGATGAGCTAACATCACGTCATTTGATGGAACACACAGAGAGACGTTATGCGTCAGAATGAGTTGTTCCATGGTTGCGCTCGGCCTGTAGTAGTAAGCCAGTGTGCTTGATTTCACCACAATAAGTTAATGCTTCAGTTGATATAATTCGATGGAATACATGTAGGTTCCAGTGAGTGTGTGTTAGGCCTATAGGCCTAATAGCTTGATCAGCATTATTGAGCCATCAATTATTGACTGCGTGCAAGTTATGCAAGACATTGGCCACTACTTTTTGACCGTTTAACTTTTAGTTTCAAAGTCAGTTTGTTAACTACCAAATGAATGAGTGAGAGGGTTGAAAAATTGGAGATTCGAACTGGTCCAAACTATCACAGAAGACTCATTAAAACCACTGTAGGTAAGCATTACGTTATGATTTTAAGATCGATTGTGGTGCTCACCTATACCAACATGCAGGTGTTAATTTTAAGGCCAGTTTACAACGACCTCAGATGATTAACGATTTCTCAGTAGATCAGATGAGCCTATAGCAAGAATGAATTATCTATTTACTCCATGATGACTGAACCGCTTGCTGAGCAGTTGACAAGGCGGCGCAACATAATTGCGGTCGTGAACTGCACGCACTGATGACGTCATCGATTCCTCTGCATAATAGTGACAGTCCGTGGCATCGTGGCGACCGGTCAGTGTGTTTGTCGAAGATGTCACGCATGCGCAGTGACTGGTGACACTGTGACAGAGAGTGTTTATGAACACGTCTGCCAGTCATTGCATCAACGATCGGTTAAGTCTGTTGGAAAATGGATCTGTTTGGTTGAACTTTGTCGATCGTCTGAGTAAAGTTGGATGCGGTGTTTAGATGCGTAGGTAAACACGTTCTGAATTGCTTAAACTTGAACGTTCAGTGTTAAATTAAGACCAAAGCACAATTAGACTTCTTTCTGTCTTGGCTTAGTGCGAGTTCAGATCGCTCGAGAATCAAAACACTTCATCTGACACATACACTGCCATGATTCATCAACAGTTATAGAAAATGATCTTATAAGATCCTCATCCAGTCATCCACCCACAGGCACATGTCCGATGGACGGATGAAATACTGAACGCACGCAATATTAATAATAATAATAATAATAATAATAATAATAATAATAAAGACACCTTCTCCTCGTCTGACGGATGGATGAACGGACGGACGGACGGTCTGAGGGACGATGGTTGATGGTGCCAAGAGTCAATACTATTGAGCGGGGCAGCGCTGATAAGAAGCTTTGGAAGCGTCTTAGGTATGACAGCTGCCGTGACCGCATCTATAGACGCGCAGCAGCCGAGGTCCTGCCTAAGACGAAGACACGAGGCTCAACACAGCAATCATCGGCAAAAGATTACGATGCATTCGGCAGCAGCTGTACCTCCGCCTCTCAGTCTGTTGTCTGCCTCCGTATGTCTTAGTATCTATGAATCTGCCTGTCTACGTATCCTTTGACCGAGCTCTTGATGCTGGTGATGGCATGAGCAGCTTTCAGAACTCGCCATCCATTTTGACGGCCGAGAGGCAGCAGTAGCAGCAACGGCAGCAGCATAGGGATGCTGGTTGTGATGGCGTCGTCGGTCGTTCAGAAGACCGGTGTTTAGGAGACATGGCCTACGTGTTGCTCCAATCCGCTGGGAAATGGCAAATAAATGCACATATAAATACCCAACTATACACGATCCGCCATATTGGTTCTGCTGATATAGCTGGCACACGTGCATATAGATCTGCAAGTTATGCTTGTGTTATGCGTTGCTTTTGCTCAGGACTCCGGAGTCTAACGAGATCATGCTGTGAATTATTATGCATTTAAATGTATTAATGCATACGCGTACGTTGTATATTTGTACCGTCTGGGTGGGGCATTTCCATCGAATAAACCAACGCGAATTATACCTGTGTATTCGTAAGCTACATTTAATCATTCGTGCGAATGTGTGACTATAGAGCCTGATTACTAACGACACGGAAGCCGATCTCTTTGTTCCCACCACTCGAAGTGTGTGATACGATGTCCTTAGTGACACCCAATTCAACGCCATCTCAATCACCTTCTCTCAAAAGATGTTCTATGGCAATATTCGCCCTGCTAATTTGTATTGTATATTGTATGTATTATTGTAGATAGAAATAGACCCTGAGTTCAGGTCAGGTCTTAGGGTTAAGATACAATGATGGAGCTGTTGGTTATCCGTACGAAGTTGACTTAACTGGTTTTCGAGCGGGGTTATGCTGCCGACATTTAAATATCCTTACAAGGTAAAGTTCTAACATTCTACGTGACAGGTGAGTTCTTTGATGTTCGCCGGCGCAGCGCCGATTATCGTATAATATACGATGTACATTATATAATTATATTATAATATTATGGTCCAAAATAAATAGAATCTCGACTCGATTCAGTGCAGCGTTTGTCCTATTTATTCAGATTATATACTGTATTTAGGCGGATTGGCCACCAATCTGGAGGTACAATCGAGGACCGACAGAGGCAGACGTGTTCTGAACATTTAAAGCCCTGCTAGAACTTTCAATTGTCAAGTCGCATCAGAATGAATGGACAAACTACGACGAATTGGTAGTATCAGAAGAAAGGTCTGACCCGTAGGTTAATATCTGTAGCAACTCACAGAAAATTGAAGTCACATTATCGGTCATTGCTATAGTTCGCTGACCAATATTATGTCAAGATCCTGAATTAGGCCTTTTAGTTTTCTACTCCAGTCTTGATATCTCTGCAGCAGTGTTTCTTCGTAGATCTTAGATCATGCCTGGCGGGTTCCCAACCATGGGCATTGCTATTCAGTCTATATTCAACTAACTCCGAAATGAAACGATGCATGGTCGCTTATTGGACTCACATGCAAAGTGTGTCTGAAGAATGGTGAATTGCAATATACATGTATATAAATGCTGAGAATTTGCTGCAATGAAATCAAAGTGGTCCTCGTGGTCCGTTTCGTTGCCAGCCCGTAATGGTTGAGCAGCATGAACGACACCAATCTGTGCAGTTTTGGGACGAATGTCCATTCATCTCGTCTGCACAAGAAGCAGAAGCTCACAGTCCGATATTCGATCAAATATCGGAACTGATCCAGAAAATTTAATCTTCGAAATTCACAAAGATTTCTTCAAGAGCTGCCAAAGGATCTGGTGAAAACACACGGTACAACTAACACGGAACAACCATGCTCAGGCGATCAAGTAATCCCTTATAGAGTCAATATTTCCTCAATACAAACTTGTGGCATATAGTTGGGCATATCCGTAAACAAGAAAAGAACAAAGAACTTTCTTACGTTGAAGCAAGCTACATAATTAATTTAATTGTATTACAGGATCGACGACATACGTAGACCTATCGATCTCTACAGTTCACCTCACACGCGAATGCCATCATCAGTCGGCCAAGTAGTTTCAGTTTGACGACGCTGTGCGATGATGATGATCATTAGTGTCATGATAAAATCAGGGTCCTTTTTCCTTCTCAACATGGATTCCAATCTGGGCACTCGTCTTATATACCTCTCCTGACCATGCACGATAAAATAACTAAAGCTATGGATAAAAGCGAATATTCTATAGGCATCTTCCTGGACCTTGCTAAGGCATTTGATACCCTTAATCATGACATTTTATTAAGGAAACTAATGAACTATGGCATCCGTGGATCCCAACTAAACTGGTTTAAGAGCTACCTGGAAAATAGACATCAGCTTGTTTACTGCAACTATACTTACTCCCCAATGAATCCTATTTGTTCTGGTGTTCCGCAAGGATCAGTCTTAGGTCCTCTACTATTCATCTTATATATTAATGACTTACCCAGCGTCTCGCCTAATCTCCTTTTTATTCTTTTTGCTGGCGATACGAATTTATTCGCTTCCCACTTCTCTTTAGAAATTCTTATAAATACCATAAATGTTGAATTAACCAATATTCCTAATTGGTTCAGCACTAATAAATTGACACTTAAACTAGATAAGACAAACTTTGTGCTATTTAAAGCTTACAGAAAATTACCACCAGTCCACGTGCCTGATATTAAAATATTGAATACTCCTATAACTCAAATGTCATCTTCTAAATTCCTAGGGGTTATTGTAGACCAGCATCTCTCTTGGAAAGAACATATTGATGCCATCTCGGGTAAAATTTCTAAAAATCTAGGTATCATATCTAGGCTATCTAAGGTACTGCCCGCCAAAGCTCGCTCCACTCTCTATTTTTCGCTAATATACCCATACCTAACATACTGTACAATAATATGGGCCTCTACCTACAAATCCACCAAAATAATATAGGCGTTATTCAAAAAGAGCAATAAGATTTGTGGCTGGTATTCACTCTAATGCTCATACCAGTGAAATATTCGTAGCTAGAGGGATGCTCAAAATTGAACAGATAAATAAGCTCCAGATAAGCCTCTTTATGCATCGGTACTTGCACAACTCTCTACCAATTATCTTCCATGATTATTTTACTCCTAATGCAGAATTAATGTATCACCTTCGTAGAGATCCTAACACCTTGAACATTCCTTATGCTAGAACAAACACTAGGCTAATGGCCATCAAGTGCAAAGGTCCTAGAATCTGGAATTCTGTCTCTGCCAATTTGCGTCTCATTCCCAATTTTCATTCATTCAAAAACAAGATTAAATCTGCTATTATATCTGGTGAATTGTAACCATTACTGTGAACTCAACCTCACTTCTGACAATCGTTGGCATACATTTACTTCATAATTGAGAAATCTGATTACCGTAGTTCCTGTAATATTCCTGATAAGATAAATTGTGATTTAAAAAAAACAACTATTACTTTGTCATTACCTACTTCATTTACCGGTTGTGGTCAGCTACCTTGATTATGCAATCCCTATTAACTTACAATGTGCCTTTACTCGCTTAATGTTGCATATTCGTTAGTTAAGATTAGTTAGGCTTTGCTCCTCCATGTTATTTTCAAACACTCTACTCACATTTTGGCCTCTATACCCAATTACTTTGTACCTAATTTATTTGTGGCCCTAACCTGCAGGACCCTCCGTCCTTAATTGGGTCTCCTGTGTAATCATAAAGTTTGTTTGTTATACCGATCTCATGTAACTTGTTACTTTGGTTTGCCAAATAAACTTGAATTGATTGAATTGATTAGCGTCCACCTCCTCCTCCTCCTCATCCTTGTTTATCTAGACTTCGGACTGGCACTGCCAGAGTACGAGCAGTGGAGGAGTTAATTCCAACAGAATCAGTTCGGATGTAGGCTACTTATACTCAAACAGGAAGAAAAGAAGACGGACCGCGAAACGGGTACGCGAGAGAGAGAGAGAGACAGAGAGAGAGAGAGAGAGATCTTGATAACGTTGAGTACCTGAGTACCGTTACGTCATTACTCAAATGACCCGACAGCAGTTCTAACATCAGACTGTATGCGCATACAGAAATAGGTAGGCCTACATAAGGGCCTAAATCCATTCGTACATTATATGAACACATGCAGTCATTCAATTTGAGAATTTATATAACACCTCTTCAAGCGAGACTACTCGGAGGTGAATGCCCCAGGTCCCAGCCACGGCTAAACAGTGATTATTTTATCAGTTTACACAAGGTGGAAAGATCACTGTAAGGGAAAGACGGAGGACAACAGGGAGCCCATTCCAGTTGGAAGGACCGACCACTGAGATAACTCGGCGAAGCGTAAGCGACGAGATCGCTCTAGGTACCAGAACCTCACCATTTGCAGAGTAGCGCAGAGCTCTACGCGAAGGGGAGGTCAAAGACCGGACGATACAGTTCAGCCAAGTATGAGACGGCGCACAACCAGAGATACACCGCAAAACTAGGGTCACGATCCGGAAAGAGATCTATGCACTGTTGAACCGGCAGCCAGTCAAGAACAGCGGGTTCGAATTTTGGTATAACATAACGGTGATTTAGGGTGGTTCAGGAGAATTGTTTCTGTGTGAGAACCACTTTTCCATCTTCATTCTTTTTCCTATTATCCAACTTTATTCAATTTCATCTTGAATGTTGCAACAGAGTTCACAGACACAGTCTCATCATCAAGTTCATTCAATGGATTCACCACTCTGGCCACATATCTGACCAATAAGCCGGACCGCAGAGCGAAGGACACGATCCAAACGCACCATTAGGGCACAAGGAAGGCGAGCTAGAACAGCGCTGCTAGTTTAAAAGGCATAAACAAAGACAATTGAAGTCTCAAAGGTAAGAGAGCGCATAACTGGACGAAGTTGAAGGAGCTGAAAATGACAGTTTCGCGAAATCTGGGGGTTGACATGCTGCGAGAGACTAAGTTGCTAGTCAAGAACTCCAATAGGGGAAGGGATATAACATGCGTGTGCAACTATGCTTAGTTACGTACATAAAACACACATACATGTATTTGTAGATACGTGCAATGGCATGCATACATGCGTATATATATAGTCAGTGAGTTCTATGCTCAAGTTGTACACATGCACACCAATATATATACATATATATGTATTTATATACATATATATATACATATATATATATGTTGCTGTCGAATGAGTGCCTGACTTGAGAGATGTTTTGATTGACCAATCGTTTCAGTCCAAATCGTAGACATGACATTCGTCTACATCGGTCTATTATTAGGTTATGTATTTTTGATGCATGGGGTCCTTTGTTCTAGATTTCTTTCCGTTATTCATTCTCGTTTCCGTGATGGCTGGATCGTATCATTGTTTCTCAATCGCCTTTGCCACTGCTGCTGCTGGTGGTGGTGGTGCTGTTGCCTTTAGCCATTTCTCTATTCTTCGTTCATTTTCTGATGTCAGGTCAATTATTCAGCTGCATCGAGAGCAGCAACGACGTAAATCTATGCCTCCTCTGAATCGATTCACACGCACTCGAATAAGCGCCTGAATCCATTCAAGACTTCTGCATGATGCATGGATCCATGCGAGACAGTTAAAAGGTCTCGTCCATCTATAGTCATGCAGCATTGCATAGTCCACGTAGGCCTAGTAAGTCGCCACACACAAACACACACACGCACGCACACACACGCACAGAGAGAGATGCGTGCGTGTGCGTGCACGTGCCTCTCGCCCGCGCCGTCTCCCTCCATCGGGTTATTTCTTTAAACGAGTTATGCGCATCAAAGTCCTTCTAGAGTTTAATGCATTGTGAAAAATTGTAAAAAAATGCATTTCATGTTATGTGGGTGTCGCGTTTTGTTAGGGCGTCTTTGAGTGATATAAAATACTAAATACATTAATATTTAATATTACTGTCGTGGTCCTCTCTTCGTGTATACTCTCCCTTTGCCGACTGGTATGCGGGAAGTGAGCCATTGAACCGAGTTTTGTACTGCCACTGTGCTTTGATTTTATAAAGCTAGAACCGCAACCAATCCAATGTACGCATCATCCGCCAGATAGTGATATAGAGGGTGGGCCATTACAAAGTAAACCCCTCAGTCTTTTTGCCAATATTTCGGGCAATAGTAGGAATTAATAAATGAAATTTTACAGGCGCAAAGCAAATTCATAATTACATATAAACGCCAAAATTTACTGAAATGTGTCGAGCAGAATAAAAGTTATATCACTTTTAATGTGTGCAACCATCGTTTTTTTGATGGTCAAAAACATTCAACGGAGTAAAAAGTTTCAAAAACGATTTTATGAAATCACATCTCAAGTAATTTTTATAAAACAAACATCACATTGCTTCGCATTGTGTACAATGTGTCTACCACCTCAGTAGCCACATATATTCTGAGTCTATTTGGCAGGTTTTGATGACCTGGTTGGGGGCCATTGCATCGGTGATAATTTGCCCAGAGACACGACAAAAAGCGGTGAGGTTCAGATCTTCTTTGACAATTCTTCTAACAGACGTGCGGATGATGTTCAACTCTGCAGAAATTCGCCGAGTACTGGGATGATTTCTGATGTTGCTATTCTATGAGCAAATAAGTTAGTCAACATGCTCGATATTTGTTCGGGTGCGGATAGATTTCTGCCTTCCGCTGCCATTACGATGTTCCACCACCCGCCCACTATCATCAACGCGTCCGCATATTTTTGTAAGTGCTCAGCTCCGGTGATTTCAGAGTGAGCATTTGCTCGGGAAATACCTGGGACACGCAGTAGAGGGATTGCTGAACCCCGCAGCCGCCCTCTTCCTGGTCTACAAGGTCAAACACCTCTCACACACCCATAAAAGCAAAGTTTCCTTCTTATTCGCCAGGATCGTGTTACCTGTGACATATATCGTACACGTAGCAGGTATACAGCATCGTTTGCACAGTCGGTCACGTGGGTATGTATTATAAACATTATTTATTTACATGTATATCTAGATTCTGTGAATGTGTCTGTCTCTCCGTTTATGCATTTACACACTTTTACAGCCATTCACTCGAAACCTTCGCCGTTCGCTCGGGGAACACCTCGGACACCCAGTAGAGGGGCGGCCGCCGTCTTCCTCCTCGCCAGGGCCAAAATCTTGTCTTTATCCGGACACCGGGTGCCCCAGCTAGTTCATAATAAATCCTTTTCAGTGTAAATGTAACGCAAATCTCCGGAATACCACTGGAAGACCACCGGAATAGCACTGGAAGAACAATGGAGGACCGCTAGAAGACCACTGGAATACCACTGGGAGACCCCGGAATACCATGGCATTGGGAGAACCCTGGAATACCATGGCATTGGGAGAACCCTGGAATACCAATGGAGGACCACTAGAAGACTACCTGAAGACCACGGAGGACCACTGCAGTCAGATGAATCATGGTCGAAGTTGTTCGATCGGTTTTAGGTGACATGTTAGAACCCATGGGTCAAATCGAACAGACTGCTTGGTGCAACGTTGATGACTCAAACAGAAAGACAGAGGCAGAGAGGAAGAGAGAGGGGAAGAGAGGAGAGAGAGGGAGAGAGAGAGGAACAGAGACAAAGTGAGGCAGAAGAGAGAGAGAAGAGAGGGAGGGACGGAGGGACGGACGGAGGGAGAGGTGGAGAGAGAGGTTGAGAGAAAGGGAGAGAGAGGACGAGATATGGAGAGGGGAGAGAGAGGGGAGAGAGGGAAGAGAGAGAAAGAGAGAGAGAGAAAGAAAGAAAGAGAGAGAGAGGTAATAAATGGGGGAGAACCTTCGAGAGTTCGTTCCAAACAGCTGTACAGAATAAGTGTATAAAAGTTGTTGTTGAGGAAGAGACTAGATAATAATTTATGATCATAGAGAAATATGTTATGTGGAACGAGCAGATAGTTAATAGTTGGCAAATGTAAGAAGGTCGAGAGTTCAGTGAGGTATTGCTGGTAATAAAACCTAGTGTGTAATGGGTGTGCTGACTGACTTTAAGCAAATGAAGTGATGAATTGAGGTCATTTGGTGCACGGTGTTTGAAATTATTTTGTTAATGACTGAACGCGCAAGGTCGTCTGGATTGTCTGCATACGCTTTGTCTGAATTGAGTTTGAAACAAACAGCTATTGTGCAGGAAGTTTATAGTATCCTAAACAACGGGAACGAACAATTACTATCCAATGCACGAATGATGCTGGGAAACTGTTAAAATGACTGGATTTTAAAAATAAGTTTGAATTAATAGTGAATTAGCTACACCCGAGGGATAAGTGACGCTATAAATTTAGCTGTGTCGTGTAACGTAGTCATATAAAAAAAACACAACTGAAACATAATTTCAACTGCTACGACCTTACAATCGAAACAGTTGATCACACGATCTGCCTTAACTGTTCTACCGTCAGAACTTTAAAGTAGTCATGAACTTCTTTGAAGACCGTTCGTCATTGCTCTCTTAGCTCTGGCTGTAGTCCTCACTTAAATTCGACAACGAGGCAATGTCTCAGATCCGATCTCAGTGTCTCCTCCACTCTCACCCTAAGCTCAGCCTCTGTCAATGCTGTCAAAACTAGATAAACATCCCATCGTAGACCTATACGTGCTCAGCCGGTCTTTCCAGTAGACATCTTCTGGCTGCAGCTGCCAACCGTATACCTCTCAATCTCGTCCTTTTCGGTCCCATTTTCTTTGTGAATCTTGTCCAAATCTTAAGCCCGAGGAGGACGTGATGCATCATTGATTGATCGATGGCTCTCAGTTAGGGCGAGACTGTCACCCTGGGCCAAAGACCCCTCCCCATCCCCCAATGGCCGAGTGTCAGGGCTAAGCCGTTGGGGCATCGGAAAGACGTGGAAGCGTCATTCCACGCAATGCGGCATAAATGAGAGCAATAATTTCCATTGAAGATCGCCAGTGCATCACGAATCTCATCACCTTCATAGAAACGAGAATTGCGTCGCTGCAGCAGCAGCTGCTGCTGCTGTCGGTGATGATGATGATGATGATGATGTCGGTGATGATGTTGATGATGTTGATGACGACTCTGCAGTTATAAATTGAGAAGACGTATATTATGTTTGGCGACAGCGTGAACATGTGGAATCACAAAATCTCCTCTGGAGATTATGGAGATTTTGCGAAGAGATTGTCTTCTACTTCCTTTTCCTCTTCTTCTCTCTTCTCTTCTTCTTCTTTTTTCTTCTTCTTCTTCTTCTTCTTCGTCTTCTTCACCTTCTGTGTTTAAATACAGACCTGTGGAAAGAATTTTGAAACTCACTGGGAAGAGTCGAGAGCTGCTCTATGTCGAGGCTCGTATGATTTGCGGTGTCTCTAGAGTTAGACGTTATCGATATTGATGCGAATGAGTTGTCTATTGACGTTTTATATGTATACCTGGCAATACCATTTAATTGACACCTTAAATCATACTCTATGCTTATTAATAATACTTGTAAACTATGGCGTACGTGCCACTCTTTTCCGATGGTTAATATATTATATGTTGACCAGAGACAGCCGCATCTTAAATGTAGGTCTAATGAATTGCTGTCTAAACTCAGACTTGTTCATTATGGAGTCTGACAAGACTCCAATCTTTGGCAGTCATGGACCATCATGACCTTTCCTTGACCCTGCCGTACAGGCTTTTGCCCTATGTTTGTTGGACCTCGTAAGTGACAAATTAAGTGAATAAGTAAACGCGCACAGACGTTGGTAAGTATTAGGTAACACATATGTAAATATGAAACGGCAATCACTGAACTGATTTCCGAATTCAATAATCAACTGTGAGACATCGACAATCATTCATTGGGATATAACATCCATGCTGATAATAACCAAATCTGCATTTCATTGGACAGTTAGTCTTGTCCCTTGTCTGTGTAGCTATTGTTCGCTGACTTCGAAAAGGTCCAATCTAGGATGTTGGTCAATAAATCTCCTCCTTCACCGAGCTAAGACTGAATTTCTGCCACTGGCCACTCTACAGCAACTTAGGAAATTCCTACGGTTGTAGGCCTACTCTTTGAAACTGGGTAATACGTTGCATTGTTATGCTGGTTTTGTGACTGCTCGTTACTGAGGCATTTTCATTTTAATAATGTATCTGTAGATGGCCATGTTAATAGCACTAGCACTAAGTAGTCATACATTCGTGTACACACGCGACATGTATGACCATATATCTACGTATACATCTCTGGCAAACGCACGCGTCTCTAAATTCTAATCGCCTTGATTAGGCCTACTGTAACTCTCTCTCTCTCTGTCTGTCTGTCTGTCTGTCTGTCTGTCTGTCTCTCTTTGTTGGTATTAGTAAATCAAACATGCCGAAACTTCCAAGTTCAAAATGTGGCTATAGAATCATGACCGAAATACTTCAAAATATAAATAAATAGTTTTATTGGCGTGTTGCTCAGCAAAGGATTCGTTTCAAATTGGGGCTTAGGCCTAAAGTTTAGGATTGAAAACTGGCCAATCACACAGCTCATAATCAGCCAGTATTATCCATACTTATTAGTAAAATACAGGGCCAATAGTTAATCTGGTCATCCAATCGTCTTTGTCTGGTCAGGTCTTAAACCAGAATCCATCTTGGTGAACGATTTTCTCCGTTGCTAGAACTAGACTTAATTAGGACAACACTGACGCCCACATAAACCGTGGAGTCTTTTCCTGCGGTCTACTTTTTTTACCTAACGAGTCGATGCCAGAGTGTCGCCACCCGATTTGAAAGCAGATCACTGCGACTGGCCTATTATGGACAGGTTTCCTGAATATATATATATGCATATATGTATACATACATCGATTCATAATTGTGTACGGTTGAGGCAGCATAAATCCCTTGGCTGCCAGGCACCGAAGTCCCCACATATGTGCAAGAATGACGACGTCTCGTTAATATTATCTGTCCACGCTATATAATAGGGTGATACAAAAGTTCGTTCATCGTTTTAAAAATGTGTTTTCTCAGGAAGGGCTTCGTATTTTATTCTGATGTTTTATCAGTGCATATACAAGTCAAATGAACACATTGGTACAAATTTGGCTTTGATTCGGTCCGTGGTTGCCATAATATAAAAAAATTGTTGAACAGGACCAGTTTCCAAAAAAAATGCCATGCGATACACTATACGGTATAGACGGAATCAGCGACTGAAGTCCCAATTTCTATTGGCTCCACATTCGTTGGAGGCGACATTTGAGCTGATAAACGTTCCTTGACACAGGATCTTTATAAACACTGAGAGATCAAATACTACGCAAGTTCTCAATAGTTGAGATATCCGGAGAGCTTTGGTGGCCAGTCCTTTGGCTTTATGCGTGACGGAGACTTGTAGTCTAGCCACTTTGTCGTGACAGCTGATGCATGACAGCGTGCACCATCCAGTTGAAATGCTCCCCAAATCATTGTCAACAAATATCTTTCGTTGCATAACACTGCCGCTGTCTGATAGTCTCTCGAACGCTGGCTTCGCGTATTGCTCGAGAATGTTTGCAATATAGTATACTGCGAATTCAGTTTGATACAATTTCGCACAAAGGGAAGGTTTGTGAGACCCCTGGCCGTCATCCCACATCACATCAACACTGACGGACTATAAACGTCATCTGTGGAGTATAGACGGTTCATTCTCCTCCTATGAAGCCCAAACTGTATCGCTTTGTGCATTCCGTACATAAAATCCTTGAAAGGAGACTCATAGGTAAACAATACATTTGTCCAGTCTTCCACAGTTCAGCGTCGATGCTCCTATTTTTACTCAATATAGTAGACGGCGTGAATAATGGTGACGTCACACCCTGACACGGGCCACAAATGTGCCTCACGTAATTTAACGCACGTTCCACTTAGAATTTTCAGAGTTATATAGTGTATGAGCCCTGAATATGCTGAGAAATATTTGAGAGATCTGAGTTATTTTGACCGAGATATTTAAGTTTGAAAGCGGTGAACGAACTTTTGTGTCACCCTCTATGATATATGTTATATATTATATATATATTACATATTATATATATATGTACGTGCTATATCTATATATAATATATATTCACTTGAGAGGTTCCAAGATGCCAATATATTATGCCACTCGTCGTCGTCGAATATACATATATAGATATATTATACATTATATATATATGCATATATATATATATGTATAAATAGCTGGTTATAATTCTTGTGTCTGTTGACGGGTGCGAATGAATGCACGTCCAGCTCTGCGTATAACCTTAATAGGTGCAATTACGAACCAGCGTCCTCTTGCTGGATTCTAGCTTATTGAGACAGAAAGGCAGAAGAAACAGGCACTAAGACATGCAGGTACGCATGCACGCAGAACAAGTAGGATATAGACAGACAGACGAGAAAGGACAGACTGACAGGTAAAGAGGCAGCGAGAAAGCAATAAGACGCTGGCGTGCGGAAATCACTTTTTTCCTACAGATTTATAGATGGGGGTTCAAAGGTTCTGTTGAAGGGGAGAATTCTCGAATGGCTCCGGTCGACGGGTGAGTATAGCAGCCCCGATCAGACAAACAACTCCATTTAGAGTCTCGTCCGGTCAGACGTCCGCTGGAAAGGCAAGTGAAGGAGAAGAGGAATCGGACTAGGGAAGTAGCAAAGGATCAACAGGCGTTTCCAAGGTGACATGAAAACAATCTCTTCAAGAAATTGCAATAAGATAGGCTAATACGTTACGGTTAAAGTCTTCTTCTTCGTCTTCTTTTCCTTCTTCTTCTTCTTCGTCTGCTGTTTAAATACAGAGCAAATGCAGTGCGGCACTAGCTATATTAGGCCTATAACTACTACTACTTCCACCATACTGCTGCAGATGCTATTGCTACTGCTGCGATTGCTGTTGCGGCCTCTATACTACTACTAGTCTACTACTACCACTTCCACTACATGTTATTACTACTATATTATTATTAGTATTTCTTACTTGAGAAGAATTAATCTCTCAGGCAATCAAAAACCATTATCCAGAGAAAGAACATTATGATTATTATTATAATTATCAATAATATGAGAGAAACAATAATGTCTGTCATTCATTCATTCGAGAAACAAAATTCCAATTGAGCAACACGCATGCAAGCAGACGCACGTCTCTACGTTTTCCTTCTTCGTCTATTTATTTTAAATTAGAACGTTTCTGAACTTCATATTCTGCAATATTGTAAAGTCTACTATGCCAGTCGCCATCCCAGTTGTATCCGTCCTTCCTTAGATTTAACAACAGACTAAAGGAGATGGTCAGATAAACGGACTAACGGACCTGGCGGACAGTATATTGGAATGTTGGATGAACGGACTCAGACGATGATTAAAAATTGGGTTTGCCCATCTTAGGACGGGAAAACAGCCAGTTATTATTATTATTATTAGGTCTTATAATGAGAATGATGATAAGGAGGAGGAGGTGGAAGAAGAAGAGGATGATGATGATGATGACGATGACGACCACGATGACGATGACGACGACGACGATGACGATGACGATGGCGATGATGATGATGATGATGATGATGATGATGATATTTGGAAAATTATAATCATTATCATTAGTAGTATTAGTCGAAGTAATCTAAGTAGTGGAAGTAGTAGTAGTAAATCAAAGTCAGAGGTGGGACAGCAAAACTCATGCAAGTATAGGCTGGGTCGTTCCCTAATTGGAAGGCAACTCCAGACCCAGACCGAGATCCTAAATTCAATGCGCTGGAAAACATTCATCTTTGTCGGCGAAGACACTGAATCGGGTCAGAAGAACCTCTGATGGACGAGGCGCCAAATAAATATTTGCGATTACGAATAGAGTTTTTTGATTAATATGACCTATAAACCATAAGATAACAAGCAAATAAATGATAATTGATATGTTCATGCTGAACATGTATCGTAATAATAGCTTTGTCTTCGGTTCGGATTCCTTGCGATACCTTCAGCAATTGGCTTTATGAATAAATGACTCAGAAACAACCACAGCGCTTTTGCTTCTCTTATGAACGGCATAATGAGACTAGAGTGGTATTGGTGTGCGCGTATCTGTCTGCTGCTTCGTATGGTTTAGTCTGTCTAATTAACATCCGATATAATTATGTATGCTCGAGTGGCGTGCTATTGCGTGCACTTGGAAAGTTTTCATTCCGTCTTTATCAACAGAAAAGGAAATCAGTTTCATTACTCTTCCACGCTGCTCCAGGAGGAGTGAGCACACACACACACTCAGTCACTCACACACACACACAAATCTATACACATAAACCTACACATAAATGTCTCTATACTCATACCTATACACACCTACAGTCCTGCACACACACACACACACACACACACACACACACACACACACACACACACACACACACACATATATATATATATATATATATATATATATAATAATCCTGCACAGTTATTTCCTGCAGACTCCATCCTTCTGCCCTCTTTCCTCCCTCCTTCCATCTCCCTCCCCTCCTCCTCCTCCTCCTCCTCCTCCTGTTGATGTTGATCTGAAGGCGCCTATACGCAGCCTACCTACTCTTCACATCAAATCCAAGATGGATGAACCAAAATTATGGCTGATGGGAAATTGCAGGAAACTTTCAGACAAACTTCGTTCTCCTATTTCTCTTTTGTAATATCTAAGATTGATCGCCTGTCAAACATGCCGACCGTTGTATTATGTATACAATCTGGAGAATTATAGTATCATGTAAACTTATACGCATATATTGTATGTTATGTTAGAATGTATACATGTATGTTTGTATATGGATACACAAACGCAGGCATCCATGCATGTATAAAAGACATGCATGCATAGAAGCATTGTAAATATGAATGGGTAGATGTGTACCTGTATAATACATGCATTTATGTACTGTATATACATGTATGCATAACTGCATATGTATACACGGATCATGTGACGGATGCCTATGTATAGTCCATCATATATGAGGAGGACAATAACCAATGTTTGCATGCACCCTTCTTGAGGCTTCTGCCTATAGCTCACCCAGTGTCCTCTTTAATCCCATTCAATGTCCTCTTTAATCCCAATCAATGTCCTCTTTAATCCCATTCAATGTCCTCTTTAATCCCATTCAATGTCCTCTTTCATAGTTTTCCGCTTGAAATACTTGGATGAAGAGTCGCCGTCGTCGTCGTCGGTTAATTTAAAATCAACTTCTGCTGTACTTATCGACCCCTATACAGCCGCAGAAACGTCTCTCTGCTCTGAATGAAAGCATGCATATATATATATAATCTATTATATATATATAGGAATATGTATATATAGAGCCTTTTTCTAGAAATAAATGTGCCTGGAAGCATCTGTATTATTGAAAGAAATGACGCTATGATTAGCTACCAAAACAGTCTTATAGGATTCGATCTACACGCTTATAAATTTTATAATGCAAATTATAGAAATTGTGCAGTTTTATGACAAATTCCAGAGTTTTTGCACAAGTACTATATTCATTTTTTAGTATTAATTGAATAAAGGTGCCAGGAACGCCGTTCCATCGCGTTCCGACAGAAAAAGCACTGTATATGCACAAGATATATATAGACAGGGCCTACACATACCTTGATTTATACGATGACGATGGTTGTAGTGGCTCCATCTGAGTAGACCTGCTATAGTCGCATTTACATAATGTATGTTCCCGGTTCGTAATATTGTAGGCCTATATACGGCCTTATAAAATAATATGAACCTTGATTATACATTATAGTTGTGCAGGTCCTACCTAATAGGCTAAAGACTATAGGCTAAAGGAATTTATATAATCAATATAATTATAACCTCCCTTTCGTTTCATTATGTTTTGAATTCTTGGTTTAATAGACGATGATGATTTATTATTATTTGCACGAAGACAGACGTTCTGGGGCGGATGTCTTGACGGATGCTGATGAATGGATAAACGGATGCGTCGATGGAACGAATGAAGGATGGAAGTTTAAGCGACCTGGAGCCAAGGAAGTCATCCGTTAGAAAATCCTTTAGATTATCGAGGATATGCTGACATTCGTCGTAAGCTTTCGCGATAAATAGGTCCCATAAGCGGTCGACCGAGGACACGTATGGACGAACGAGGGGCCATTCATCTCATCACCTGCAGAGGGGAGGGAGGGGGAGGGAGGGGAGGGAGGGGAGGGAGGGGAGGGAGGGGAGGGAGGTGCGCAGTGGCGACCCCTTCAGGTTGACAGGTGACAACGACGACGACGACGACGACACGGTCAAAGAGACGGAGAACGTTCGGCAGCAGCGGCAGCAGCAGCAGCAGCAGCGATTGCTCGCAACTAAAGTCTTTTATCCATGCGTACGGAGGCATCTACAGATAATTATTTCATCTGTTGTCCATCTTGTCTTTGTTTTCTATGTTGTCTATGTTGTCCATTTTGTCTATGTTATCTATGTTGTTTATGTTGTCCATGTTGTCTATGTTATCTATGTTGTCTATGTTATCTATGTTGTCTATGTTGTCTATGTTACCTATGTTGTCTTGTTGTACCCGATATATGTAGCCCTACACTTCTCGATGATTCCTGAAAGTCAGATTTGTAGACAAAGCACTTAATGGAATGTAAGTCAGCCTGAGTATTTGCAACGTCTATAAGTTGCGTGTTCTCCACAGGTTACTATGCAACATGTACTTTAAAATGAGCGCTATAGAAGTCGTTTCATGGGAACATTAAAAGCGAACAAGGCATAGATGTCTCATGTATGAACATAGGCTCATGCAGTGCTTCGTTGATCTCTTCAACCAATGTGATTCGCTGAAGGTTTACAGCAGATTATCAACGCGCGCAATCGTTATCAACGTCGCATATTTCTATAGCGCCTCCAGAGAAAGGTACGACCCACATCGTCGATTGCAAATTGCTTGCTTCCACCGAACAGTCATTGTTACATGAGGCCTAGTAGGCCTAGATAATAGCTATTCTCCAGCCATCATTGACGCGTGAATCAATGAATGATTGTGTAGGAATGCGTCTATGGATGTGTTCATTCAGACGTGCAAATGGCCCGGATGGCTATTGCCATTATTTTAAAATTTACATTCAGCAAAACCATAAAACATCATTAATTGGCTAAAAGTCTGTCCATTACAAAATTCCATCTCAAATTTCGGGGATTATTGTGTTCCATGATTTGATGTCGCTGTGCCCCACTGCAAATCGCGCGTACGATCGCGAATCGTTATGCGTTCGCTTATTAGTAGACCTATATAAAATCAGTCATAATCAGTGTCAGTCGTATTTTTTTAACAGGACCTATAATCC